>JAKGSA010000122.1:0-326529 GCA_033558755.1 Philaethria dido
TCAAGAAGAACACATCTCACATGGAAACGCTCAATCGTGTCAATGAAACCTCTATGTTTTCAACTTATATTGGCTCCTTTGTGAGGGGGATCGCGTTGAGCGTCAATTTCACTGCACTTCACATATCAGAAGTCGAACTTGTGTTCAATTTATTTACACTTGTACGAAAAATGTAGAATAATACGAATACAGAAAGAGATATATCAATTTCTATGCTATGTGTTATTATTGTATGTATATACATATCATTATTAATATGAATTTAAGTTTGTTTGTTACGCTTTCAAGCCAAAATTACACAACTGATTATCATGAAACTTTATATAGGGTACTTTTTATTAAAAAAAATATATTAACATTATGATCGTTTGTCAAAAAATTTGAAAATCTAGCTTCTTCAAAGCTTTCAAATTAAAAAAAAAAAGGAGGACGAACCTCATACCAACTAACTACTGAGATACCCGCCTCTGACGGGACGCTACCCAGCAGCGGAGAAAAATTGTATTCTAACCTCGTCTCCTCACAGGGGCAAAATTGGTTCACCCACAAAATTGATGCGTTAACACACATTAAAAAAACTGCCAAATTGATAACTTCCTATTTTTCGAAATCGGTTAAAACAACTATCAATACTACACAAGACAGAATATATTATAAGTGTTAGTACAACGTATTGTCAAATAAAGGAAGGAAGGAAGTATTCACATTTTCACATATGAGTAAGTTTAGTCACAGTATATAATTTTTAAATTTGTTGTCTGTTTGTTTTTGCTGTCTGTTTCTCTGTTTGAACGGGTACGTTTTTGAATCTATTGGACGGATTTGAATACGGACAGCAACTACTTTCTCTGACTACCCCGCTAGGGATAAAGCGTGAAGTTAGGTAGGTAGGTAGCAAGTACTTATTTAATTTTTTAAAAATACGTATATAACCCGAATTAATCTCGCACGACTAGCATAGAATAAATACAATTGCTGCAATATGAATAAAATAAATTATATAGGAATATGTGCCTGTACTATAATTAAATAATTCTTTTGAATTCATAATTTAGATTCAATTTAAGTTCAAGTATTTATTTAAAAAACTCATTATCATTTTAATCCACTGACATATATGTTATTGAGTTAACTTTTATTACTATTTATGTTAAATAGCAATCACACTTTAATTAGAATCAATAAGAAAATAAAAATATAAAGGCTTATTTCCTCAAAAGGACGATAATACTTACCTACAAGATTCTTGATTTGGTTTTTCTATATCACAATTTAGTGTTTTCCTTATAATTTATTTATCTTTTATTTATTATGTACGGAAATTATACATACATATATGAATTCTAACGTAATAATATTTGAATCGTGTGAATACCATATGTTCATATCTTGAACGATACATAACAGACAAGTGTCTGTTAGTTAGTTAGTACTAGTTATATACATGCAAATTTCATTACGAAATTTTAATATTATAACTTTTATAAATATTTTCAGTATTCTTGTTTTTTTTGGTAAAACTACGTTTTACCTTAATGTATGTGTTTGCATAATGTGTAAAAAACCATACATTAAAATACCAAAGCTACCTTAAAGCTTTTCATATAATCATAAAAACTTAGAATTACCACAAGAATAGAGTAGAATAGTAATAAGCACTTGGAATTTGATACCCTAGTCAAATTAAGATGATCTTAGAGGACGGCCTTCTCGATATGTTACTGTATTACATGGCTTCACATATTTTGGCAGGATTTATTACCCCAGCCGTCGGATTTACAGCTTTGACCGAAATGCTTACCCACAGCATTTTGTTGGCTTTTTATTGGCAATTTGTTACCTTGCGTCTCTTTGGGCCTTCGTTATTTCCCGCTGTATTGAACTCTTGACATTTCCTTTGAGTTTTGTAAATACCTTTATCCGTGCTTACCTTTTAAGTATAATATATAAATCGAATATTTCTTATTCTAACATAATATTTAGTACAAAATACGTGCTTTTATATTTCTAATAGTAACATTTTGCTTATAAAGCGTTCAAATAAAATTATTGCTCTTTTCTTTTTTTCTTTTACTTATTATAAATTATAAAATTGTACGTAATTGAATCTACTGCCGATAATTATTTATACAAATTCAACTCTTTGTATGGAACAAGAAACTTATATCAAATAACATGCAAATACATATATTTTTAGCCCTCGTAGCATGACGATAGTGAGAACTTAGTGACAAGACATCGTCATCGTTGCCTACACTGCGACCGAATTCCATACATTCGAGACAGTGGTGGAACTCAACGCAGCGTTTTATCTTACTCTCCTCTTTGGAGAGCAGGGAAATAGAGTTAATTAAAATCATGCCCCTAGGAAGCGAAATCACGTATAAATTACACATCCATATTAAAGGAATTGACTAAGCATTATGCAGTCCCTCTATTTTCATAAATTTGTAGCAGTTCACATAGTGCACAATAAACAACCTTTAATGCCAATTGACATTTAAGAATATAATTCTTATTAATCTGATTTGTTATTTATAACTTTGACCTTTGCCTCATTTGATATGTATCTAAATATGTATTGTTGTCATTCCAACACAATTGTCAAAGACTAGCGAATCAGTAGCTTATTAGCTAATGCATATTATTAAAAATATATTTTGTTTATACAAGCTTATAATTTTCCTTTTATGGTAAAGAGAAGAGAATATAGAATATAGAATTTGAAAATTATCCATACACATCTCATATATTTACTAAAAAAATTATACCAGAGAGTATATAATTATTTTTTTAGTATAGTTTTAAAGTATTTCTTTGGATTATACAAATGTTGAAAATTATAAAAAATCCCAAATGAAAACCAATTTGCACTCAGTATTCTTCGGTAATTTGGATTACAGAACGCTTCGATGATTGGATCGTGTTTCGAGGCACTGCCTGTTCAGATCAAAAAACCTGTTTGATTTTTCATGCAACCAGACAAAGAAAATCGCATCAAATATCTTTCGATTTCACTATTTGAATTGTAAACCGTTATGTATATATACTATAAGCTACGTCTATATCTGTAACAACGAAATTAGATACGTATGTGCTCAGTAAAAATAATATACATTTTTAATTGTTTTTCTGCATTTAGTGAATATATCAATGTAAAATAGGTGCCAAGCCCATCACTTTAACAAAAGTATATGGCAAATATTGGATATGTATTGTATGTGTAATATTTATTTTAATAATTTAATTTACTTCTAATGCATTATTATGAAAAGGTTATTTTTCTGCACTTTTTCTCTATATACGAGTATACACTCTAACTGTGCCAAATTGTTTACCCTTTAGTCCGCATAATCTTCGTAAAAAAGGATACAGTGCATTTTTATCCCATATTAATATAATATTTAACAAAGACATACGACTTTAGATTTTCAAATCTGAATAAGTAACATTAATAACCATCGAGAACAATATACCTCATTCATATACACTTACGCAGCAAGGCATCGTATTTACACTGCAAAGATCGAGGGGGCGCTTCTGTAAATTCTGTTGACTTTGCCAACATTGAGCTTAACCGCCTTTCTTATTTCTTTTTTTATTTATTTTACCATAAAGCCTCCTTCTTTCAATATAACTTTGGCTAATTATGTATATGTAGGGCATTTTTATCGATTTTAATTATAATTACAATATAACAATAAATAAAACAGTAAATTTGAATGATTACTTTTTGAAAAAAGACGAATATATGATCAGAGATTTTTATATAATATATATTATTAGATAAATATATGTAAATACTTAAACACAACAACAATATCGAATGTGCGAAATATTTTTAAGGTGAACTTTGCAGTTTATAGTATAAAAATTCTCACCTCGTTCGATACACGTACATCTATTCTACTCTGGAGAGATTCAAGGTTACAACCTCCTGATACTCCACCACAAGTCTTTATTTAAAAAAAAAATGTCTCACAACTAATTAAGGTAATATTAATTTTTTTTTTAAACAAAATTACATACACGCCATAAAAGATCAATGAAATATTTTTTAT
Organism: Philaethria dido; assembly: GCA_033558755.1. NCBI lineage: Eukaryota > Metazoa > Arthropoda > Insecta > Lepidoptera > Nymphalidae > Philaethria > Philaethria dido. The sequence goes on from JAKGSA010000122.1 coordinate 4,062, forward strand.
CCTATAAAAACTCTTTATAAAATTACCAAAGCACAAAGATTTTTCGGTTTTCTGGCAATCCCAATATTTTCTAGCAAAAAAATAAGTCATTTGTAACCGATACCTCAACAGACACTTACAGATGCGTTCAAAACTTTGCCAATATCGCCTTGAGAGCAGGAAAATTTAGATAAGCGATTTATGATAATTTCTAAAAATGGTATTTCCACGAGTTTTTTTTTCTTATATATATATATATATATATATATATATATAAAAGGAAAAGGTGACTATCTGATTTATTAATTAACCTATAATTAGATCAGTGGCGTCTTGACACTAGGTTCACTTTGATTGTCCAGGTTTGCGGGAAAAAACGTGAAGCTAAAAAACAAAAACTGGATCAGTTGAACTTAACGTGAGACATACTCAGTAGCAGTGGCGAGGGGTGAATATTTTAGTTAGGCAAGCCGGTAAAATAAGGGAAGCTGATGTATATTTAGGAAAGCCGGTATACATATTTAGGGAAGCCGATGTATATTTAGGGAAACCGGAATATATATAGGGAAAGTGGTATAGGATCAAGGTATTTAGTAATTTCACTATGGAATTTTGTCGATGACCTTATTTTAATTTCTTTTTAGATCTAAAAGATGTCAGAGCTTGTTTTTCTGCACTTTTATGCCCAATATTTTACTGGCAAGTTTTTTTTAGGTCTCATATTTTTTGTACTTAAAAAAGTTAGACAAGCCGGTGGGAGTCGAGTTGTATGGACGCCTCGCCACTGCTAAGTAGATTTTATTGTAATGTGCTAGAAGGTCCACAAACCACAAAAAAAGTTTATCATTCTCTTTAAATGCGCAACAAACACATTTATAATTAGTTTTAATAGAATAAAAAAGATTGCATAACATTACATATTTATCTATCATAAATTGTTTAAGTTATAATAATTATATAAAATTAAATATGTTTAAAAAATATATTCGACATTGGGGCTACTAGGTCATTATTACTTACTAGTGACTCATAAACATTTATTATATTTTTCATAACATTTGAATTTTAAACATTCTATAATCACCTACACGATTATGCATATAGTACGATATCAGTACTTCAGTTATGCAATTCTATAATACAAAAAATAATACATACTTTAGATATTAAAGAAAATATATGAAATGAACTGTAACATTATGAGTATTATAAATTGCTTATATCTTCCGCATACGACTAGACTATTCAAGGTTTTACGTATTATTCATTTGATAAAGCTTCATACTTACTTGAAAGTTTTCTAGGAAAATGTACGAGTCGCTTGCTACCAAGAATTCTGATAACAAATTGTCTAATTCCGTTTGTAAGACTTACTTTTGAAACATTTGTATTTAAGTTACAATATTGCAGTAAGTTAGTCACGGGAAATTCGAAGAAATTTTTATATTTTTTCTTATTCTCATTTCTCAGAAAGGGTACTTGTCCCCTGTATCTACTTAGATAAATAACGTTGCTAGATAAATAGAACATAAAGAAGTCAGTAGTCCTTTAAAAGAAAAAATATACTTTTAAAATTTCGTTTACAATTTTAACCTTTTTAATTTTTTTTTACGACAAAAAGAATATTGTTATTAAAAATATTTTCAGACAGGACTAAGTGCGGCGTTGAGTTTCGCCACTCAACCCACAATATCTCGAATACAGGCAGAAAGTAGAAAAAGGAGTCTCTAGAACGAAAGAATTGAAGTCTAATTAGCGTAATTAATTACAATTTCACGCAAATACTACTATAATACTATTATCTTATCAAATACATTTTTTGTCAATAATTAACAAACTATAGTAAATATATAAGCAACAATCTGTCAAGCTAAACTGTTAAGTATCGAGATTCGAGGTCGACTACCGCCTACGTAACCGACTGTAGGCTTAAATAAACTTGTCCTTGATTGCCTGACTCAGTTACATTTGTTATTTGACATACTAATCATTTAGACAAATTAATGCTGTTAAAAATGTTGTCGTTATACAAATTCATAATCGGTGTAATAGCAGATTAAAATTGTGGTTTTAAAGTAATTTAGATGAGATAAACGAAGAAAAGATGAATATACTTATATTGTAATTTAAACGTAACATACATACAGTAAAATTCAAAAGAAAACTATTGTGAATGATATATTAATAAATGAATACCTATAAAACTTGCAAATTACTGAGTGCCATAGAAGTCTAAAATTTGGTATATTTCTTAAGGAGTAGTAGTGAAAGATTAGTAGAAATTTTTACAAAGACGGAAAGAACGGGCTTTTACATTTTATACTTGCTACAAACCGCAATTTACGTACATATATAATTAACTAAAATTACTATTAAATCATAAATGGAAAGTAAAAATACGTTAAAAGAAACATAGAAAATGAACGAGTACGCTAACTGCAGTTCATACAGGGCGCGTGACATTCAGCTGCACGCAATACAATAATACAACGTGAATAAAACTGTTCAGGCGTGAACGCCGCAGGCGGCAATTTCATTGGTCTAAAAACTATTTCCAATACAATGTTATCACTTTGTTTTCATAAAATTTTAATTGCTTAGGTTGTTTGTATAAGTAAAGCTTGTATTTACTTTTACTACATAAACAAAGCAATATTGTAAGACTTTAGAAACGGTTTATGTTTTTTTTATTTATAATGTTCATACTACCGTTGTAGTGATATGGTAACATTAGTATGTATACTATAAAATATTCATTTAACCAGTATATAAGATTGTTCTGAATTAAAATTGTAATTGGAGACACATAATTTTTTTTTTGGCTTCACGCTGTATCCCGTATGTAGCAGGGTAGGCAGGCAGAACTTGATAACTTAATGTTAATACACTCCGTTATCTTTCAACAGTTCCGTTCCCCACTTTCCGCCGGATTGAGGCATTAATATTAAATTATAAAAACTGAGCAAAAATTTAATATTATAGTTGAAACATTACCGATTCTTTGTCCCTACTCATTTCCCTTGTAATTTTTTAGCGTTTTAAATCTATACATATGTTCAGTCGTTCAAGCGTGCTTTATACTTAGATAAGGAAAAAACCGCCAAGAAATACGTGATGGGTTCGTTTCTGTACTGAAAAACATTTATAACATAAATTTTCCCTGGTTTGGATTGATAATCATTGTTTCGGAGTCGACGTAAAGTGGGAGAACCTTTGTCCTTACGTCCACTTCATATATGTTTATACTGGCCTCTTTGTATCCCATTTAAAATGCTTATATAATAAAGACATCTTGTTAACTAATCTAAATAAAATTAATAATAATATCACCTCTAGTAATAATAGACAAAATATGGCTTTCATTTCAATCCTTTTTTACACGACTGTCAGAGGAAGGTTATGTTTTTCGCGCATATCATGTATGTTTGTAATATTCTTTATTACCTCATATCTTCTAAACCCCTGGACCGAATTATATAATTAAGGTGACGTTAGATAGGTATTGATACTCCAAGTGTTCTTAGATATGTGACGTCACTTTTAATTCAATATGGCGCCCTCTAGTGGCAATTACGTCATGAATAAAAACAAAAAAATCGTGAATTGGTGCCATGTGAGGTATCAAATGAAAGGACTTAATTAGCCCATTTCAAATATATAACACATAACTAGCTTTTATAGCATACTATATTTTTATGTGCTTCCCAAATTTGAAGAATTGGTTCAGTCGGGTTTTTGATCTTTATAATTATGTGTGTAATTATGAAAAAATTGAAAATTAATGACATAGCAACTTAATAAAAAGAACCAGATACAGTTCGCGATATTAGATCTCCTTGCTACAAACAAATAGCTATTAAGCTAAAAGCTATTATAAACTATTAAGCTAAAAGCTATTAAGCTATAATGTTTTAAACAGCCATTACGCTATGTGTTAGCATAAAACAAACATATAAATGAAATAGTACGTCGACATGCTATTTATAACGAACAAAAACTGTGCAGTTCATGCGATAATGTCCTCTTAACGCGTAACTAAAGACTTCACTCGAAAACGCATAGAAAGTATTTAGGCACTTTCACTTTGGTTGTTGTATTATTAATCGCTACATTCATATAGTAAAAGAAGATACAAAATTTAATTACTTCACACCATATATTAAATTTTCTGTTCTAAAAATTCACTTATTTAAAACGATATTTTTTGGGATTTTTTTTAACTTCACGCTGTATCCCACATATAGCAGAGTAGGCAGAGGGAACCTGAGGACCTAGTGTTAAGACACTCCGTTCCCTACTTTCCGCCGAATTGAGGCATTCGTGCTGCACGTGCTGAGTGGCAGAACTCAACGTCGTGCTTTGCCTTGTTGCCAAACCCAGGAAATGAAAATACTAAGCTTTTACATTTCCTGAAGTGGGAACCCACAACCTGTCGCGTTTACAGTCTCACGCTTGTGCCTCTGCGCTACGACAGGCGTTTTTTGAGATTTTGAGATTTTGCAGACATTAAGGAAAAAGCTTATCGATAGACTCTCCACTCTTTTCTGTCTGCCCATTTAAAAAACATAACTCCCAGGTGGCAAAACCTAAATAGTTTGAATATAATAAAAATCATGACAGTTTAAAAAACGTTCTTAAAAGTGTATTCTTATTATCTTAGCAAGGACGTCAAGTTCTATAAAAATATTGTATAGTCATCGGATCCGTGTCACGTGTGCAAAAATTGAAGCAAATTGTATGTATTATATTAATTGCAACATTTTTTTTTATATTGATTAATAGATACCAGTGGCGAGGCGTCCATACATCACGGTTTCCACCGGCTTGCCTAGCTTTTTAAAGTACAAGTATGAGACCTAAAAAAAAGGTCGCCAGGAAAATATTGGCTATAAAACTTCAAAAAAACTATTTCAGAGCTATTTTTTGGCAGCAACTTAAACACCCTAAAAAAATACTGGCTACCCAAAATATATATACCGACTTCCCAAAATATACACCGACTTCTCTAATTTGTACCGGCTTGCCTAACTAAAGTTTTTATACCTCGCCACTGATAGATACATATATTGTGTGTATCATTGTAGCACGCAACCACGTTTACGGAGACCATAAAATGTAAAATATGTCCTATTTCCACATTTCCGTAGGAATTTCGGGAAATTCTTTCTTAATACTTCTCAACACTCCCTAAGGAAACTACATGCTAAGTTTCAGTGTGCCTTGTCGGTCAGTCACTCAATTAAATAAAAGCTTTATATATTTAAATAAAAATATATGTAATGTCCGTTATTCTTATGTGATTTTACACACCCGAAACATACTCGAAGAGTCAACGACCAAATTTAATAAAGAACAATTGGTTTTTATAATAAAAATCTAACATTTAATTATACTGCCTAAACCATAAATCAGCAACAGATTTCACATTAATTAGAGAAGAAATTAATTATTTCAACTTCTTAACGAGTAAAGGTTTTCTAAAGCGCTTCTTACTTGACTTCCGGAAAAGTTTTATAACATCCATATTATATATAAGATAGCGATCTACCGAGGATCGCTGAATTTAATATTGTTTTATATAAATTTTTATACATTTTATATACTTACTAGCTTTCCGCCCGCGGCTTCGCCCGTGTAAAATTCGTATTAGTATTCGTTCCTATAGTCTTTCCCAAGGTCTAGACTATTTGTCAAAATTGGTTAAGTGGTTTATGTGGTGAAGTTGTAAACAGCTAAACAATCTTACATGATTTTATGTTTGACAATAAGGAACTTCCATACAAACTTTCATCCCCTATTTCAACCCCCGCTATCATTTTTTTCGCGATAAAAAGTATCCTATGTCCTTTCCCAAGTTTAGTTCTATCTTCATACCGAATTTCATCAAAATCGGTTTAGTGGACTAGCCGTGAAAGCGTAACAGACAGACAGACAGAGTTACTTTCGCATTTATAATATTAGTAAGGATGGTTGGTCGATCTAAACAAAAACATATAAGAGTATAAAATTTGGAAACTTAATTTTGCCTAAATCATTTTATTGTGGGCGATTATTGTGGGTATTTCCATTCAAGACAATCATTGTATACATATAATTATTTTAATTTTTCCTCTCTTGTAAGATCAACAATATCGTCCTCCGCCACGCAACACACAATATCTCATATCACAATATATCACCTCTTAGTAAAGAAGTGGTGAACAAAGTGCCTCAACATTTTCGAAACTTCTTCTGTGTAACGAAACACGTTACGTATTCAAAATCCAAACAACAAATAAAAAAAATCGTATTTCAAAACGGATGCTCTTAACTTATTTATACCTTATTAAAATTATTTTACGTCGTCAGAAAACGTTCATCGTGTTAGACAATTTTTTTAAGACATACCAAATAGATTAGACATATCTTTTAATATTTAGCTGAGATTTTACTGGTAGTAGACTGGTGGTGGTGATGGTTTCACGTCAGGTGACCCAGACCTTTGTTTTTTTATAATGGATGGATGGATTATTAATATCCCTTATTCTTTACTTTATTCACATCAAATTGTCCGTTAAATCTAGTAAATAGTGTTTAATTTCACTTTTCAAATACTTTTTTCAATATAACTTTTATTTAACTTAATCAAGAAGCAATCATTTTGGATATATGCAAAAATATATGAAAGATAAAGAACTTATACATAATTCAAATTTAATATAAATATGAATAAAATGATAATATCTTAGAAAACTTTGAAATGGGAGCTTACTTACTGGAAAATCATATGAGCGGTGTTACGCAGGAAACTTCAGAAGCATAGCCCAAAGTCGGTCTAAGCTAACAGGTGTTGCAGACTTATTTATTATCTTAAAGCTTCATACCTGTCACACGCTGTATTTTACACGTTAGGAATTCATTTTACTTTAATAACTTGCTATTATCTGCGATTTAGTAGCTGAGCTTGATATGACTTTTCGCAAATTTCTTTTATTTTGTTGAAGATTACATACAAATATACATAGCTTCACGCTGTATCCCCCATATAGCAGTGTGTGTGTGAGTGGTGTAACTCAACGCCGCGCTTTGCCTTGTTACCAAACCCAAGAAACGAAAAATTCCATTTCATGGAGTGGGGATCGAACCAACAACCTGTCGTGTGTCGCGCACGCTTGTGCCTCTGCACCACGACATGCGTTCTTGAAGATTAAGTTTTCAGAATCTCGATGTTATTAAATGGCAATAGACATCTTCAAAATTTTAATTTTCTAGAATAATACATCGTCTCCCATTTCCAACCACTTTAGAAAATTTGCTTACTTTATTGCGGAAGTCAACGCCGCATAAGATTATAGATCTAGCCAGGTATGAAAATATTTCCCCCAGTACTAATCGAACCAACTTTCAGAAGTATCAAACACATTAACAAAAATTCTAACTCGCTTAAAATATCATCTATAGAATTTCTACAAAGTCGAAAATAATAAAGTGATGCTAACATTTATCTAATATATTTTAACAACCTAAATGTCTGAGTGCAGCTGCATCGTTCAAAATCAAATAAATGCTATGAAGTAATATGTATTAATTATTTATGATTATTATGGACCGAGACTAACAACTTTAAATTACTTAAATTTGAATATACGCTTAGAAAACCAAAGGTCTTTGATCGGAAGTAACGGTTTAAATCAAAATATCCTTGACTAACCAGTTTATATATGAATATTAAGTTTGGTAGATATTATTAATCTAGTAATCCATTTACATGTGAAATAAAATGCTATTGAATAACATTTTCTCGAGACGCTTATCCTCATAGTCCTCTAAAAACCTCTTTTTACACACTGTTTATACACTTATATTATTTTCTTAATTTTTTTTTTAGCTTCACGTTGGATCTCGCATACAGCGAAGTATGCAGAGGGAACCTGAGAACCTAGTGTTAAGACAATTCCGTTCTCTTTCAACAATTCCGTTCCACACTTTCCGCCGGATTGAGGCATTATGTGCTGAGAGGCGGAACTCAACGCCGCGTTTTGCTTTTTTACCAAACCCAGGAAATGAAAATACTACATTTTTTAGAGTGGGAATCGAACCCACAACCTGTCGCGTTTACAGTCGCGCGCTTGTGCCTCTGCGTGTCTTAACACTAGGTTCCCTCTGCCTACTATATGCGGGATACTGCGTTAAGCTATGTAATGTATGTAATATTTAAAAAAAAACATTTTGCCGATCTCGTAAGATAGTATGCAGAATTGAGTTCCACCACTTAATAAAATGTTTTGAATTTAAGCGGAAAGATAACTGAGGGTCGTACTATTCTTTCTAATGAATTATAATATTTATCCACTAACTCTATCAAACGCATTGATTTGTTGTTGCATTCTTGTTCATGTCTTTGTTTTACGCATACTATTAATCTAATATTAATATCATATTTAAATTAGTGCTAAACACCTAAATTTATTATTTTTCTTAAGAAAACATTTACCTTCACCATCAATTCATTTATATTTAATACTTAAGTATTAATAAACTTGTACCACTACTTGCTACTTTATAAACACAAGTAAACAACGACTAAACTTTATAAGACAGCGGTTCCAACATTTTGTAGTTAAGATTATGAAAGTTTTTAAGTCAGAAATTGCCATAGTCAACTTTCATGGGGCTTATGAGCACGCTATTATAACAAAAAGCCAAACTCTATTATATTACAACTTACTTAAAATAAATTAAAACTTGCTACTTAAAAATAGTGCAGTATATTTTATTTTTTGGGTTTTAGTCGGCTTTTAGTAAAATAAATTAAAGTAGTGCCTTTGTTACGTCATACTTCAGACTTCTTAGCCGAATTCAAAAGAGAGGAGGTTATGGTTTCAACCCATGTTTTTTTGCATAATTTTCTGCACAATTTTTTACTAGATGAACCAATTTTATTGTCTTTTATATCTGATAAATCTATCTGATAAATAGTTTTTGAGTTATTCGTAATAATTTTAATTTTTAGTATTATATAACACATTTTATTTAAGTCGGGTTTCTCTTTTCGGAGTCTTTTTTTTGTTAATTTATTTATTTTAACCAGAAATTTAGTATTTGTTCTGCAATTTACGAATGAAATAAACTTTGAAAAAATTCAAAATCATTGTTTTAGTTGTGTACCTCAAACACAATCAGAAACGTGTGTTAAGTCAAAAATTCGCCCGAAACTTCGTTTGCAGTGACTTTACAAGGTATTTCCATTTCTGCCCACCTTAATTTCCACTACTAAACGTAAAATACTGGTTCTCGTAAAATCCCAGTTCCATAGTAATTCAGGGCATCTTCTTTTATGTTTCCATACGCTCCCCAAGGAATCTATATACTACATTTTTAAAACTTTCTATACGGAATGGTTTTGGTCGTCCGTCACTCAATGATATACTCGTAACATATATACAATAATTTATATTTACAATATTTTTTTTTCTTTTCTTTTTATCTTCACGTTGTGTCCCGCACATAGCAGAGTAGACAGAAGGAACCAGAGAACCTAGTGTTAAGACACTCGTTCTCTTTTAATATTTCTCTTACCCATTTTCCGCCGAAGTGAGGCATTGCGTGCTGTAGGCGGAACTCAACGCCGCGCTTTGCCTTGTTACCAGAGCGAAGAAATGAAAATACTAAATATTATTTAATATGTTAATTTCCTGGAGTGGAAATCGAACCCTCAACCTGTGTTTACAGTCGCACGCTTGTGCCTCTGCGCTATAACAGGCCTCAATATATGCTTTTTTATAATACTTATGTTACAATTCGCGGTGTTAAGTACCGCCACTCGACATTTAATACCTTGAATTTGGGCGGCAAACGCCGAACAGAGCATTTAGACATTAGATTTTCTCTGACTACCCTACTATGCAAGATAAAACGTGAAACTACAAATTGAGAAATTATTTCCTCTGTAAAATATTATTCACTAAATCTTTTTGTTGTGTGTATATGTATGTATATTGTAAATATTTATTTTGTTGTAGGTAAAGGTAGCTGTGTTATTACTGCATCTCATACAATCCCTCATAGTGTAACTATCTCTTTTTTTATCGATTAATCCTGCTTCGTGTGTTTTCCATACAACGTGACACCGGCGAAGTGATTTGTGCTCAACTGGCACGCTTGAAGCGCCATAATAAAAGAATTGTACTGAAACTGTGAGAAGTTAATAAACAATATTACTACTTAATAAACTTACCTGCAAATAATTACGTACAAACCATTATTTAGGTGCACTTAACGAACCACAAGTAATCACAATTAAATTACAACAATAATATATAATATGAGTATTTGTGGTCGAATAAAATCCATTACCGAAATAAATGTTGCATGATACAAAATATTCTGTTACAACTTCAAACATTATTGGAAATATTTTAATCTTTTTTAATGAATCATAAATACTAGGTAACCGCAATTTACAGTGTATCTCCTGAATATTTTAATGTTAAACAAAATCACGACAGACTATATATAGAAAATTATATTTTTTAATATATTTTTACTCAGTCACGAGGATAATAACATACAGTCCAGTTATTGAACTTAAAAAAATGAAACTCGTTATTTAAAAAATAAAGAGTATAACCATAGAGCGAAATAGTTATTTTTTCTTACCTGTATATATAATTAACAATAATTAATTACTAATGTAGTTATATTTACTGAGTCCTAATAAGTTATAAGATATTCAGTTTAAAGAGAGGTCGATATAAAATTAAAAAAGAAATATAATTTAGCAAAAAGTACGAACATATGCGTCCGTAGTGAATGAAATGAAACCTAATTAAAAATCTGTGCTCAGCCAGCTCAGCCAACTTTTTCTTTTACATATATTAAGAACATAAAATTAATTTAAAATTATTATTATATTATTAGATATGGTCATCGTGGCGCAGTGGGACAGCGTATAGCTAAACACGTGATAGGTAATGGGTTCGATTCCCACTCATGGAACGATTACATTTAGTTTATCTTCGATTTTCCACTCTGGTTAGACGAAGCGCGGCGTTGAGTTCCGCCACTTAACACACAGTATCTCGAAGTCGAACAGTAAGATGCGAACGGAGTGTTCTGACACTAGGTTCTCACTGACTACCGTGTTATGCAGGATAAAGGGTGACGCTGTTTTTTTTTATTACATATTTAATAAACTGTTTTTTTACAATAATTTATCTATATATAAATAAATACATGAAGCAAATACTTTGGACCCCTTTTTACGAAAATTACGCGGACGGAGGAGCATGAAATTTGACACACTTATAGTTTATATAGGGAATGAGTGCAAAATGCTAACATTCTTTTAAATAATGCATAAAAAGTATATTAAATTAACAAAATAAATGTTACACACACTACTTTAGTTAGACATCCATGTTTATACAAAGTGATATATACATTACTAAAGACAACAAGTGGTTAACGCGTGAACGGGGACACTAGTTTAATTTAACATATATTTTTAACTGGCTTCCATGGTCTGACATCCATGTAAAGTGACATATACATTGCTAAAGACAACGCGTTGTTAACGCGTCAACAGGGACACTGATATATTTAAACATACTTAAATATTAAAATATATGTAAAATATCTTAATAAATGAATTTAATTTACATTTTATGTAATTTTTTGGCCAAAATATCAAATAAAATAATTATTTACATTTATATCACCTGTCACTTAGCATTGTCAATGCTAAGCGTAGAGCTTAGTCCGCTCTAAGCGCGGCGTGTCACTCAGTTAATCCAGTTGGCTGCTATGGATATGTATGTAACATTTATATTAGGATATCAATTTGTACTCTGATAATTTTACAAATATATTATTTAATACCCCTATTGGCACAGTTAACATGTATAAGTTTGCTTTGCTTGTTTGTTTGGTTGCCATAGACAACATGTGTATTACTTTATATAAAAGCTTATGTTAAACGCTTGGTAATGCATATATAATATTTATTTAATTAACGTAATATATGCATTATTATTAAAAGTAATGTCTTTCTGCATTTCTTCTTCATTTAAATTTTAACTAAACCAAATTTCATGCTCCGTCGTCTGTCGGCCTGATTATAATTTTCGTAAAAAGATATCGAAAGTTTATTTTGACGGGATTATTTAGTGTTGTTTACCAGCTTCAGAGGATCCGTTTCTATTCGTTTTTTCGTCCATTTTTTTTAAATAAAATGAATCTTATTGTTGGTACTTGACACTTCTCGGTTGAACAATGGTTATGAGTTCAAATATCACTCAGGAAATGTTTATATTGATGTTGAGTTCACATAACCTTTGAGCTTTTAGTTTTGTGGACTAAACCTATCATGGACCACTGTCATCTGTCTAGCCACAAGAAATCATTGGATAATTCTAGATAATTATACCTAATCAAAAAAAGGTTTTTTATAATGTTGACTTATTTCTAAGATACATTATTTTATTAACACATGTCAGTACAACACAGTACAGTACAGTAGTTTACAGTTAAAATGACCTATTTTATTAGTAACAAAAACTGTTGCAATGTACACTACAATGCTTATTTTAAAAGATACCGAGAACTGAAGGTCGTGTATTCTAAAGATCTTTTAGTCGTATATGTCATTCATTGCACAAACCTTTTGTTTGCATCTTCATCACCTCTACTATGTTTAACTATACTATATTCGATAACGAATTCTTGAAACTGTTGTGATTTGGCAGTTTGCAGTTATCCCCGCTCTGGTAAGGCAAAGTGCAGCGTTATGTTTCGCCACTAAATAAACAATGCACATGGTTAAGTTGAAAGAAAGTTATAAGATTGTTCTGAATTAAAATTTAAATTGGGTAAACATATTTTTTTTTAGCTTCACGCTGTATCCCGTATAAAGCGGGGTAGGCAGTGAGAACCAGAGAACCTAGACTGTCAAGACACTACTTTCTCTTTTAACATTGACGTTCCTCACTTTCCGCCGAATTGAGGCATTGCGCGCTGAGTGGCGGAACTCAACGCCTATCTTTTATTTATTACATATATAATAAATAAAACTTAAATATCAAGCGTAACATACGTACATACGTATGTTCTACATATATAAAGTTAACTTTGTTCTATATAGTAAACTATTAACATTACAAACTATAGTAAAACAACCTCACGAACGTGTTATGCGTATTTTATAAGTAGCTTATTATTCACAGGGTATATATACTCCACTGATTGAGTAATAGAGCACACTTGAACTCTATAGTATGAACACTATTTACGTTTATTATGTGTGTGAAGTTTATTTAACGTATATTCCTTAAATTAATTATAACATACATACATACATAGCTTCACGCTGTATCCCGTATATAGCAGGGTAGGCAGAGAGAACTTAGTGTTAAGACACTCCGTTCTCCACTTTCCGCCAAATTGACGCATTGCGTGCTGAGTGGCGGAACTCGACGCCGCACTTTGCCTTGTTACCAAACCCAGGAAATGAAAAATTCCATTTTCTGGAGTGGGTATCGAACCCACAACCTGTCGCGTTTACAGTCGCACGCTTGTGCCTCTGCGCCACGACAGGCCTCAAAAATTCCAATTTATTTAATAGTTACGAAAGTTAATTTATCCAGCTTTAACAATACAAAACAGTACAATACAATACAATATAATACAAATATACGTTATTGCACACAAAATTACAAATATAAATAAACAGGAAGTATCGTACAATTGTTAATAAAATAACAATCGTAATATCGAATTATAATTTAAATCTATAAAAACGAGTTGTGTTATCTTTTACTTCTGTAATTTTATTTTCTAAAGTAGGTTATTGTATATTAAGTTAAATTATTTTTTGATGTCCCTACCCATTTTACTTGATAGTCGGTTAAATTGATTACAAAAGACAAAAATATCCATCTATATTTTGCACTTGCGGGATACAGAGAGAAACTCTATCTCTTTAGCAATATTTTAAATTGAGCAGCAAAACTAACGTCGAGCTTTATTTAATTAAGCTATAAAAATTACAAAATTAGATTACAAACCTTATGTATAAACTTCCCCTTATTTAAATTTGAACCTATTAGGAACGTAACGTAAACATATCACATGAACTCATATAAACTTTAAACGGTGCCATATATTCCTTTAGTGTTTTTATCTAAAGACCATCGTGATACAGTGGGACAGCGTCGGAATGTAAACTCAGCTGATTACGGGTTCGATTCTCGTTCGGGGAATTTATTATATTTCAATTATTTACATTTTCCCGCTCTGACAAAAGGTGACATTGAATTCCTCCCCTCAACATGCAGTGTCTTTGTGAAATTTCTGACGGAAAGTAGAGAAGAGAGTATTTTAACACATGGTTCTCTGGCTATCCTGCTACGTATGAAAATGCGTGAAGCTGAAAAAAGTAACAGAATATGACCAAAAATTTTCAATATCAATCAATATCACCATTTATTAAATTATGAATTATACTCACTAATACTTGCTTTCATTTTTTTTTATATTTAAAGTAGTACGCAAAGCTAAGCTTAATCGAGTGCTTTTATGTCAAGAACTTAATATTGTCAACGCGATTATAGTGAAATGTCACTACAAATGGAGACATTGTGACGACTATCTGATATTCTCGCACGCATTATAACAAGACGTGATAACATCTAACGTGAGCAAAAATGTATGTTAACAACGCAACTTTCATCGACGGTATATATAGTAATAGAGTGAACGTTACGTTAATAGTAACGTTAGTGTATTATTACGTTATCAATAGTGTGCTAAATATATGCTAATTATAAGCTAAGTTGAAATTTTGTTTAAAAATGAATTCTTTTCCTTTCATATCATGTTGTTTTCATTTAACTCTGATTTATGACTAGATTATTTAAGCTAAGTAATTATTTTTTATATTAGTTTATTAATTTATGTCAAAAAAACAATAAAATAAATATTGATAACTGATATTTTATTTAAATAGTATTGAAATTAACATTTTTAATGATTTATAAATTTAATAACTATTAATACGTTAGTTGTATTTTAGTACGATATATAATTTCTTATCAGCCCGCATCTGTCAAGGAAAGACGCAGTTGGGCAGAACATCGTGTTAAAGTAACTATCCCACTAAAACATTTTTTTGTAAAAATTATTATTTTTCTACATTTGGATTATTTCAGTTTAAGAGATTGTTTCACAATCTCGATTTATGCAAATAAAATATTCTAATAATTTTCTTTTCAAATATACATGAAGAAAAATATAAAAGCAAAAGAAAACTAAAACAAAATACTCATTTCCTTCGATTATATGTTCCCTTTCCCCTTCAATATATATTATAGTTATTAAATATGTTTTTTTTAAATTCAGTCGTTTGGTTAGAAATACGTGTATTCACTATTTACAAAAAGCGCCCATCCATTATAAGTCAGGAATGAGACTGACTTTGAAGAATTAGAGGAACTACGCTCGAAAGTAACTCATGGCACAAAAGGTTGTTCCGATACAGATCGAATACGTATGTACAATTGAACACGTCTGCTTGTGATAAATGGATAGGTCATAAGACTGATTGATTTACCTTATACTTGCATAGCGCTATATACTATAGTATTGCTAAAATTTACTGTTAAAATTATTTTATTGAATTTACATTAGGTAAACGCCTGCCGTGGCCTAGAAGCATAAGCGTGGGACTGTAAATGCGACAGGTTGTGGGTTCGATTCCCACTAACAAGGCAAAGCGCGGCGTTGAGTTCCGCCACTCAGCACGCAATGCCTCAATTCGGCGAAAAGTAGGGAACGGAGTGTTTTAACATTGGGTTCCCTCTGCCTACCCTGCTATATGCGGAATACAGCCTGAAGTTATGTATGTATGTAATTAGGTTAACTGGCTAACCTTAAGTTTATAATGGATGATTCTCATTACCAATCATTTTTCTGTCATAAAGTGAAATAGTGATCTTTAAAAAGTCCAAAGTAACAAACAATATTAGTATACTTTATTTTTTTTTATTAAAAAGAATTAAACTATTTCAGTCAGTCTTTCGTCTTTATAGGTAAAATAGATAAAAAAAGTAAAACGCCTTAAATTATTTATTCTGAATCCTGGTAAGGCTATCATCAGATTCATATTATGAAAATATATTGTATTGTCTTTGGATTCGGGTGTGTGCAAATTTTAAACAAATCAAAGGAGCAAGCAAGCAAGCAAATCGAGCAAGAGGTGACTCAAAATAACGTTACAAGATTTTGTAACATGATGTTGAAGAGAAGTATTAAAATCTTTTAAAACTTAGTTACACCTTACCTTCCTATACTTTATGATATGAAAAAAACATACTATTAAAACACAAAACACCTGGACTATCCATTTAAATAATTAAACTTTCGCCACCTGTTTTACTATTACAAAATGTTATGTTTAAGAGACAAAATTATGACCCTTTCACTGCAAGTTTTTACTGATAATTTATTATGAAATTCAAGTGTTGTATTAATAAAGAACTAGTGGCCCCAGTGGCTTGCGTGCTTTGCGCGTTGTCTCGCGGAGGCTCTCAATTCGATTCTGTTGATGTTTATTACTGCATAACTTTTTACTATGTGAACAAATTTTGATCATTCTATTTTTATATGCTAGCTAACGATTGCGATGTGGCGTTATTTCCTATTTAAATTTAGTTATTATCTGACAAGTAGTGTTTCAATTTTTCCTAATAATATTACATTTTATAATGCGTTTTAATCGAAGTCAAATCTTAGTTTTTTCTACAACAAAATTAAATTTTATACAAATAACGAAAATAACTCTATAACAACTCTGTTATTAATGTACGTATGACTTTGTACAAGTAGTCTACATAATAATAATCTTCTTACAGGCAGGAAAACAGTTACATGCCTTATATACTAGAAATTGGTTCGCTCACGTCTAACCACAATATCCGGTGTTCAAGACTATTGGGCTAATGGCAAGATTCAGCTATATATGAATAAAATACACATTTTGATAATACCTTACTAGTACGTAATTATATGCATTATCCGCTATGCAGTTCGTGCATCAGTTCACAATAGACCAATCTGTGATTGAAACTTGCAGGAGGATTTCTAGCACGCGAGCTACGCTTATTTAAACAACAAATATTTTTTATAATTAAGATATTAAGAAAAAGGAAAATCGACTTCAAAGTAAAAAATAGTATTATTAGGAATAACTTAAAAACTACTCAACAGATCTTAACTTAAAACGTCAAATTTAAATGGAACCACATCATAAGCATTAGCACATCTATAATATTAAAAATCATCAGAGTTGGTTCACTTAATAAAAAAATTGCGGTAAAAAAACATATTAAAAAAATCATATTTTTAACCTCTTACTCTTTTTTGACGTCGGTTTTTAACAATTAATATCAATAACGAATAAGTAAAGAAACTTTTTAGATTGTCTACATTAATAAATCCATTCACAGTAGAACCTTTTCAGTTTTCAGCTGTTTTCAGAAATAATGAAAAAGTATTTTTAAATAATAATAAATTTCATTTACATATTATTTAAAAAAAAACATTGACTGTACCAAAATAAAAAACCAAAAATAAATGCCAACATCACGCGGTGTTCCTGGGTGGTCACCCATCCGAGTACTAACCACGCCCGACGTTGCTTAACTTCGGTGATCGGACGAGAACCGGTGTACCCAACGTGGTCTGGACGTTGGCGATGAAATAAGGCAAATTTTCTTTCACTATCATCTAGGAATAGTAAAAAACTAAGCAAAAAAATTGAAAAAAAGAGCCTAGAGTGGTACTCCCTATTGTACCTGTCTACCTGCACATAGGACTGTGTAAATATCGGATTTACCTAAATCATCGCTATATGCACAATGTTTCACGCCTTCGTGGCTCAATGGGAATGTCTTACCATAATGACAATGACTGTGGGTTCGATTTCCATGTTATACAAATTTCACCTTAATTCTTGTATTCATTTGTTTTAATTGCAATTTATTTACTTACTTTTAGAAATCAATATTTAATGGGTTTACAAATTTAAACATATAATAAGTATTGGGTTTGAAATACCCATGCATTCTTCCTTAACTCAAAGACAAATTATTTTATTAAAAACAAGAAGTTACATGCTTCATTTTTTGAACGTCAAATAATTTAACACCGGTTCACTAAATTTAATGCCTCAGACCTGAGACCTAAAGGGCAACTGTATAATCCAAGAACAATGTAATGACAATTAACTCTGTGTTTGAATTTGTTCCTATATAAAATACCGCACTCACTTGCTTTATTTTTGTATAACTGTGCATAATACCTTAATAGTTTGTTAAAAACTTTTTAACTGACTTCAAAAAAAGAGTTTCTCAATTCAACTGCATTATTAGCTTTACTATATCTATATATTATTACGTAAAGCAAAAACTTTGTATCCCTTTTTACGAAAATTACGCGGACGAAGTTGCATGAAACTTGACACACTTATAGTTTATATAGCGAAGGTGCACGGTGAAGGTGCACGGAACGTGTAAGCGTCGACGGGGACACTAGGTTCTTTACTACACTAGGTTTTTTTTGCCTTAAGTAGGTTTACTAGCTACTCCATGTCTCATATGAAGTGTGATTATAATAAGATAATTTAAACATGTCTGTGATAAAATTTCGTACTCTATTTCTATTTGCTACATAACAATAATTCTAAGCAACTATAGAAACAATGTTATATCAGCAAACTAATTGTTGTTCTGTTCAGGAATATTTAAAATGATAAGCAAATTTGAGAGAAGTAAATTCGTTTGAATTTAATGCATCCTTTAGCCTTTACCTAAACTTACCATTGTATTAAATAATAAAATTGTAGGTTTTATGACTGATAGGATCATATGTAGAGTTGCTTGTTTTTTTACTTAGCTAATCTCTCTTTCGCGGCGATAATTGCTGTATATTAATTGGATGATTCATAATAATTAAGATTTTAATAAATGAAGAATACTGATTTTTAATTAATTTCACTAAAACTAATTACGAATATCTCTATCTTTTTGATATATCTTTTTTTGATATGATTGAGATAATAGATTCTTATATTATTACAGATATCTGAAAAGCTATTTGAGTGTAACTAAATTAAAACGGACCAAATCAGAAGCACTGGCTATCATAGAAATAAAAACATCAAAATTAGTTCACCCAGTAAAAAGTTATGCGGTAACACACATAAAACAGTCGAATTGAGGGAATGACTTCCAATTCAAATAAATTTTTTAAAAAGTACATGCAAAAATACATCAAAAATAAATCAAAATAAAGTAATAGAATATTATTATATATATAAAAAAAAACATAAACCTAAGAATTTTGCCATGCAACTATAGCACGTTCCTGTGAAGAAGTAACACAAAATCGCGAGATACGTTTTAACGGGAATTAACGAGGCACGTCTAACAATTATTAGGCAACTTGTTAATCTTGACATGTTGCAAACAGAAAACTAAATTTTCTAATGTTATGAAACTATCTTTAGACAGCCACTAAGGGCCAACATAAATAAAATTATATACAAAAATGGAATTTCGCAGCGAAGAGGACCAAACGTGCGACTGTTGTGGGTTCGATTCCTACACCAGGAAATGAAAATATCAAATTATATTTAGTATATTTAATTCCTCGCTCTGGTAACAAGACAAAACGGGGCGTTGAGTTCCGCCACTCAGCACGCAAAACCTCAATTCGGCGGAAAGTGAGGAATGAAAATCTTTAAAGAGAACGGAGTGTCTTAACACTAGATTCTCTGGTTCTCTCTGCCTACCCTTGCTTGCTATGTGCGTTATAACAGCGTGAAGATAAATATACATTATGTACATTAATCTAATATTCGAGCATAAAATGAGCCTAAAACTTCGCCCATCTTAAATATAAGCAATTCTTTTATAGCCCATCTCGCTGTCTAGAAATCGTTTACAGCTAACAGCTGTTGCAAATACTTGGACGTACGTAGTCATGCTCTCATAAGCTGGAAAACGCGATTATCCGTGTATCCAGAACTGACCGCGAGGTATTTGGCACGATTGTTACCAATTAATTTCAACTTTTAATGTTATTTTTAACTTTTATCTGCCACCTTTTATTATTATTTTGGTTTTTTATGTAAAAGATAAACTAGGCCTTAGGATTTCCTTGTAACAGCCGATATGCTGGTTTATTTGTTGTAATTTTGCATTATACTATTATTTAAATAAATTAGTATCAATGATATTTGTGGAAGGTCACGTAAAAATCATGAGGACCCCCCTGAGGGCATGCATAAAGAGGTTAACGACTGTGGACGAGGCGAAAGAGGTATGTATGCAGGGACCGTAGCGATTGGCGCTTCGTTCTCTTTGACAAGGGATAAAGCGTGAAGTTAGGTTAAATAAATTTAAAATTAGGGATATTAGACGTTTTAGTAGAGCTATTAGTAGTTTTTATTTTAATTAATAATTCAATAATATATGAATTACACAGCATTATAGTGTAGATAAACTGAACTGCTACACAACGCACTTAAATTCGAATTGCACTATTTATAATATTTTCGTTTTAAATGTGATTTTCGATTTCGCCTCAAGAATCTTTGGCAGATTTATGAAGATATATTTTTTTTTCCAATTAACTTCAACTTCAGCTTTAACTTTTTAGAGAAAACATAATGTAAAATCACTCCGTTCTTCTACCTTCCAGTGGCGGATTTTAACGCCGTGCTTTGTCTTATGAGAACGGGGAAATTACCATCATTTTAATATATATTGTTTCCCCAAATGAGGACTCCAGAAAGGTTAGAGCTTACAGTCAGACGCTGTTCTACTGCGCCACCACGTTCTCTACCACTAAACCACAATAGACCAAAATATAATTAAATATAAATCGTAAGAAAAAACAACTAGTTATATTACGAATTCAGTCTACTTTAATATTAATATATGTCAAATCTATTTACTGAGAGGCGGCACTAACCAAAATCAATATGGCGTAATGACGTTGGTTTAGAAATCACTATACAAATAACGAAAACGCAAACATTTCACTCAGTGTTAAGTATTAATTAAACTTTTTGTAAGTCAAAATTAACATAAAATAATAAAGAAATGCAGGTATAAGTAATAAAACTATTAAGTAGAGAAAAGTTGATGCTAAATATTTTAATAGAAACTTGTAAATATCATGTGATAAGTGAAATGTGAGATTTTATTGTTTTATATATATATATATAAGTTGGGTATGTCTTTTATAATTAGAGACATTTTAAATTTATACGGTTAATGTTTATAATTATAATTTTTAGCACTTATTTCGAAGGCAGCATTAGAAGGAACTTTTCAAATTTTGTTAGATGGAGAGAGGAGTGCGGACAGTGGAGGTGAACGTTAGTGCGCATTTTAAAGAGCCCTTTAAACCTACACTTGGGTTATAAGTTCCAGGCACTCTCCAAACTTCTCTCTCTGCAACGCGATGGGCACCCGCACCATGAATCCAGGGATTGCAATCCAAAGAGTTTCTTCTCTAACAGGTAAAAAGTAAAATGATTTCGAATAACTAAAAACCACTCATCAGTTCTTAACTAGATTTAAATGAGAGCACATTAGACTCACCAGCTATGGTACGAAAAAGTATCATCAAAATTGGTTCACCCAGTAAAAAGTTATGCGATAACACACAAAAAATACAGTCGAATTGAAGCCAGTTAAAAATATATGTTAAATTATACTAGTATCCCCGTTCACGCGTTAACAACGCGTTATCTTTAGTAATGTATATGTCACCTTTTATAAACATGGATGTCTAACTATGGTAGTGTGTTTAACATTTATTTTATTAATTTTAATATACTTTTTACGCATTATTTTAAAAATATATTAATTAAGGGATCCAAAGTTTTTGCTTCACGTATTTATACGTAGATAATAATAATTCATATGTTATAATGTTAATGTTCAGGGTTTAGCAATTATAAATTAGACATAACGTGATTCTTAATTCCCCATTACATTGAAAAATAAAAAAAAAACAAGTAAAGCCTACAGATAATACATTTTATTACAAAATTTCCACAACATAATTTTTGAATTACTTTATATTTTAAAGCCTGAAATATATTACGTATATATTTTCACAGAGATGATAAAGCTAGTTGAATAGTAGCGCGCGATTCTCTATTTCCTCTTTCGGATGTATTATACCGATTCATCGAAAACTGTTAAAACATATACAGCACGTACTACTTGAAAGATTAATATTTTACTATATATTTTATTTAAATAAAAATATATATAATGTTTTACAATTTTAATACAATTTTAACATCCAGTTCTAAATAATCAATAAATACAAATCAAAAAGCCAAGGGTTGCTTAAAAGTAATCAATACATCACAGACGCTACGGAAACTCCCTCTAGTATAGTCGATTATCATATGGTTCAATTTAAAGTAAGTTTTGTTTAGTTTAGTTCACCAACATGTGGTGTTAAGTTACATTTCTCAAGGCGCTATATCTTGTAAGGGGAACAATTGAGTTCGCTTGAAGATAAAAATATCGTAGACTACATATTTTATTCACAATATAGATTAGTTAATAAGTTAATTTAATATGGTCAGATAGGGAGGAGTACGAACAGATGAGGTGAATGTTAATGTACATTTTAAAAGGGCCCCTTAAACCTACATATTGCTAAGGAGTTTCTTCTCTAAGGCCATATAAACAATATAAATCTATAGAGCGTGTTTTCGTTTAACACGTATAGTAATATTATCTTACATATAGATGTCTCGTATATTATTACATACATACTCGTCTTACTAAGAAATCCTATATATTTATACTTTTACTCACTTTCACGTCAACAATCGTGTGACAATGTATTTAATATAACATTGTTTCTAAAAGGTCTTTGTAACGGTTTCAACATTATTATAGGCGTTGTAAATAATATTAGTTTTATATGGCAGATGTTGAAACATATACTTCAGACAATTTTATAGCGTTCTGGCAAATATTTTTTATAATTTATTAGAAATTTGCACTAAGCTACCAACAAAAACTGGGTATACACTTGTACTTAAACTGGACCCTCTGAGGAAACACATATAGAGACTTTATGAGTCTTAATTAATTTTAATTTTATTTTTTTTGAAACTAGATAATGTAATTTAAATGTAAAAACATAATAATATGTAAAATATTTTTTTTCTTTAAATAGTAAGTCCAGGTGATATGTCGATAGTGCAATAATAATAACAGAAATAAAAAAGACTCGTATTATTATCGGTATATTAACAGAAAACCTGAATGTTTGATTGTGAACGAGAAAATAATAATATACATTTTTAGCTTTTGACTAATAATTAAGAAAAATGAGGGATTTGCATAAAATTTAAAAAGTTATATATCACTTTAACTTACACATTACAATTTTGACTTTGACTTACTACCTATCTAATATACTTAAGAAAGTATCGTGCAGCAGACAGGATTTATTTAAATATCATTTTGTCTCAATACTATATTTGATGGTTCTACCCCAAAATTGATAAACTGTTGCAATTTTGAATATACTTGTCATACTAATTTAAAAATAGCTTAATCATTAAAGTAGCATAACATACTTTTAAATAAATAATAACGTAGAAATACAATATACCTGTTCATAAGTCACCAGAAAGCATCTTATATAAAACATGATTTCTACGAGAAAATTCTTTAAGTATCTCCATCAAATATTGACGTAATAAATTATGTAACTTAGCGCGAAATATAATTCCGATCGAGATCATGGACTTGTCAAGGTACTATTTCCTATACAATAAATTGTACTATAGTTTCTAATGCGTATAAAAAGAACTATTTCCAGTCGAGAAAAAATGGAAAAAAATATATTTTAACCTATCAATAAATGTAAATATGTTTTCCACATCAACTAGCTTGTAAGTGTACACTTGTATAGAATTATAGTATATTTAGAATTCGGTTTATGAAAATACATAGAAATTTAACGTTGCTAACTAAGTGACTGACAAACAACGTACATGCGAAACTACTGAAAATAAGAACGCTGAAATTTGGAAATTTGGTATATAACCAAATATAAATATATTAACACTACATGAAGAAAACGAAATTCCTGTGGGAACGAAAAAACGGTATATTATATTTTATAGATACATCAACAAAACATTCAAGTGGAAGTAGTATAACAAGTAAGTATTAAATAATATAAATTTATTGATAAGAAGTAGGCAACGCAAATATTTGAACTCTCTTTGGAACTATTTACCTATAAATAAATTTATCTTATTTCCTAAGCTTAGTTAAGTTATTACTACGAAAATATAGAGAAAGTTGACAAAAGGTATGGACCACGTGTACCACCGTAGTGATCAGAATAATCATTATAAAGAAAAAACTAGTACTTACAGCAAGTGATAACGTCTTCGCAAATGAAGTTGGGGGCAACAACTAGTTGGAATATTAATTACAAATGGATTTTTACAGTAACGTGCTGTAACTGTACACTAATATAGTTTTTTAAAATTTGACTAATTGAAATATATAACCTTTAAAAAATTTAATTTATCGCTATAGTTTTTGCAGCTTTTACTTGCAATTAGTAAAACTACTGTATTTTAAATTAATGTTTAAATAAAAGTAGGTTAGAATTTTTCAAACATCACTAATGTAGAATGAGGTTCTTCATGTGACTTTTTTAAGAGTAATATAAAGTAACGGTATCTTAAATATATCGAAATGAGACTTTTTTCACTTTAGGGTCAAGAAGAATTTTACATTTATAGCATTGAACTGCTACCTATATAGAATAAAATACATTTTTAATCTATATTTGGTAACCTTATATAATTAAATTATCTATATAAGTCATAATTTGAAAATTAACATGCTAATGTTCATTATCAATTTACAATCTCGGCCATTGTTCTAAATTTTGTTTGCCCGTTCTAGGACGTTAAGTAGATCCAATGTCAGCCAGTTATAAGTAGATATTTATCAAACTTATAAACCTTCAGGGCTTATATGGATTCGACTTATTACTTTAACATTTAAAGTGAGATTAATTAAGACGCTAACAAAAAAGAAAAGCGACATCATGTAAAATTACTAAAAAGTAAAATTATCATGAATAACTCAAAAATTAAACGTCAGATCTTAACTAAATTAAAGTGGGCCCACATCAAAAGCACTAGCTATTATATAAAAAAAGATTCATCTAAATTAGTTTACCCAGTACGAAGTTATGCGGTAATAAATAAAAAAAAATAAAAAAAAAGAATTAAGAACTACCTCCTCTTCTGAAGTATAAAATGTTAAAAGGTTATAAAATCCCCAAAGATTTCCCGTAATAACTGTCAAAAATATTAGATTGACAATTGGACCGACTACTTAAGGTGTCCTTTGGAGCATGAAGGACGTCCTCTGCGCCCCCTGTTACACTCAACCAAAACGTTTCTTAACCTAATCAATTATGTGATAATACCGCTCGGGAAAATTATTGTGTGTACATTATTTTCATTTTCTTACTTTCGTAATTCCGCCACTGCCAACAAGCAATGTCTCGAAGTCAGGCAAAGAGCGGAGAACGAAGTGTCTTTATACCAGTTTCACACTGACTACCCTGCTTTTTGGGTAAAACCGTGAAGTTGTTTTTTTTTTGTTTTTGTTTGACTATAACCATTTATAGTGTTAAGATAATTAGATAGTGGTATATATTTATATATCACACTGAAAAATATCTTACCAATGATTGTCTACAAAGAACTTTAAAAATAAAATAATAAAGACATACAAGCTATTATACAGCCATATTTGTATGTTATATATTTATTTATACAATTTATAATATAAATAAATATAAATTTCTCAGTAACCATTCTACTCGACAATTCAACGTAACTCGTGAAATATTCGTGTTGTTTCCCTAACACTTAGTAGGCCACGTTCAGCAGTGATGCAATTCGTAAATGGCATGATACAGTTTTATGTTGACTTCGCTTTGGTTAATGGCTTGCTTAATGTTTCGTTGTTTAATAATTCTAAATTACTTTTTGCAACTGTTATGGGATTTTTCATAAGATTTTATAATTTATTTTTAAAACTAATTTAATATAAAAAATAGCTTATAACAAAAAAATCAGCTTCACGCTTTTTTATTACATAGTAGTATCGTTAAAAGGAATCTAGTGTCAACGCACTCCGTTCTCCGCTTTCCATCCTAAATCGTTCATTACGGGTCGCATGGCGGAACTCAACACCGCGTTTTGTTTTACTCTAGTAAAATAAATATATATAAAAGCGCATAAATGAAAATAATTTAAATATAATAGTTCTCCCCAATGGGAAACGAACTTTGTTTTATAAAACCTAATTGAATATGTATCTCTTAGTTTTCATAGGGGTAACAAAGAACATACATACATACATACATACACACATACATAGCTTCACGCTGTATCCCGCATATAGCAGGGTAGGCAGAGGGAACCTAGGAGGGAACCGAGGTATTGCGTGCTGAGTGGCGGAACTCAACGCGCTTTGTCTTGTTACAAAACCCAGGAAATGAAAAATTCCATTTCCTCGAATCGAACTCACAACCTGTCGCGTATACAGTCGCACGCTTGTGCCTCTGCGCCACGACAGGCGTTACTATTACATACAAGTTTCTTATATACTAGACAAGTTTCTTTTATTTTAATTGACTCCCAATACTTTGTTATTGCATTTGGCAAAGCAGAGAATCTTAATAAATTGTTCTGATCACTATTTTTCTTAGTCAATTGTTTTTCAATGACGTCTTCTTAATAACATTTAAATATATTAACGTTTTAATAAACAATGGAAAAATATTAGCATATCTCTAAAACGACTTTTGACAAATTTAATATTTACTTATTTCAAATTATTGTTTTTATCAATTTTATACATATAAAACATTTTATATGTATGTATGTGTAGCATCTACTATATACGTATTTATTCTAAATATAAACAAACTATTCTTGTATACACACAAGAAAGGTAATTCAAATTATAAAAGAAACTCATTAAACAATAATACACCGTAGAGCAAGTTTACCCAAGACGGTAAAAACACCATTAAATATAAATAGAACGTACCAAAGGTACTCGGATCGTGCATGGCCAATATATATTTACTCAGCTAGAAATAAATTATGATAGAAAAAAAAATACTTTCATTGCACCCACATTTTAACTAGTGTAGAGAGCTTAATACAATAAAATTTAAAATACTTTTTTAGAAAAGAGTCATCTCAAGCCATATCTTTCTATTTTTTAAATAAATTATCTTTTAAAACGCAAATATGGTATGGTAGAGATGTATCTAAGTAAATTCTATAATCGTAAAATTCCAGGAGGACTGTTTATATTAGTAATGAAGGTATATCCATGGTCTGGTACAAAAACTACTGCGTTAAATATAACCATCTAGTTAGGCTACTAACTATCATTAGATTAACTCCTAATTAATTGCATATGCGTTAATGAAAAATATACTTATTTTTAAATGGATAGGTAAACGTTTAAAAAGCAATTGATTTTTAATAGTACTTAAATAATTTTATTGAATTATTATATTATAACTAAAAGTATAGTACGTGTATAGCATTTTTAAACTTTTTGTATATATATTAATCTATGAACGTTGCTCTCAATATAATATCCATAAGAAATGTAAAGTGTGCATCGCGTACACGTATGCATTGAATGTGAGTGTACGATGTACATTGTACCGGAATAAAAATAATACATAATACTTCTACAATTAACTTATTATGCTAGTGATATATTCTTATTTCAATCAATATGAAAGTCAAAAATATTTTTTTATGTAAATATACGAGTAATTACAGAAAGAAATGTAATAATAATATGACGTTTTATAAAAGACGTACGTAGTAGAGTCTTGAAAGTACATTTCATGAAATTAAAAACATCCACAAAACGACATTTTCCCAAGGATTTCATATTTATTGATTTTCAGAAGTGCCACTTAAAATGCAAAACGTTTTACCTCGCCTTTGATGCTCTTCTGAAAGCTTTTGATCCAAGCACTCAGCACTTATACCACTTGGAATAAACTTGGGGGAATAATTCGCAACATTTCACATATCACCAACCATTTCACAACTCATCCTTTGGCACATTTAAATTTAACGAATAAATAAATAAAGTTTTAAGTCACGAGCTTAAAATTTTTGCTTGAAGCCTGTGGAATGTACGACGGTGCGCGCGCGCATCAAACCGTGTGAGGGCAGAGACCTATAGTGTTAGCAGTCTGTCGCTCGCGCCGGCCGCCACGTGAGTACCGTTGTTCTAGAGTGGGAGCGAGGTCGAATAGGCTTTGACATTTCATATTTATTTCATTACTTTTTGATGTCATGACTCTATTGTTACAATTAAGCTTTTATTGTTGTAATGAGAACACTTAAATTGGAGTTTTTTTCCATTTGACTGTTAAAATATAATATTATAGAGATATTATAGTCTTTGATTTAACAAATAATATTATTTTGCAACTGTCATTTAAAATGTAAAACTTAATAAAATTTATGTATATATTCTGGAATGTTAATTTGTTTATAAGAGTTTAATTATCTTTTGTAATTGCCTGCTTAAGAATGTTAATCAACTTATGGGTTAAACCTAATTCTTATTTCAATTGCAAACTTGCCTAAATTAAAATGCTTGAGCAATTAATTATAGGGATTAAATAAAATATTTATTAAAACGTCGTTTATGACTGATATGTACTGCATTCCAATGTTAGTCACCAAAATAACAAAGCCTTTTAAACTTAGAACGATAAACATTTTTTTATCAAATATTGCATACATCGTTCTTTGTGCTTAAATTTAAAAAAATACTTAATACCATAATTGAGGATGATAAGATTTATTATATTTATTAATGTTAATTATACCAGAGAGAACTACAATTATAAATGGTTACTCGGCTTTTTCACGACGTAGTCAGTCTTATCATACCGTCCTGAAACCCTCAGGAAAAAGGTAAGCTTGTTGGATTACGTTCATTAAAAAAAATACTCTCAAGTTTTCTATTATATCCCCCTCCTTCTCTTCTAGCCCTAAAGTAACAGTACATTAATTCCTCTAATTCTGCATTAGTGACCACTTTTGTCTCTTCCTGCTGTAGTTGATCTTATCATTAGTATTTTAATAATAGTAGAAATAATATAGTTATTTAGGAACGGAAAATGGTATTTACGTGTTAACTGCGCGTGCGCAAGGCATGTCCGAGCCTATTTGCATGTAAAAGATTTCAACGCGTACAAAAACCAATTGTGAACTGAATAAATTAGAATATTTATTACAACTACTAACATTTGCTGCAGTTTATGTATATACAAAATATTAATGTTTACTGCATGGACGGGCTTACTTACTCTGGTACAAGTGCAAAAGCACAACTTTACGGGAAAATCATTTAAAAATTCTTAAAATCGTAATTTTAATAATTTGGAATGCAGGGAATAGTTTTTAACGTATAAATTAAATATGTAAATAAATATTATTAGTTCTCTCATACAATGTTTGACGTTATACCATTCTGTTGCAGTAATAAACTGGGTTCCTTCAAATAAACTTTGATAATAATATATCTACTGTTTTAAGTCCGATTAAGATTAGTTTGGCTGGTAGAGAAACGGATGACCAACAAGATTTTTTATTTTGAAAAAATCCAATTAACAATATATGGTAGTGATAAAAAAATCTAAATTTAATATTACAGATACTTCACTTTTGTTTATCTGTTGATATGTTTATAAGATAGATAGTATATATAATTGCTTGGCTATTTAAAAAGAAATAGAACTCAGTTTCATCAAGACGTTTGTACTGGTGAACTGGATAATTATGGGCAGCTACACTTTTTTTATTAAATAATTACACGAACGTTACTCTATAATACTCTCTCGCACTCATTTCAAAAGAAAGAGACGGTACCATTGAAACTATTCAAGCAAATACCTTTGACTACTTAATAGTCTAAAGAGACGAGTCGTGAGAAAATAGTTGCCTACAGTCGTACTGAAGCGTTTTAATTTTATTATCTAAAATTAGCCACGCTATTTTGTTATGGCAAAAATACTATGTGTTGCAAATAAAGAGTTAATAATTGTTTACTATAAAATAAAAGTTACATTTAGTTGTTTTTAATGGTATATGATTTTGGAGATACATATTTATGTTTGTAAAAAGCAGCTACAAACTTTATCCTGCATAGCGGGGTAGATAAAGAGAACTCAGCGTGTAGACACTCCGTTCATAGCTTGCGAAGTGGCAGAACTCATCACCGCCCCTTGTCTTGCTAGAGCGGAGAAAGTAAAATAATTCAAATCATTCCCCAGGATGGGAATGAAACTGACAATCAGCGTTTTTAGTAAGTAGTTGTCCTAAGGGACAACGCCACAATGGCTCTATAGTTCTCTTTGTAAACACGTCAAAATGATGCATTAACGTATTTACCGATTAAAAGAACTGGCTTTTAAAGAAATCAACACATGACAGAAGTTTGACGTGTTTACGTTGAAAGCAGTATAACTGGACAAATTTCCTTTAAAGTTCTTTTTTTATTAGAAAGCGAAAGACATTACCGGATGACCATGATCCAACTTGAATCATTTAATTTGTTTAATATAGGATATACTCGTAAACAACATTTTAACAGTACTGCAGCCATAAAAGAGGATAACCTTTGTTTATTATGTTTATTATGTTTAATTTGTTTATTATGTTTATTATACTTGAGTTTATTTGCATAAAAAACGTTTTCCTATAGTTTTTTATAGTTTCTTAATAATTTTAAAGAAAAATAATTTTATGACCATTTGCCACATCAAGTCTAAAGGTATCGTTATACCTGATATGTAAACATAAAATGATTCTAATAAGAAATAGTGAAAATTAGTCTTATCTAAGTGAATATTCTTTGACAGTTAAACGCATGTATTCAATAAAGGAATAAAAATTATAATAATCTAATTGAAATTACAAATATTAAATATCATTTTATTTATAATTCAGATCAAATATTAGTACTCAAGAAGATGATTTATAATATCCATTTTATATTGATTCAATCACACATATCATTCTCGTATCTTAAAATAAATTTCATGATTTTTATTATTCATAAAAATTGTAATGCGTTTTATAAAAATAGTAATAATGTACATATTATAATGCTTTAGTTTCATAATAGAACATGTGTGAACCTGAATAAATATGACGTCTGTCGTCATATAGATTTGTAGATATGATTCAAATATATAAATTATTGATTTCAAAGTAGCTTAGTGTGTTCCAATATAACATGACACTGGCGAAGTGATTTGTGCTCAACTGGCACGTTCGAAGCGCCATAATTAAAGAACTGAACTGATTTCAGAGTATGTTAAATTATACAGTATAACATACATTATACATATTTGCAAGTTATATATTTACAGAGTCTATTCAATTATTAAAATTGTGGAATTAAACAAAGGATAGTTGTATCTAAAACGATATTTAGCGTTTGACTATTATGTTATGAATTGAGGGTATTTCAACAATACATATTTCGATTTTTTTTTATAGATGATAAAACTTGACTCTACTAAAATCAACTTAACTTTTTTTTTTTTTTTCGACTGTGTAGTATGGTGTTGGCCCTGTTGGCCTCGACAGCGTCACCGGGTTTTGTGGGGGGCCGAGCTTGAAGAGCTCTGACCCTGGCTTGGCCTCCTCGGGAGGAGGACCATCAACTTAGAACTGCAGTGTACACAGGGGCGCCTCCTGCGAGGCCGAACCTCGGCTTGCGAACACTGCTTGTAGTGGGGGACTTTGCTTTCGCTCGGCCCGAGCTTCAGCCTACTGGGTAGGGCGTTTGATGCCCTGTTGGATTTTAGTGGCTTGACCCAGTCGCGCCGAGGCGTGATCGAGCCGTAGAAAAATAAGGACCTCGTCTCCACCGGCGGGGACTGTGTTTGTGTCATGTGCGTCTGCGAGTGTGTTGGATCCTACCTGTATGTTGCGGATCGTTCACGAGAGTAATGGCGTCAGCTTCTTCTGTTAAAACGTGTCGAGGCCTTCACAGGGCCCCAGGGACGTTTGCTAATATCGTAGTCACCCAGGCTTTTACCACCAGTTGGTTCGGATGAGAAGCAGCACTTTTAAAGTAGCTACTGGACAGTTTTCGACAATGCTCTTTTATCGAGTCGAGCTTTGAGTCTCTATGGATATCGATGTTACGCATGTAGTACGGTGCACCCGTGGCCGTAATGTAGAAACTTATTTTGAGAAAGGACTTGGAGCTTATAAAAAGGTCGGTCTGTTGCGAACACAACACTGGCATATGTAAAATATAGGCCTGACACGTAGTGTACAGGCGGATCTTATTTTAGGGGACGTTTACTTTGGCGCAGACCAATGGATAGAGTCGACTTTGAACAAACGGCGCTTTTGTCGGACATAAGTTATATGTTCTCTGAAGGAGAGCTGGCTGTCTAGGATGACTCCTAGGTATTTGGCTGAAGTAGCCTCGGGTATGAATGTCTAACAGTTTGACTGTTGGCATTGTGTCATGTTACGACAGGAAAGTACACAGAGGGTGCTTTTTTTCAGGATTCACTTCTATGCCGTGTGGGCCACTTGCCCAACTGATCTAATGCTGCTTGGATATTTATTAGTATGTTGACAGATGTAAAGCTAGAAGCATAAATTACTGGTGTCATTCGCGAATAGGGCTAGACGCGTTCTCGGCGTCTTGGGGATGTCGTACGTGTACAGAAGTGGGGTCAGGATAGATCCTTGAGGACACCTGCCCTTATGGGACGCTTGGAAGAGAAGGGGTGCCTTCGACCCTGGAAGTGGAAAGAGCGGTTTGATAGATAGTCTCGTAAGATATGCACAGATCTATCTGGCACCTTGCTTGTTGCGGCAACAATTAAGCCGTTGTGCCCAGACTCTATAAACGCCTTCGCTATATCTAAAAAGACTGCCGCTGATGACATATTTTTGGCAGCTTGCAACAAGTGTTCCGTGAGGCGGTGGACTTGATGCACACTAGAATGACGGGCTCAGAAAGCCAAGCTGTTCAGGGGATGATATCATTTGCCTCTGTGGGCCTTACAGAGCGATGTAAGGATGGCCCGCTCAAAAAATTTTCCCACGGTGTAAAGACTAATAGGGCTGATAACTGGCTGGGTCTGTTCAGGATTTACCCGGCTTGTGGATACCTATGACGATGGCTTCTTTCCATTAGTCTGGGAATGAGCACTCATAAAGGGAGTGTTGAAAATGGTGACTAGAAGAGTCAGAATGTGAATTGGTAGGATTTTGAGAGGATGCTATTCGCTAGTGAACGTCGGCGGCGGGACTAAAGGGAACTATATGTAGTGACTTTCTGAAAATAACGGTGCCTCCTTTGGGTCACGTTCCTATCATTACAGAATCATTGGTTGCGTGTTGGGGATCCTATTACAGTTTTTTTCAAGATGCACTAACATGATATCGACGTGGTGTTTCATGAGCAATTCTCGGACCAACCCCATCTGTGCCAGGCCGTTGGCGTGTAAATACTATATTAAGGGATCGCGGCCGGCTCGCTGCCCGAGTCTTAAATCGAACAATTATCTTATTATTACTGACCGCCCATTTAGTTAAAGTAATCCTTGCGCTTAGAAGCGCATAATTTTCATAGTAACCCAGTGTGTTGGGTTAGAGTACGGAAGCAGGCAGGGGAGCCGTCCGTGGATCGGAGGCCACCTGCGGGCGGTGACCTCTTGTGGGTCTAACATTGGCCGCGAATGAGAAAAGGAGGTTTAAGTCCGTCTCTGCGCTGTCTTGCCCTTGTGCGGCGCTTTGGCCGCAGATGCCGGCGCTCGAAGGAGGGTTTATTAACCGGTGTCTCGTTTGGATGCTAGACGAGTTTGGGAAGTGGGTTTAACACGGGCTGCCTGTTCAGGCGTTGGTGGTGGAGTGTACCAGGAGCTGGGACATAATCCTAGGCGCGGAAAGATCGCGCGGTAGACAGGACGGCATTCTAGGCCTTTGAGTCTTGCCGTCCTTCCTGCTGACATCCGTGGGGCCTTAGCGCACCCGCGATAATTTGCAGGGTTAGAGGCTGGCAGCGGTGACACGCCGGGGTGCCATGGGACATGGCTTCGATACGTATGCCTGACAGTTGGCATACGGATTTTAAACTAAGCTTGTTTGCCCTCGGGCAGAAGTCTAGTACGACAAGGATCGTAATCGTAATGCCGTTTAGTGTATTGATTATACAATGCGGTGGACCGCACGTACTGGGAAAGATTTTTGGGATTCTAGGTCTCTCAAGATCGTTTCTGGCTCGATCTCTTTAGAGATGCCCTTAATGACGACACGTAACTATCTTTCTTCCTCTAGGGCATATGTGAATGAAAGCCTATATTACAGGCACGAGATGAGCGGTGGTTTGTGGTGGTCTCTCTCGTGATAACACCACGCGGATGCCCTGTATGGTAGAGCGAGCCACGTTAAATTGGACCTGGTTGTCAGCATCCATCTGGAGACATCGTTCCACGAATTTTTCTCCTGATTTACGATCGGAGGGCGCTTCATCTTGCCGTGCGCCGGGCAGTAACGAGGTACCAGGTTGCGGGACGCACGTGCAGGTGCGGCTGCGGATGACTCACGATCGACGGATGACTCACAATCGGCAGCGGAGCTGGACACGTGTTCGACATCCGCCTTACGTGCATGACGTGTTCGTCGCCCACGTGTGTTGCGTCGACCTGGGCCCGTTTCGCGGGTGTAAACCTTTAGGAGGCTTTTTTGCCTTTCAGGCGGTCTTAGTTTGGACGGTCTCGAAACCGTCCTCATTCTCCTCTCTTACGTCGGGTGATTGCTCCGAGGAGGGACGACGACGATAAGCGTCGAGGCGAGCGACGCGACTCTGCGTCACTCGCTGCGCTCCTATCTCGTTCGGACCGGGGTCTAACCGGCTCCGGAAACACCAGTTGACGTCAACTGGTTAGAAATTCCTCAAGGCACCAGAATTCGGGGTTGAGAAACACTAATAGGGCGTCAATCTTCGTCGTGGCGGACGGGGGAGAAATCGTATGCCCTCTCGCCGTGTGGCGAGGGTGTGCCTACTTTGATCTAATGTCACTGCCTTCGGCGGCAGGATGTGTACCTAATAATAACTACTCACGAGTGTATGTGGACTTGAGCTGGGCACTATCCCACTGCACTACACTGAACGACGTAGAGCTGCCGCTCACGACACAACGTAGCCGCTACTATTATCACTAATAATAACAACCCACAGTATAAGAGCGTATCGAATATCTGACAGCGTAACCGTATGGACATCGAGACGTCCGCACGGGTCGGCGGTCGGAATGCGAGTCTGACCAACTTAACTAATTTCACGAAGTATAAAAAGTTATAGTGGCAAAAATTCGTAATCGATTTAAATTACTTACAAAGGCAAGATGCTTGTTGATTTTCTCCGTCCTGCAAAATCTTAAAATCCGGACTTACGTTGTTTCTGCACTCAACGATTCAAGTGCGTTGCTTAAATATTTAAAACAATCATATATTTGACATTTGTATTTTTTTTTTGAAATATAGTAATTGACTTATTTCAAAAAAAAATACAAATTTAAATAAAACAAATAGTCAAAAAGTAAATACACATCACTAATAAGACGCGCGTAACATATCGTTCAGCTCAATCAACTTACACAGCTCTATGCCTCTTTAAGTAATTATCATATTTTTTTATTGCGCTGAACTTTAATCCCGCTACCTGTTATGCTTCCACTTCCACAGGTTAACTGGGAGAGATCTCTTAGAGATAAGCCCACCTTTGTCGACATCCAGTTCTATTGTCTTTTATTTTTTTTATAAAATTTTATGTGCATTAAAGAATATTATATATGTCTTTAAATTATAATTGTGTTTCTACAATGTAGGAAAATCTAATGTACTTATTTAAAAAAAAAATCTTTAAAGTTACCGTAGCGTTTGCCACTTTTTCTAGGGATAAAGCGTAGGTAGGTATCTTAATAGTAAAAGGTAGGATCTTTAAAGTTTATGAATACTGACAGCTAGTAAAGAGAAATTAAAAGATAACGTGTCTATGGTATTAACTTTGTTAATCTG
Organism: Philaethria dido; assembly: GCA_033558755.1. Lineage (NCBI taxonomy): Eukaryota > Metazoa > Arthropoda > Insecta > Lepidoptera > Nymphalidae > Philaethria > Philaethria dido. Next base: position 40,273 of record JAKGSA010000122.1, read on the forward strand.
TAATAACTAATATGATCTGTCATTTTCTTAGTTCTTAGTTGTCAATGTCAAAAATGAATAACAAAACATAAAACAATAATAATTTAATATCTTAAATATCGTATTCTAAATAAATTTTCATGTTAACAATTGTATCTTATAAATGAAATATTTTTTGCACTTGTGACATGTAAAGTATTAATAATTATTAAGGTGTTCTGTGTTTTTTGTACGGTAATCCGAAAGTTACAACTGATAAGAAATTTCAGAAGCTGGCGTTATTAATTAATGCCTAGTGAAAATTAATCTATAACACTAATTAAATCTTAATATGTCGGCCTTGCTCACTGCAGACTGGTTTCAACTCGATTCTTATTATCGGTATGTAATAATTAATTTTTCATAACTTTTTACATATAGATCTGTACTATGATATGAGCTAATATTAATTATAATATAAACTTATTTTTTAGTAAATTTGACCTATATAATATGATTTGGTCCATGGATGAAGGCTTAGGCAATATGATAGTAAGCGGAGCACCTTATGGTGGGCCAGTAGCAGTTGTAAGGGACAAGAAACAATTTGTTAGAGTCATGGCACCATCTAAACCAGTGATCACTATTTATAATTGTGCAGGAAATGTTATATCTAAAATATTGGTAAGTTTTAATTATAATACAGTTTATTTGTCTTAATATCAATAATTGTTCTTATTTTTTTTTATAAGTCATTATCCACCACAAACTGTATAATCTAACCAAACAAAAACAAAAATTAAAAAATATATGTTAAGTACAAAAGTTGATCTTATAAATAATTGAAAATATGTTACAGTCTTCATTATACAATTAAGAGATGTGAAAACAAAAATATCAATAATTATTTTAATATTTTCAAAGAATATTCTAAGCTATATCAACTTAATAATCACTTTCAAATATTAATTAAGGTATGTTAGCAACTTTACTAAATTAACTTTATAATATATAATATTTCAGTGGAATAGTGGTGTGCTTATTCATATGGGGTGGTCTGATGGGGAACAATTGTTATGTGTTCAAGAAAGTGGGGATGTCCTTATATATGATATGTTTGGAGCTTATCAAAAGACTTTTAGTATGGGTCAAGAAGCAAGAGATACTAAGGTAATAAAAAACTTTTTTTTTTCATAAAATATATTATTATGAAGCAATCAAAAATTGTACCTTTGTTTTTGAGTTAAATCTCTTTATGATATTAAACATAAATTTGTATTTATATTATTTTTTTTTTCAACTTCACACGCTGTATCCCGCATTTAGCGGGGTAGGCAGAGGGAACCAGAGAACCTAGTTTTAAGACACTCCATTCTCTTTCAACAATTCCGTACCCCACTTTCCGCCCAATTGAGGCATTGCGTGTTGAGTGAAAGTACTCAACACCGCACTTTGTATTGTTACCAAACCCAAGAAATGAAAATACTTTAATTAATAAGTACTGTTTTAGAAAAGCCCTTATATAATATTATATTCACAAATAATTGTTCTTTTTCCTTTAAATAGCCAAAGAATATATAGATTGATATTTAATACTCATAGATAAAAATTATGTGTTGTTATAGGTAGTTAAAGCCCAATTATTCTCAAACCCACATGGCATAGGTCTAGCTGTTATGACTTCTACAAATCGCATGTTTTTAGTGAGCAATGTTTCTGAACCTAAACTCAGAACAGTGCCTGATGTGCCAAGTAAGTACATATATAATAAAAAGAACAATTATAAAATTCTACTACTATAATTAAGTGCTATTGATGCTCAATTGAAAAAGCAACAATTGTTATACATAATTATAATTTTTGTTTAAAAAGATTATCTCTAAGGCAGTGATATAGCCTAAAAATGATGGTAACTCCCTTTAGGACAATATTGACATTTTTTTGTTCCTGTTAAATGATGAGTCAAAATTGATTCCAGTAGCTTATTTGGATAAACAGTATATTGAATTAGATTTGTACATATTATACCATTGATAAAGGTGGAATAAAAAAATTAACTTTCCTTAAAAAAATATATTTTCAGGAGCAAATGAGCCAATAAGCTGTTGGTGTGTAATAAGCTCTGGTCTCAGATCTTCAGCAGTAATAGGATTCTTAGTGTGCCGAGATAAAGAAGTTTATAGATGTCAACTTGGTGAATCAAGGCCTATATTATTGGTTGGTATTAATTTTTTATAATATATTATATTTTATATTATGAATGCCTACAGTTTATGCTTTTAGTATCATATAACCTGTTAGTCATATGACTGTCTGAAATGTGTTGCTTATCTGTTAATGGTATTTCTATACTAATTTAAATTAATGATATAAACATACTTAAGTTATTTCAGTCTATAGCAAAGACCATTATAGCCTAATGGGAGAGCTTCGGTGAACATGATTGGTTGTTGGTTCCATTCTTTTAATTGAATCATTCTTGAATTATTTTTGATTCTCCACACTAGTAAAATAAATAATGTCTCAAATTTAGGTGAAAAATAGAGAATGAAGTGTCTCTTCACTAGATTTTATTTGGCTATTTTTTTAAAATGGCATATTTATTAATACATTGAATATTTATAATTCACAGCGTCCAGAGATAACTAACGCATACACACAAGTGTTAACAATAGTGCCCTCACAAAATGGACGCCATGTCGCTCTATTTACTGACTCGGGCATACTGTGGATTGGCTCATCTGATCTTAAAAATAAATATTGTGAGATTGACACTGGATATATTAAACAGCCTAAGGAATTAGTTTGGTAAGTTATTACTGTATATAATTTTTTTCTAATTCGTTATTTCATCGAATGACTGACAAAAAACGCAGTCGAATTTACTAGGCGTAAAAAGCTGGAATTTTGTATGTAGGTTCCTCATAGAGTAGAATTCTCTGCTGTAACGGTTAAATTAGGTGTTTAGTGATTTGTATTTGAAAATACGAAAGGTAGAAATGGATTTTTTTCAAGCGTCACAAAGTTCATGTTGCAAATGACAACTTTATGATTTTTTTCAACAAAAATATGAAATTAATAACAAAATAAATAAATTTATTCTACGATTTTTTGTGGATGCTTTTTTAATCTGAATACATCAAATGTTACGATTAATAATCCTCATATTAGCTGTATTGAGTGTTAGTACTTGCCATAGAATGATAAGATTTTTTTATAATCATATTTTCGCCATTGTGATTGTGACGCTTTTGTACGCTGAAATTGAATTTTTGGAGAGAAATGAAAAAAAAATATATAATAATTTACGAGAATTAAAATTGAATACATACTACGTTTTTTTATTCTTATCCTGCACAAAAAGAGGAAAATGCTTAAAACTAAAAGAAATAAATACGATTATTTTTCAGGTGTGGATCCCAAGCGATAATAGGACATTGGGACGACACCATGTGCATTTATGGCTTCAATGGTACCACCATAACCTACCCGTATGATGGACCATTTCATATTATACCGGAAATGGATTGCGTCAGGATTATATCGGAGATGTCCCATGAGTTATTGCAAAAAGTTCCCGTGGAAGTGGAGAAAATATTTAGAATTAATAGTACTGCTCCTGGGTCATATTTGGTTGAAGCGTCTAAGCAATTTCAGGTTTGTTTTTCAGTTTTTATATGGTTATTATGATTTTAAAGATTTTATTATTTGTTTATTTTCGTTTAGTTAAATTTAATTATGGTATAATCTAAAACTCGATAGTGCGTGCTCGGTAGATAGTGCGTTACAAAAATGCCCTTCATTCAATCTAGACCTGGGCTAGATCTAGGTCTCCGGTCTCTCCAAAGATGCTCAATAAATTACGCATATATCAAAATATAGAAAATATCTATACGAATATTGATCTAAGATGAACATAAATAAGGGAAAAAAAATATTTAATGCCCATAAGCAATAAAGAAAACAAATAGTCGTGAAGATCTTTAAACAGGCCTGTGTCAATCAGTGGTCATCACATTATGTTAAATCTATATTTTTATGTAATTGGAGTTAGTATATATCTAATTAATTCATATATGTTGTCGCCAACGTCCACACTACGTTGAATACACCGGTTCTCGTCCGATCACCGAAGTTAAGCAACATCGGGCGCGGTTAGTACTTGGATGGGTGACCGCCTGGGAACACCGCGTGGCGTTGGCTTTTTTTATCTTAATTTACTAAAATGTTTTATTGTATTTCTTTTTTTTAGAAACGTAGTCACAGAGCAGATGAATACATTCGTCTTGTAAAACCAGATTTACCAACTGCAGTACAAAATTGTATAGAAGCTGCGGCATTTGAATTTAACACTGACGTCCAGAAAATGTTGATACGCGCAGCTCAATTCGGAAAAGGCTTTATTATGGATCCAATACTGACTGACCATTATGTAAAGACCTGCCGTTGGCTACGAGTGCTGAATGCTGTACGAGACCCTAGAGTCGCTATTCCATTGACGATTTTGCAGTATCCTTTTTAAATTTTTTTTATTCATTAGCAAGCACTACGTTTGCTTAATCGATACTTAATCCTGATCGATTAAATTATAGACGAAATAATAATTTATATTCTAAAAGTCTGTGTAATATAAAATAAGTTTAAATAATTATTACATAAAATGTAAATGATAAAAAATATGTGCAATTATAACACTATCTTAAAAAAAGTTTATATTATTTTCAAGTCAAAGTAACAAAAAAAAATCGATTTTAACAAAAAAAAATCGATTTTAGTTAAATGAGATCATCGTTAGATCTTAACTTAATTTCAATGACAAAACATCGGATGCACAATTTATGATATAAAAAAAGAATCATCTAAATTGATATACCCAAGTAAAAAAATATTTGGTAACAAACAATATTTAGTAAATTAAAATCAATATTATTCCTTAATACTATAAAAGAGTACAAAATCTAGGGGAAAGGATATTATTAGACAGGCTAATATGGCGTCGGCTTCACTGCCTTGCGGGACATATTGCGTCGTATTTACAACTTAAAGATGGACAGACGCGAGTTTTGTCACATTGGGCGTGTTATAAGGTATTTATTTAAATTTATTTTTGTATGTTTATTAAGAATTGTTTGTAATTGTATATGATAGTGATAGATTTCCATATAAAAAATTCTCAGTCTGACAATGTGCAGCGTTGAATTCCGCCATAAAGCAATATATACAATATTGTAAATCACAAAACTCTTAACCTCTTATATAACGCCTGTCGTGGCGCAGAGGCACAAGCGTGCGACTGTAAACACGACAGGTTGTGGGTTCGATTCCCACTCCAGGAAATGTTAGTATTTTCATTTCCTGGGTTTGGTAACAAGGCAAAACGTGGCGTTGAGTTCCGCCACTCAACACGCAATGCCTCAATTTGGTGGAAAGTAGGGAACGGAATTGTTGTAAGAGAACGGAGTGTCTCAACACTAGGTTCCCAGGTTCCCTCTGCCTTTTTCCCCTCTCCCTTGTTCTTTTTAGCGCATTTTCTTTAAAATCGCTTTTTTTGTTAAAACCTTAATTATATATTAATAGATTTCATACGATAAACTTTATTTACGATTTAACACAAAAAGTACCGAAAAATATATTAATAATTTTTATTTATATTACAGGTCACACAGCCTCATCTAGACAACGAGAGTGCAGCACGAGAAATAGGTGAAAAACTAAAAAATATCCCCGGCATCTCATATTCAACCATAGCTATGAAAGCCGCTGAGAAAGGAAGGAAGGCACTCGCTATTAAAGTAAGATTATTATTACATACATACATAGCTTCACGCTGTATCCCGCATATAGTTCGCATGTAGTCGGAGGGAACCTAGTGTTATGACACTCCGTTCACCACTTTCCGCCGAATTGAGACATTGTGTGCTGAGCGGAACTCAACGCCGCGCTTTGCTTTGTTACCAAACCCAGGAAATGAGAAATTCCATTTCCTGAAATGGGAGTCGAACCCACAACCTGTGGCGTTTACAGTCACATGCTTGTGCCTCTGCGCACTCCACGACACGACAGGCGTCTAAGATATTTATTATTCGAAAAAATTATTATATTTAAACTTAATTGCATTTCTTACGTTAAGTAATTTAATGTATGTCATTCTGATGGAAAGTGGAGAACGGAGTATATTGACACTATCTTCTCACCCTACCCTTTTGCAGGAAATGCGTGAACCTTCTATTTCCTAGTTCTCGCTAGTTATTAAAGTTTACTTATTACTCGAATTAAAACTTATAGTCCTTATATTTATCTCTCCAATCGCCAACGTCCATACTACGTTGAATACACCGGTTCTCGTCCGATCACCGAAGTTAAGCAACATCGGGCGCGGTTAGTACTTGGATGGGTGACCGCCTGGGAACACCGCGTGACGTTGGCTTTTTTGCTGTCTAATATTACAATTTATTGTTTTTATTAATATTATTATACGTGTTTTTTATTTTTTTATTTATGGACGATTGACAAATAAATTATCTTAGTATTTAAATAAATATTTTTTATGGTTTATAATTTCAACTATTTTAAATTAACTTCACGCTGTATCCCGCACATTGCAGGGTATGCAGAACCTGAGAACATAGTGTTAGACACTCCGTTCTCTTAACATTTTCTTTCCCCACATTCCGTCGAATTGAGGCATTGCGTGCTGAGTGGCGGAACTCAACGACGCGCTTTGCCTTATGAGGACCTGAAAATACTAAATATGAATTATTATAAATATTTATTATTTTTATTAAGTGTGAATCGAACCCACAACCTGTCGCGTTTACAATTTACCTACATATTTTTGAATTACGATTTTAATTACAGATATTAGAATATGAAACTCAAAGTAAACTTCAAGTTCCGCTATTACTAGCGCTTGGCGAAGGACCTACTGCTTTGTTGAAGGCGACCGCAAGTGGAGACACTGACCTCGTATATACTGTGTTACTACGTTTGAAGGAAAAAATGGGGAAACATGAATTTGAGGTAATATCATATTATTAATAATAATAAAAAACACTTTATTGCACATAATAAATAAAGAATAACAAAATAACAAATATGTAAGTAAGCAAAGGCTGCCTTATCACTAAAAGTGATCTCTTACAGGCAACCATTATTGATTGCGTACTTATGTGAGACATCTTTTTGGCGGAAAACAGTACAAAAAATAATAATAATAAATAAATAATTATAAAGTAAGATAATACATAGACTACAACGTAAAATAGTGTTTTTTAAGACGATATTTAAATATATTAAGAAATGACGACTGTTAGTGTGACGGTATAAAATAAATATTAAATCTTAAAACCCTCAATCGTTGCTGTGACGTCATAATGTAACAATCATTCAGCACGAGTTCAAGTTGTAAGATCGTTCCAATGGTTTCGTTGTTGCATATTTCTTGTTCTGAGTATTTGTTAAGAAATAAAATAAAATAAATACATTTGACTTTGTAATTCTCGTTATATTTGCATAAATATTAAGAAATGAACATATTACTAGAAAAATGGCGGCACTTCCTAATATAAGCGCTGTTTGCTTAAAACATAAACTTTAATTTAACTAATAATGTATAATTATATAATGCTTTAATTTTTACTAATAATCTGTTTTAATTGACTTAAAAAACGAAAGTTATATCTATTTTTTATGATTGATGATTTTTTTAAATGATAACTGGTACTTTGATGTGGTTCCATTTAAAATTTTGTTTTAAATTATTGGTAATAACGTAACATTTTAGTGCATTTTTTTTAGAAATTTAATAAATTTATTTATTTAATAAATTGTTTATTACACCAACAACAGTTATAACAAAAAAAAAGAAAAAAAAAACAAAAGAAGTGAGTCAAATTTTGGTGTAAAGGCGGCCTCATCACCACAGGTGATCTCATCCAGCCAAAACCAACAACGATATTCTTCTCTTTTTAAAGTATTATTTATTATTTGCTTATTTTAAAATTGCAGCTAATAATAAGAAGCTTCCCGCTCGCTCACTCCCTGTACATAAAGTACTGCGCGAGCCACAACCGCGAGGCGCTGCGCAAGGTGTACGTGCAGGAGGACGAGTTCCCGGGACAGGCCGCCACGCACATACGCGACGCCGTCGACCACACCAACCCCGGCAGCGCGGAGGCCTCGCTCATATCCGCCAGGGAGTGCTATAAGAAGGGGAAGAACGATTTGGGTAAGTTTTCAGATATCGACAGCATATTACGTGCTATGTACGAGTATAACGTATTGCACACAATGCCTCAATTCAGTGGAAAGGTGGGAACGGAATTGTTGAAAGAGAACGGAGTGTCTTAACACTAGGTTCTCGGGTTCCCTCTGCATAGCCTGCTATATGCGGGATACAGCGTGAAGGTAAAAAAAATGTATAACGTACATATATACGATGCTAGCGATTAGACCGACCCTGGCAGTGTAGAAGGCCTCGCTTATATCTTTCAAGAAGTGGTATAAGAAGGAAAAGAATGATTTGGGTAAGTTTGAGAGAAAATGGGAGAAAATATATATTTTTTAATATGTGTTTGACCCCATAGTCGCGCTAAATTAACTTCAAATTAAAGATAAATAAACACAGAAGTATATTTTTGGTTAAGTATGTTATGGGGTAAGGAGTTATTAAATGGAAATTAGGGACCTGCCTGTTCTACCCCATATTACCTGATATGTATAAAGTACCGATATGCAATGCTATTGACTTAACCAACCCATAGATAAAAACATAAGGAAGAATGTTTTGGATTCTGCATCTGATCCACTTTTTTCATACCATGTTTCTTTATATCGTAACGGAATAATTTTGCAGATTTAAATAATTTGCTGCCAAAATGATTTTTTAATATCTTTAGTACTCAATTCTCTTTTATTTTAGGAGTCTCAATATGTGAGGAAGCCCGCAAGCTTTGTAAACAACAATCGAGCTTACAAGAGACATATGGGGAGAGTTTCGTCGGTCTCTCCCTACACGACACGGTGAAGAAACTGCTAGAACAGGGCGAAATAAAACTGGCAGATAAACTGCGGTCGGAATACAAAATGCCGGATAGAAGGTAATAAGTCAGGAAAACCTGGCTTACACGCCATCGAACTAGAACACATCAAAAGATATTTGGCGGTTCGTGTTTGACATGATAGTGTTCGCGAGCAAGACGGAGGACGAACCTCCTACCACCTGCCTACTGGGATACCCGCCTCTTACGGGACGCTACCCAGCGGCGGAGCGGAATTGTATTCTAACCCCGTCCCCGCATAGGGGAAAATTTCTATTACGTGAAGAATAATATTACGGTTTCATTTCTAAACATAATTACTTTGATCTTATAATGATATTTTGTCTTAAAAATCAAGTTTAATTTATTTATGAGTAACCGTTAACGCGGCCCTTAGTTTTCTTTAACGTATATTTTATTATTGTTTTTCCTAGATATTGGTGGCTTCGCATACTAACATTGGCTGAAAAAGACGATTGGGAGGAATTAGAGCGTTACTCGAAATCTAAGAAGTCCCCAATCGGCTACGAACCGTTTGTAGACGCCTGCTTGAAGTACGGGAAAAATGATGAAGCCTTGAAATACTTGCCAAAGTGCAGAGACGATCTCAAAGTTAAATATTATGTTAAAGCTGAGTAAGTATTGTATATTTTTATTTTTTTTGTTACTAGCTTCACGTCTGTTTGTCTATCGATGTAAGAAAATTGTTGAACGTATTTTGACCTATTTCTTGTCGTTCGTTTTGCACACGTTTCCGGATCTAATGATAAAATATATTAAAATCATAATCTTGGCATCTTTGACACGACGACCAGAATAAGCTGAAATTATTTTCAAACTTTTTATTAAAAAATATATTATTATTACTTTTAATTGTGTGATATTTTTTACTAAAATGTATAATACACAAAATTGATTAATTTCCTTATTCACTTTACACATTTACTTTTTTTTAAACTTCACGCTGTATCCCGCATATAGCGGGGTAGGCAGAGTGAACCACAGTGAAAGAGAATGCAGTGTTAAGACACTCCATTCTCTTTCAACAATTCCGTTCCACATATTTCTATTAACATATTCACGCTTTTCTATTAAAAACAGTCGTTCATAAATGTTGATTTAATTAAATATGAAAACTAGATAAGACCCAAGACCCTATTAGGGTATTATTGATATAAGTTAACTCTGTTACGTTTTTTTTAAATTTTAAGATAGCATTTATTTAATATAGAGATAAATTACATTTTATTTTATTTTCAGATTCTACGAAGAAGCTGCTCAAGTTGCATTCGAACAAAAAGACGAAAGTGCATTATTTTTCGTTCAAAACAAATGTCCGACGCGTGAATCCAACAAACACGCTAAAATAATGGCTCTCTTAGAACAATTGACAAATAAGAAATAAATATTAATAAATTATTATACCTATTGTTTATTTGAGTAGAAGTTAAACTAAATACGCTGTATGAACTTAAAAAGTACCTATTCATAATTATTACAAAGTGAAATTAGTCAGAGACAATCTACGGTCAAGGTCCTTCGTTGCCTCAATTCGGCGGAAAGTGGGAAACGGAAAGGTTGAAAGAGAACAGAGTGTCTTAACACTAGGTTCTCAGGTTCCCTCTGCCTACCCTGCTATGTACGGGATACAATGTGAAGCTAAAAAAAAACCACACTTTATCTTACCAGAGAGGGGAAATGAAAATAATATAAATATAAACATTCCTCCGAGTGAGAATTGAATCCATAACCATTTGCGTTTATAGTCACACGCTTCCCCACTGCACTTGCACCATAATGGAGTTTTAGCACATTCAAGCTAAGTATTTCCATGTCTAACTATTAATAATTTCTAATATTGCCTAACTATACGCAATGTATCTATTAATTATAGTTAGTTTTATATAATAAATTATAACAAAAAAAAATTGTATGCTATATATATATATCTAATCCATTATTATAACGACGCTCTTCTCTCAATACTATATTTTTTATGGCATAGAGCACTCGTGAAACTCATAGGCGTTTATTTTAAAACTGCGTATACATATTTTTAAAGTAAGTATAATTAATATAAACTGTATATGTGGATTATTGTACTGCATATCTAAATATGTTACGTTTTGTGATATTAAATTCTATTCTAAAGATTTGTGTTTTCTATTTCTGTTCTCTATTCTTTCTGTTTTCTATTCTAATGATTGATTTTTGTGATATTAAATTTAATAATTAAAACATAAAGTTTATTTAATTATATAAAGGGTTATAACAAATAAATAAAATTCGTCAATGGCGTGATTGCAATTTGGCTTTATTATTATTTGTTTATAATTATGATTTTACCAACATATTTAGTCGTTTACAGCAATACGCATGCAATGCAGTTACACCGACATCACGGTGTCCTATGCTATACCATATAAAATTGATAGAAAAAATTATAATCATACAATTTACAACAGTGAAAACCAAACAGATAGGTTGCTTTTTATGAAACCCATATGAAATACAAAGTCCACAAGATATTTTTCAAAAATATCCAATACTTTCATTATTTACACTTATTTATTTTGTAAATATCGGCCCATGGGAATAATTTTTGCGATTCCCATAAACAAAAAAAGAAGTAAAAATAATTTTGAAATAATGTATTATATGATAATATGCTTTGTGACATTTGCATTCATATTGTTAAAAAAGCATAGCAATTTACAAAACCAATATAGAGAACATCTTTAGATTGACAAGTTCAAATGGCCACTACAAAAATGGTCACAATATTATAAAATACAATTCATACATAAAATATGTTATTTTGAATTTTTATTCACAACCATTTATATATAAATAAAATATAGAAGAATATTTTAGTATTAGGTATATAATACGTGAATAAGTTGACAAATCTGTCCACATACTTCTATTGTACCGTTCAATTAAACGAAAATTATACCTTCTTGACATATTACTTCAAAATTCAAATTATTAGTGAGGTTAAGATCAGTATCTTATACTAAATCAACCAATTCACGTAAACACGAAATATGTATGGAAGATTACTATACATATATTATATTTAAAGCCGTGGGTTCAAAGTTCAATCGACACCCGCTTCAAAACACTTCCTACACATTTCAATAAATTGGTCATTTTTTTTAATTAGCAACATTCGCCGTGTTAATATTAAAGTTGCCACATTTAGGCACGACTAGCGTTTATTAAAGCTTAAGCGATGACATACTATATCGATACTGCGTTTAAATAACGACCATATTAACAAATTATAATGATTCCAATGAAATGATCATTGGAATATTATTTTTAAAACTTTTTTCTCGAAGAAACATAGCGCGACGCCATGTTTAATCATAAAGCTTGACTGTAAAAGTCTTGCATTCGCAGCTATTTTTTACTTGAGTGTACTTAAAATACTTGAGACACATTTTTCTCCTTGCATTGTGACATTCCTTTTCTCTCTTTTATTTAAATATAATAACTTTTCATAGATTAAAGCACGACAAAGGCGACGGTGCATTCGTTCGTTCATTAATCGCATTCCATTCACTCATCACAGTTAACTTCCTACCACAATTTTTATTAGTCACATATAAAATAAAATGATAAATTTAAAATATAAATAATGAGCATAGTGTCTTTGTTAAAGTAACGATAATTAAATTAAAAATAACAAGAAATCACGATACAATCATGTCACACTATCAATAAAAAGACAATTAAAATTTACAAAATGATAATGTACAGAAGTAAAAAAAATATTTATTATTATTACATATATGAAGGAACTGACATGTTTTATCACTTTTTATATATATTTACTTTATTCCAGTGTTACATGATTATACCAACAATATTTTTAACAATCAGTCTTAAATGAAGTAATGTACATTTTTAAGGGAAATAAATAACTACATACACACTTTAATATCACTCGTTGTGATTTGGATGAATTGAAAAATGTATTCTTTATACATTTTCTGTTCTAGTTTTAAGATAATTGGCTAATTTTAGAAAACACACAAAAACAATCATTCATAAGCGAGGCTCTCAGTGCAATAGTGGTAAGAGATAATTGCCTGGACTAATGCTTTAGGCATTAAACTTTAATTAAACTTTAGTTTTTTGCAAATTGCAATTTTGAGAGTTAGCCCACTATTGCACTGAGAGCCTCATATTATACTCCCGCTTTGACATAACTTAAAATAAAGCAATTCATTTGTTTATAGTATCTTTTCCTTATAATAATATGAACTTCACATACATAACGCACCTTTACAATTATACTGTCCTATTTAAAAAATATAAATTTTTGGGAAACGTCAATATAGATTTATGTGTTTTGAAAGCAAATGATTTTAAAAAAAATATATTTTGATTTATAATTTTGTTTAAATGAAAGTCGATAAAGATAGTCGTCTTAAGTCGTGGCATAAAAAACCAAAAACATGATTTTTTTGATTAGGTCCCTATAATTCTATAGGTGCGATATATAAAAAAAATTAGCCAAATCTTTTAATGACAAAATATTAACAAACCGATCTCTCCAAACACATAAATTAGTAAAAATAAATAAACTAACTGTAAGTACATTCAAAGAACCAAACAAATAAGGACACAAAGGCAAAAACATTTAAAAGATTCAATTTCACAGAGGACGGACGTACCAAGTACGTAAGTAAATTATATTTGGCTTTCCATTTCAAGAGTATATGATTTAATAATTATTTCCGAATATTCCCCAACGCCTATAATAAAATGGTCGAGCATATACATAGTTATACAATATTAATTTTAGGTATATATATAAAATACCTAAAATATATTAAAACGATATTTTTAATTGAATACAACTTAGGCTGTATCTTCCCGATGACTCAATGGAGACGTTCCAAATATCACATCACATTAATTACCCGTTAAGCACCGTATACTTTTAAAATATTAATTTAAATTCAATTTCCTTCATTTTTATTTACATCCAATCGCTAATTTTCTTTTCCCTTCATAGCACCCCTATATTCTTTTTAATGTAACCACACGGCTTTGATAGCATTAGCTATGTATAATTGTGAAGTTTTTTTTAAGGTGTTTTTATTAATAATTCTTACATTTAAATTACATTTATGAAACATTTAATACTTTATTACACTTTAACATTGAAATTCAGTAAATTCACACAGAGAATATTGTAAGATTTATTATCTATGTTTATTTTTGAATGAATTAATTATATTTGACAAATCTGCTAATAAAACTCTTGAAAGCCGATTTAAAAAGAATAAAATGGAAACGAATATTAATACACATAGTTATTCTTGCTGTAGATAATTATTATTTAGTAAATATTCAAAAGTGTGTATTTTACACACATCATATATTATAAGAACTACACGACAAAAATTATCATATTTCATAAAATAAAAATCATGTGACAATTTAATTATTACATACAGGCAACACTTATCGTTCTTGTAGAATGGCCATATTCTACATAAAAAAGGAGATGAAACACCTATTTCTATTTACATAGGATAGACTGGGGTAAACGATATTTTCATCAAATTCGTTACACTAACATCAATTTTTTGAATGTTTATTATCAACATTAAACATTAATTACACACCTAACATTTTAACATTTGAAACAGCGTTAAATGAATAAAAAAATTAGCAATTCTTACATTAAATCCAAAGAGAAGGTCAGCCTTACCGCTACTTACCGTAAAAAAAAAGTATACGCTTACAAGCATTTTTTTTATTTTTTTCTTTTCTAAAATATTATCACATTTACGAGTATATTTATTATCCTAAGAGGATATCAAATGTTATTTTTTGTTTTTTTTTTCACTTAAATACAAAAGTCTAATCCACAAAATGAAATGGTAAAGCATTTTTTGCGTGTAATTTATTAAGTACGCACATGAATGAAATGGCACGAGGAGTATGGAAACAAAGTTATATTTCCAAAAGCGATAGAGCTCAAAGGATTTTTCTATTTTCAATATTATTACCCTGTTGTAATAGATATGAAAATCCTTCGGCCGCAACTGTAGGAAGTGGAAGTATGGAACCATATGGTATAGTTATCTAAAAGAAAAAAAAAACAGCTTGTTTTAAGCGATAATTACTAATAGGAAGACGTAAAATAATATAACATTTAAACATTAATAATTGATAAAACATATAAGGAGGAACACAGCTAAAATAGTTAAGTGTGCCATAAATTAAATATATAGAAAGCAAGCTATCAGTTATCATGTAAATATAACCAGAGTCATTGAATTACGGTGTAAATTATATTTTTTTTAATTTAAAAACACTTTCAATGCTATTATTATATTTATCATTACAAATTAAAAAGTGAGATTTAAACCCAAATTAAGTTTAAAAATAACATATAAATTATAATTATTTTGTAATATTAATATTTCCTCCATACCTCTACTCTCCACAGCCCTAACGAAGCAAGGACGTCTGAAACCGAATATTGCACAAAACAGTATGATATCAAATATCTTAGATACATATAATAATCCTTTGGATTTACACTAAACTAGCGATTTTGTCACTTTGGTAACAATACAATAACATAAAATTGGAATCACAGCAAACTAATCTAAACGAATAAACAAAAACAACAACAAAAAATCATTCTATTGAGAAATAAATAATCTAAGAATAAAACGTAGGTGCAATACACATTTATGTGCCTCTACAATATTAAAGCCTTATGTGAATATTTTGACAGAATTTCGACAAAATAGTGTCCCACATATATGAAATAAAAATTCATATCACAAGGCTACAACATACAATTACATCAATATTTCAAAAAAATAACGTTCTATATAACACCTTCGGAAACGAGCATGAGACATAAAATGAGAATATTTTTATTTTTTTTTTATATATAGGAACTGCTTAGTCTTAACCTCTGCGGTCGCTCGCTTGTGTCAAACTGGAAACGTCAAACGCGGCCTCCTGAGTGACAGTTATTTTGGGAGATCGCTCGTACTTGACTTTATCGACCGGAGCCGACGGGGTGAGGAGCACAGAGTGACGCAAGCCTTGGCTTTGAGCGTTTATAATATTTAAATGGGTTAGATTATGTTTTGGAATTGTGAAGGAGGGGAGATCTTTAGTTTTGATTGTGTCATAGATCCTGACGAGTTTGGAAGCGTTTATGGTTTCAATGGTGGTGGGAATGGGGGTGGGAGGGGGTCGCGAGGCGGGCGACGCCGTGACCACTAAGTTGGGCATTTTAGGCGCGTTGGCGCGGACGTCGCCGGGCGCAGTCGCTATGTGTTGCGATATCGAATGGCTTTTAAGCCCTTGGGCCGTTTTGTAGCTTTTGCCGCATTGGCATTTGTAAGCCTTTTTTACCCTGGAAAGTAAAAATTGTTACTGCATTATTTTCACAAATTTATGAATCAAACATAAGTTATATACTAAATTACATTTACAACAAATAAATTGTCTATTTTATCACATTGTAATACTCTCCAACAACTCTGTTACCAAGAAACCCAGTAACCATATCGCTATTGTACTTTCTACCTATGTAAAGGTAATTTGTATTGTATAACAGTACCTACTTCATTATGGTGTTTCATTTATAACCTTCTAACTACTCCATCAAAAATCTAGTGTATTACAAAAATTTTAAAATTGGATATCAATACGTTAATATGCTGTACATTTAACAATAAAATACATACATACTTGATCTACTATCAGAAAACGACTTTACTAGTTTACTCGTATAGCTAAAATTATACAAATATGATACCCATTTCTTCCAAAAATATTCTTGGGCTGTAAGTCGTTTTTTAGGAGCAGCCATGATTTTTTCTTTAAAATGCTCAAGCGGTGACAAAGCCGGAAATTTTCTATGTAAGTATTTTGTAATACTGTATATACACACACGTTCTTACATCTTATTTATGGAGAAAGTTCTAGGTCTTTTTATTTTATTATTATTTATTCTGTAGCCATAAAAAAGCAGCTTTACGCTTTATCCTGCGCAGGATAATCATAGAGAACCCAGTATCAAGACACTCCGTTCTCCGCTTTCCGCCCGAATTCGAGTCCAATCAGTTTCATATTATTGGAATGCGAAAGTTAGAAAGTCTTATTTTTCTTTTTTTTTCATTTGGACGCAACATCTATATGCGAGGTAAGCAGAGAGAACGTAAAGAGAGCAATCACTTCGTTCCCCATTTCCTATTTATTTAAAAATATTGAAACGAAAGTTTTTTTTAAACGCCTAGAAACCCCTGTTATCTATTTAAATATAATTAACATTTAAATATATTACGTTATTAAAACGAAATGCTACATCTAATAGATGGTATTCGAACCCACAATCATTATTAACCACGAATACACATAATAAGTCACTGTCATTCAATCATATGTCAATTGCACCACAATGCCTTTATATTTGTTCCTTTTATTATATCACAGATATTAAATAATAAATAATACTCACTTTCCATCCTTCTTATGGCCATTCTTTGAGTGATATTTGATGCCATTAACGTTCTTGTATCGTTTTTTGCAGCCGGGCACGGGACAAGCGAAGGGCTTCTCTTGCGCGGCTGCCCCTAACGCTCCTGATGCCGCGTTCGCATTCATTCTGTTAACAAATTGTAATACATTTTATTTAGCTTCACGGTGTATCCTGCACATAGCAGAGAATACCTGAGAACCTAGTGTGAAGACACTCCGTTCTCTTAACATTTCCGTTCCCCATTTTCCGCCGAATTACAGCATTACGTACTGAGTGCATTATCTAACATATATATAAATCCGTGAAGAAAAACTTTGAACCCTTTTTTAAGAAAATTACGCGGACGGAGCATGAAACTTGGCACACTTAGAGTTTATATAGCGAAGTAGAGCAGAATGCTATTATTTTTTTTAAATAATGCCTAAAAAGTATATTAAATTAATAAAATAAATGTTACACACTACCCTACAACACAATATCATACCATTTGACATCCATGTTTATACGAGTATAGTGACGCAATATCACAAATTAGGTCAGAAACACAACGAAATGTCTTGATACTACATTCTTTTAGCCGATGGACGAAAAATCGTGTAATCGTGTTGTGAAAAGTTGTTATAATAAAAGTGATAAACATCATATATTATATAAAAAATATTTGGTAGTAAAATAGTTTCGTCTAAAACGCCTGTACGCAGAGGCATAAGCGCGCGATTGTAAGCGCGACAGGTTGTGGTTTCGATTCCCACTCTAGGAAGTGGATTTTTCATTTCCTGAGTTTGGTAACAATGCAAAGCGCGGCGTTGAGTTCCGCCACTCAACACGCAATGCCTTAATACGGCGGAAAGTGGGGAACGAAGTGTCTTATCATTAGGTTCCCTTTGCCTACCCTGCTATACTCGTATGCGGGATACAGCGTGAAGCTATGTATGCACGTAAAATAGTGTTGTGTAATAAATTTTTATTTATTTTTCACGCCTACTTAATAATTTCGCTATGTAAACAGAAGAAACATTAAAAAGTAACTCAGTCCATTTTAATAAAAACTGTAAATAGCATTTGAAGACATATCCATCCCATCGAGTAGTAGAGTACTAGTGTTTCGTAGTAATAATGTGATTGAAAAGAACTATAATCACGAAAATATGTTTTGGTACAATAAACCTTTTAATTTACAATTAGCCTTATTTCTTCAAACATTATTAAGAAATCATATTTTTTGTAGTAATCATTAAGGTTTTCTTGATATTTGGATATTTCAATACGCGATTTACATACGACACTAGTCTTAAACACTCACAAAACTTGCACTCAGAGCAAACTGCGCTATATACTTATGTAAGACTACTTATATAATCAGTTTAAAGAGGAAATTATGAGGAACACGCTAAAAAATATTTTCTCGTGTTCTTGGTCGTTTTGGTAGGAATACCAGGCTTTGAAATTATTGTATTGTTAACAGATTTGGACAAGTATGTAAATATTGGGACAGCGTTTTGAAAATTTTTGGGAATTTTGGGACTTTAAACGCGATTGGTTGTGGGATCGATTCCCACTTAGGGATTTATATCGCTGCTACAGAACAAAAATGACGTAACTGCAAAATTTAAAAAAATGCGAAATGCATAGAGAAAATGAAATGAAATTTTTGATACGCTCTAATTCCTTGTAATAAATGTATTACATGCCTGGAATGCAATACCAAAGTTATTCGCATTCAAGAATTATTGAATTATTGAATACATTTTAGTTTTTTGCGCCTCCTGAATAATTTCAAAATATGCAGTAACGTCACTATTGCTCCAGAGCAGCGATATAGAGATTAACTATAACTATAAGTTAATGTGTTGCTAAGCGCAAATATCGAGTGCAGTTGAACCGATTTAACTAATTCTTATTTATAATATTCCTTGAAGTACGAGGATGGTTCTTTTGGAGAGAAAAATTTAAAGAATTGCCTAAAAACAACACTTTTCGATATTCCCATACAAAAATTCGTAATAATATTTCAGTTTAACTTAGTCAATTTGAACTTTAATACTATATAGTTCAAGTGGAGAGCTTTCTGAAATTGTAATTTTCATTCTGATTTTTTAGTCAATATTAAAAGAACTTTAAGTGTTTTGATAATTATGACATAATGTAATTGTTGACTTTTAAACTTTTTTGTTTCTTCTTTTATCTTGCTAGCTGACCCGGTGTCTCGAATAACTAAATAATTATAAAAAAAAATAAAAAAAATAAAGAATCGACTGTTAGGCGGTACGACGTTCGCTTTCTTTTTAGATAAATGTATACGAGATAGATATAGGTCCAGCTAAAAAACGCGTGCAAAAGACTATTACAAAGTACAAACACAGGAATATTTATAATATTGTAGTGTCATCTGTATCATTATATTTGGAGACAAATATAAGATAAAAAAATACAATTCGCAATTTTGAGAAATCGGATAAACCTTTGACGATTTTCTGTTATTGTTATAGTATCTGACAACAAAGAATAAGGTAAGATTGTGATAATAAATTCTATAAATATTTTTTTTAGATTATTGTAACAAAATTTGGTCAAGCATTTCCTAACTCAATTGAAAGCATAACGGAAATTGCACTTTAAAGCATAGCATGGTAGGCAGAGCTAACTTAGTATGAAGATGCTCCATTCTCCACTTACCGCCAAAATTCTAAATATTGCATGTTGAGTTTCTAAAAACGGTGTCGCATTAAGGACAGAAAAAATCATGCAAATGTGGAAGCAACCGATTACCATTGCCATCTCAGTCAAATGTGGAAGCAACTGATAACCATTGCCTTTTTTTTTTGTCAAATGTGGAAGCAACTGATAACCATTGCCATCTCAGTCAAATGTGGAAGCAATCGATAACCATTGCCATCTCAGTCAAATGTGGTAGCACTGTGCCACGAGACCCACAGCTTTATAATAGCCTACATAACGAAACTAGCATTACTACAGCAGAAGCTTTTTATGTCGAGTTAATAATTACTATATAAAAAATTCCACAATCCATATAATTTTTGGTAACTCTCATATATCTAGTAATATATGTATAATACGTACTTGACACCATATCGTAAGATGAACTCTGAACTGTACTCCTCAACCGTAGTCCATGAATCGTTGCTGTCTTCTGATGGACTCATAAGTTCATCTTCATCAACCTCGCTCCCTGAAATATATATATCTTAACATATAAATTTGTTTACAAACAAAACCAATAATTTATTAAATAAATAGCGAACTAACAAAAACATTGTATTTGACAATATTAAAATATATATAGCCTAAACCCTAATAATCCCATAAATATTTATAAGCATAAAAACTTCAACGTACATAGTTTGTTAAATCTAATAGCAATAACCTGTAGGTGTACTGCTTCGGACGGAAGGTGGCTTTGGTGCGGAGAGCAGGCGCCGGCGCACGTCGGCTGCTGGCGTCATATTGTGTATCTCACGTCTAGATGCCTCCGTAAAGAATTTTAATACATAGCTAAGAGGGATGCATGCTGGCTGAGAAGCTTCTTTTTGCTCAACGACGGCGGGGTCATAATCTGAAAATAAATAATTTATCAACTACTTGCCTTTACATTGTATACTTAAATGTCAAAGTTCTAATTTCAATCAGCTGTTTTTTGTTTACAATTATAAATAACTTCAAATATCTAACATTGTAAGAACTTATATAATTAAAATTTATTAATAGCTTCTAAAAACCTTAACAACGATTTCCCGCAAATAATTTATATTTGCAGCTGAAAATTACTTAATGTTGGCAACTTTGATGTAATGATAAGACGTATATATTGGGAGGACACTGTAATTTTCCAAGCCCAAAATATTAAACATGCTTACGAATTATGTAAATTGGTTTATATTTACCTATGTGAACATCTTCGATGTGTTCAATGAGGTCCGCAAGCCGAGGAAAAGTTATGCCACAGCCATTAAATTTACAGATGTTTATCATAAAGACGGCCATGTCGAATGGTGGATAATGGACTAGTCAACTGTCGAACTATGTTGCTTCAAATATACACTTTTTAATGTAATTAGTGATTAAATTTTAAAAATTATTTTTATCTTCATATACAATAATAAAATAAAAAAAATATTATTAAGCACGTAAAATATTGTTAATATAATGTAAAGGTTTTTGTAAAATAAAAAGTACTAAATGCTTATGTCATCTGCGCAGCCCGATCAATAGTTGGCTGCTCCGACCGGAAGCTGCGCACTCTGCGCAAAAGAACCAATACCGACCCGGCATTTATACTCTGTTTCTCTTGACCACTCAGAAATTGAACATTCCAAAGGCCGGTCTCCTCCTTCTCGGTGTTCTTTGGTAAGTGTCACAGAAATAGTGAGCTAACTAATCGCGAAAAAGTGTTAAAATCCTGAGCTATTTCAAAAATTATAGTGCCTCTTTCTATTAAGAAAAGATCACAGTGCGTGTCGGTGCTAATATTTTTTTGTGATTTTGTAAGTTGTCACGGAAGATAATTCTTTGAAACAAGAAAGATAGATTGTCGATTCGGCCATTTTCCGCTGCTCCCTATTATTATTATATATGAGAGTATACTCTCTTTACTCTTAACTCACAGTGAATAGTGTGAACGGTTTCAGTAATAACGTAAATTCGGAGAAATTAAGCTTTAACTTGGACTCTTACGTAGCTCCTATAAATTACGTAACGCTCTGCGGTCAAACTGTCAAGTCCCCCTATTTTCGTATTCCACTATTTTACATGAAGTAAAGCAGGTTATCATTCAATATAAACTCATTCATTTCAGTTGTCGATCGCCGCACCTAACTAAACACAAAAATGTATGCTGCTAGATTGATCGTCCCCGCAGCCAGGTCTGCTGTAAGTACACAGATATTTCACTTTTTATATATGCATGATTACCACAGTAAAACAATTATTACAACTATAATTTTACTCCCTTTGATTACTGTCATAGGTATTATTGATTTTTAATATTGAACTTTTATATAACTTAATATCCTTAAACTGTAGTAACATGGGAAACTCTTAGTTCTTGGTTTATTAAAGTCTTATATATTACTTATAACTTAAGCTTAAATATTGCAATTTTATCAAATTTATATAAAAGCAGTTATATAACAGTGAGATGATATAATTACTATCTTAAAAATGTATCCATTTATTATCAATATTGATATCAGATTTATTTGATTTAACTAATTAACTAGAAGTAGCTCTGGACTGAGCAATTTATTCAATTATATGATTTTTATGATATTGATTTTTTGACAGCTGATTGAAGAACAGATGTTTCAAGTTTTTACAATAGTTTTGTTACATCTCAACTAATTTAGAAACTGTTAAAGGATAAATTCATTTACTTAAATGATAGGGTAAATTTAAAATAATACCCAATGTTGGAAATTTACAGATCTTCAGCAACACTGCTCTTGTGAGGCCGCTGGCGGCACTCCCATCCCACACCCAAGTAGTACCTGCTGCTCCCGCCCAGCTCTCTGCTGTGCGCTCCTTCCAGACCACCTCGGTCACTAAGGACATTGACTCTGCTGCCAAATTCATTGGAGCTGGTGCTGCCACAGTAGGAGTAGCTGGTTCCGGTAAGTTTATATGTTGTGCATGTGGTAATGCTTTTGTGTTTATTAATCTAATCACATCATTCAATTAACACCATAAGTTTAAATTTTTACATTTTTAATACATTGATCTTCAGTTTTACTAAATAAAAGCTCATAATTTTGATGTATTGGAAAATAAACTGTAATTTTTTATGTAACTTGCTCCTATGGTTGCATAACCCAACATGGTGGATTATTGATTTTAGCCTTTTTTGATAAAGTCAAGTAAGTTACTTTAAGTAACTGCCAATCCCTATGCTTTTAATATTTATAATATAAAATTAATAACTAATAAAAGATACAAGTATATAGTCAGTTATTTTCCAATATTAGCCAATCACTATGTCCTGCAGGTATTGGCATTGGTGTGGTGTTTGGATGCTTAATAATTGGCTATGCTCGCAATCCCTCCCTCAAACAGCAAATATTCTCATATGCCATCCTTGGATTTGCACTCTCTGAAGCCATGGGCCTTTTTTGTTTGATGATTGCTTTTCTAATGCTCTTTGCTTTTTAGAAGATACATATATTTTTAAGAAGTGTTTGTACAGTGTATATTATCTGGGTGTGGACTAATTATTTGTTGCATGAAGTGTACATTATAACTATTATTGCATGTGAAGTCTGCTGGAGGTGAGTTTGCTTGCTTTTTGTACAGCTTTTTTTTTTACATATAAAATATAAATAGTAATATAGTTTTGTGTGAAAATATGTGAAAAACTATGAATATAATATTGATCCTCTCTGTCAACCTCAACAGCATAGTTATTGAGGTTGTTAAACCATTTTTTCTGTTACATAATGTGTCCCAGATTCTATTGCTACGTTAAAATGAATCCATTCTTTTAAATCCTTTTAGTTTTAACTTTCACATAATATGGCAATATTCTCATGTCTTTTGGAATTCCTTTATTTTATCAATATTTTTGATTAGGTAATCTTTAGATAACAAGGGTATGAATATGTATGTAATATGAAATAGTGTAATGTATGTTTGTAACTTTCCAGGTGCTGGTATTGGAACGGTGTTTGGTTCCCTCATCATTGGTTATGCCAGGAATCCCTCCCTCAAGCAGCAGCTGTTCTCATACGCCATCTTGGGTTTCGCCCTCTCTGAGGCCATGGGACTGTTCTGTCTTATGATGGCCTTCTTGCTGCTCTTTGCTTTCTAAGCTACTTACTTTTAAGAACACTACTGCCATCCCGCGAGGTTTCAGTGTATACTATCTGGAGTGGACGGCCATGGAATCGAATGTGTGAAACCTCACCCTCATAGTGGTGCGAGGACTTGTGTTAAGTGTTACACTTATCAGTGCATCAAAGCAATTTATTTAATTATGTAGTATAATAAAATCTGCAAATAAAATGTTGTACGTAAAAACTCGATTATTCCTATTCCTGATATTGATTGATTATATAATTGTAGACTGTTGTTCAACTCTGCCTAGTTCTCAGTATATCTTGTTGAGTCCGTGATGATTGTTAAGCCAGTTATAGCACGTTGCGTGTGAGTATTGTCATCGCGTATCAACTTGTTATGCTGTAAGGGAATGTCAGCATCTGTATTGTACATTTTTAGGGCGATTAAATGATACAAACCTATATTAATGAGCATTTTTTCACAACACACCTATACTTGCATTATTCATTTGAGTTTTTTGCCATATAAATTCTATTAAAAAATAAAGCGAGAACAGTCAAAGAAACTAATAAAATAATTAATTATTTTCGAAATAAAAATATAAGTTTTATTGCTATCAAAAACATAGCTACATTAATCTTAAATTGTTATTGTCAAGAACTTTACTCTAAATCAAAATCTCATACATAAAGGAGATAATATCAAACTAAATTGAGATTATTCTAACAAAAGTATAATACAATATTTGAACCCACTACCACCAAATCAATTACTTAGGAATTATAATTATTGACTTATATAAAACTAAAGGACTCCTAAAATTTCGTGTTATCCCGGTCGTCCTAGCAAGTATCTGAGATTTATGCTAGTAGAATATAAAGTAATCGGATGTGGACATGAAAATCGAACAGCATAAAGTAAGTCTAAACAGAGTTTTAAAATTTTTCATTGATAGATATACATACAGCTGAATAAAAGCGTGGAAAATATATATATATATATAGTTTGCTCTTTCATTGTTATTACATAATACCTCATTTGTTACCATAGCAGGTTACTTATTATAACGTTTCAATGAGTTGAAGTGCCTCAACAACTTGGCAATCTTCCCCATCTGTAATTAAAATGATTTATCTTGTTTAGAACAATTTTTAAGCTTATATTTGGCATGTTTTATATCAATAATATATTGTCAGATTCTTAAAATATACTTTTTATTTTTAAAAAACTAATTTCGTGAATACGTAAGCATTTAAACAATGCTATTTATTCAAATGGACCAGTTGAAATGAGCATGACGCTGATAGTAAATGTCGAGGCTGTTTATAATGCATAGGCAACGTAGCACGTAGACTACGATCATAAAAATACACCAATGTTAGGTTAAATACGAAAAAAATGATTTTTTAATAATTTTACATGATATAGGTTTTTATTCAATTGAAATTTCCAAATGTTTAGACATAAATTTTGTTACTATGCACCGCATGTGCAAATGCATTTACGTAACATACTCGTGAAAAGGTCAAAAAACCCACTTGTGCGCATGTCGGGGTTGGGTTGCGACGGTAACTATGGATTTACTCCCACCGCCTACTCGATACACCTCTCGTCTCCCTAGGCTTCCTAGTATCCAATAAATCAATAGGATTCTTCATTTTTAAATGAATTGTCTAACGCATGTTGATCTTTTTTAGTTTCTGCTGTCTTTTTTAGAGCCGAATGTTAAGATACTACTTTCCATTTTCCACGCAAATTTAAGTGGTAGAGACCAACACCGCGCTTTTTCTTATCATTGTGAAGAGATAAAACTAGTTTAAATATAATCAATTTCCCGTGTGGGGGGCGAATTCACAACAATCACGTGTGCAATCATACATTGTTGTCGACTATTGTCTTGATGACTTAGAATAAATAAAATAATGGCTTTCAGTAATGCTCACATAATTCTATTACTAAATTAAAGTTTGCCTTTGGTGAACTAACAACGAACATACACTCTAATAGTACTAAATTATAAAGTCTATTGTCTAAAATCATAACTGTAAGGCACAAAATCCCCACATTGGTTCCCCTACTATTATCAATTTCTATATAATAACATACATTGGTACAAGTGCAAAACGATTTAGTTAAGTAAGTTTATAATATTTAAAGTAAAAGAATCCTTTTAATGACCGCAAAAATGCAACCTTAGGATCTTTTAAATCGCTCTCTTGTAAAAATGTGTTTTTACACTTTACAAAATAATCTTTACGTTATTTTTATTGTTAAGCTAAGCTATTTTTTTTTAACATCACGCTGTATCCCGCATATAGCAGGGTAGGCAGAGGAAACCTGAGAACCTAGTGTTAAGATACTCAGTTCCCCTCTTTCCGCCGAATTGAGGTATTGCGTGCTGAGCGGCGGAACTCAACGCCGTGCTTTGCCTTGTTACCAAACCATGCTATAAATAAATGCGATTATCACCTAAATTCATAAACACAATAATTTTGCGTTATCCTTTAACCTAAAATACCGCAACGTCTGAAGTACTTGGCAATGCATAATACGTTAGTATTGATTCCGGCTAGTCTAGAACAGGAAGAGCTTCCAAATCGATGGGGCGTGGTTAGTCTGTAACTGATGTATAATTTTTTTTCTATGTATATCTAGACGCATAGGTATATATAAATGTGAAATTTAGATTCTTAAGTCCGAAATATAATCTGAAAATAAAAACGTGACCGGAGTTACAGTCCAGTTTAACTGTTTTTCCTGCATAGCCGGGTATTCAGCAACAATCTAGAATCAAGGCACTTCGTTCTCCTCTACCCGCCTGAAATCGAGATATTGCGTTTTAAGTAGCAGAATTCGCTCTAAGTAGAGTCGCGTTCAGTCTTATTAGGACGGGGAAATGAAAAAAACTAAAATATCGTTCTCTAAGTGGGAATAGAACATATAATCATGTTTATATTCTGATACTGTGCCACTACGCCACGATAGCCTCTATATTGATGACTACGATGTACAATATTTGTTTTAAATCAGGCTGGTAGTTCTATAAATTAGCGCGAGTATATTATTTTTTTAGTATAACATGAATACATATTTAAAGTTAATTATTTTTTTAATACTTTACTCGATTATTGTTCAGTAAATGTAAGGAAAAATTGTTTTGATGTTTTTGTAAATATCAATCACATATTATTAGTCTTGTATTTTAATATTTTAAAATTAAAATTAAAAAAAAAAATTAAAATTAAAAAATATTTTAAAATTAAAATTAAAATTTTAAAAGGATATCTTTGATGCAGATTAAATAAAGGGATAATAAAAAAGGCTAAAAACGTCTGTCGTGGCGCACCTGTCGCATTGCGACAGGTTGTGAATTCGATTCCCACCTCAGGAAATGGATTTTTTTGTTTCCTGGGTTTGGTAATAAGAAAAAGCGCGGCGTTGAATTCCGCCACTCAGCACGCAATGCCTCAATTCGGCGGAAAATGGGGAACGGAGTGTCTTAACACTAGGTTCTCAGGTTCCCTCTGCCTACCATGCTATACGCGGGATACAGCGTGAAGCTATGTATGGTATGTATGTATGTAAAAAGGCAATGGTTATAAAAACACCATATTTATATCAACAAATTTATTGCAAATATTTACTGGATAGTATCTAAGAGAATACTCCCGCGTGACAACACAGGCAATTCTAGCGAAGGTATTCACTTAAATGCTTTTACAAAAATCTTCTAAGTTACTTAAACAGGTCCAGGCATTCTTAATGCTTAGAATTTTACATCATTTCGAGATAGTTTATAACCAAAGTGAATACAAACTGCAGTTAGAATGTATTCAATTTGGGGTAAATAAAAACCTAGCGCGCATTCGATGCTTTAAAATTTTACAATATTTTTGAATTAAATTTATATTGGATCAAATTAGTCAGTCAAGTCAGTCAAGTAAGGTAAATATTAAAGTATCGAACGAGCGCATTAAAGTAAAACCAATGAACCAATGAACTGTGAGAAGTACTAAATCCCAGTCACTCGCCAAACACGCGCCATCCACACATTTGTATAAACATGTAAATATATTTAAATCTCGTAATAGACATCGCATGATTTGGTGTTTCTCAGTATCACTTACTGTCATAGGCGTAGCTAGAGAGAAGGGCTCGTAGGTACTAAAATAAACAAAATTACTATGATTTTTTTTATAAAATACTTTCTTAATAAAATAAAAAGTTTAAACCGATTAAAATGTTATAAATGAGTCTAAAATGTTATAAATTTATAAAATAAATTAAATGAGTTTTTGGTGTGGAAAAATAGTAAATATAACACAATATTTATTAGGACATTTCAAAGACGTCAATATGACGTAGTAATCTAAATAAAACTTATTGGTTGATATGAAGTACTGCTAACTAAGAAAGCTAAAAATCAACCTAGCATAGTAAATCATGCAGTAATTGCTGGTTTTCATTCTACAAGACTCAAATACAGAATAAATTATAATTTAAGATGTCTTCTTTATTCTTATTCCATTCCTTTTAAAGTTCCAACACCCCTAGATACGATTCTAGCTACGTCTATGCTTACGACTACTTGTACTCGTACATAATTTTTCAAATTTCACTTTGTTCTATAACATGGCCGATTAAAAACATGATTTAAAATAAATTAAATGAAATATATCAATTAAAATATTGTAAAAATTTGATTACTACTGTTGTATAAATTATAGATTTTAATTATAAACCAATTAGTAATCGACCATTTCTATTATTTCCATATAACTCAAAATGTATGAATATGAACAGAACATTAGCACTAAGTGTCCGACAGTCCGGTATCAAAATATATCTTACATATAATTTACATAGACACGATCGTTAACATTATAATACTAACAACAACAAAATGTAAGGCAGATTGATTTTCCGTACTACATTGATGCGCCGATCCTTGTTATACACTTCATGTCACTACACAAATAACCAAAGGGCAAATTTATATATATTTATTATATTAATTATAACGCCTGTCGTGGCGCATTGTAAACGCGACAAGTTGTGGGTTCGATTCCACTCCAGGAAATGGATTTTTTCATTTTCTGGGTTTGGTAACAAGGCAAAGCGCGGCGTTGAGTTCTGCCACTCAGCACGCAATGCCTCAATTCGGCGGAAAGTGGGGAACGGAGTGTCTTAACACTTCCAGGCAGGTTCCCTCTGCCTACCCTGATATATGCGGGATACAGCGTGAAGCTATGTATGTATGTATGTATGTTAATTGTTATATTTACTTTACATATATTACTCTAACGCGATGGCTCTAGATTCAAATTACACTCAGAAGAATATTTTGTATTTAAAATATTATCACTTCTCCAATCTAATTATTTCAAAGGTGTTGGAAGTTTTTCCAACTTTGATGCAATGTTTAAAAATCGACACAAAGATCAATAATTATAGCATTTATAAATATACATACATATACATGTATATTTCTTATAGCTTCCTAATAATTTTAATGAACACTTAACATGTCATGTCGTGTATAACAGATCGACGAGCGGACTACATGCCGGAGCATAATAAACATATTGTACTACAAAGAGTGAGGGCGATCCATAACATATATACTTTAAAATGAAATAATATAAAATATATTCAATTATAGCAAATGAAAATTAATTGATAACTGGGTAATTCTTCAAGACTTCATTCTTCACCTGATTCATATGGCCCGAAATTTTTGATACTTTTATTATAGCATAATAAAACGTGTTCCTATTGAGATCCTTATCTCAAATATGAGTTTTGTGATACATATGAATCAGATTAAGAATGAAATCTTGAAGAATTATCCTACCATAGTTTTAAATGTGTTTAAATAAATTATAAAACCGATTTCATGTAAACCTAAATATCTTATTTATTTGTATTGATAAAATAATTTAAAAAATAATCTAATGGCCACCCTACACCCTCAAAATGTCGAACGGTATAACAAATTAGCACTATGTAAATGTGGAAGCTATCAAACAATGTAAACGTACAATAATTTCACTTAACCTATAGCAAAACAAATTAAGGCATTTCTCTACATCCCTCCGAACAACCGCTATATAAACTCACTCTTTCGAATCCATAGAAACTTTATTGTAAAGTTAAGTCATATTGGTTAAAATACCTATTAAAAAGAAAACCTGCTTGAATTACTAAGCCTATTATTTTCCTCTTATTTAATTTATGCATTTTTTTTTTATATTATTAGAGATTTAAATTAAATATTACTATAATCTGGGTGGAGTCGCGTTCCGTCATACAACGCAAAGTCTATATAGGCGGATTGTTGTGTTCGAAGCGACTTTTCTTTCCTTACTCTCTCTGACTCATAGTCAACTATGCGCCAAATATTGGAAGATGCATGAAGATAATAATTAAATGAGTTGAAAAAGAAACATGGTTTCATTTATGCTATGAAAATACTGGCATCAGAATAATATTGTCATCATCGGGTTTAAATACGGGTGTTTATTTACAACATTAAGTAGCCGGTCCAAAGAACAAAATTTTCTTAAGTAAAGTGATGGATATGTCGTAGAATTAAAAAAGAACTACTATATGACCCCGACAGATAGATACAATGGAAGCTAATAAAAGTGTGTTAAAAAAGATAACAAAATGTCAAAAGTTTTACTCACAGTGCAAAGAAATATTTATGATATTTGTAGTTATTAGCTGACATATAACAATATTTCGACTTAGCCTTACAATACTTTAGTCATCCGATGCGTGAGATCAGCATGTTATATTTTGGTCCGAAACAAGTTTCTATGAATTCGAATGCTTACAATATTTTTGGCTCAACCTATCAAAGGAAACTACTCATCACCGATTTATATTAAAGTACCCTCTTTTATATCTAATTGATATTTGTTTCTTTGTATAAATATAACTATCTTAATTATATCGCTTCCGTCTCGAACTGAGCTCCCTTTGAAATTGTTATAGGTCCATACGTTTCGTGCTGCTCCAGTTTTAGCATTTGATGCTTTTTGAGAACTAGTAGACTGTAGAACTTTTGCGCCACCTATCAAATAAAAAAATATATTAACTAAAAATACAAATTACACCACGTGACATATGAGGGTTAAAAATGTAATCAGTGTAATTGTTTATATTTCAACTAGTCGCTATCCGTCACTTCGTCGGAGTAGATTTTATAATAGAGACTGAATCCATCATCATCGCCTTTACGGTCAGACACTGTCAGAAAATTATTTATTTCTAAAAGTTTAGCTGGACCGTGATGGATTGTCATCGGATGATCTGGATTTTAAATTTTTTTATGTCAACGGAAAATGACAGATATTTTAAAATTAGATTCATATTTTATAACATTACCATAAATTCTTCATCGTTCGTAACACACTTTCAGTTTTGAGTAAAAAATTGAAACGGTCAATCTAATATATAAATATAAGCAGCAGTAGGAGCGTACCTGTTTCCTGTTGTTGTGCCGTGGCGCGAGGTCCGCGAAGCACAGCGCGCGGTGCGCGGCGAGCTTGGGGCGCATGGCCGCGAACAGCTGCGCGGCGCGCCGGTTGAGCACGCGCTCCTCGTACTGCTCCTCCGTCTCGCCCGCCTCGCGCACCTCGCTCTGCGACTCCTCCGGCTGAGGGATCAAACATCCAATGTTACTTATCTCATCTCTGCATATTATTAGTGAACCGAGTACGACTGAACGATATAAATTCTTCTTTATGTTTTGAAAAGACCGATGTGCGCGTTGCACGTATGCTGTAAATATATTTTCACTTTTTACGATAAAATTTGTAAATAGAAAACCTTCGATTGTTACGAAAAACCGAATAACGTTTTTAAAGTGTCAGACCGCCTTCATATACATTTTTTAAATGAGTATATATTTTTATTCTTGTGTGATTTCTTTCAGGCATAATATAGTTAAAATATTTTACATTAATACTACATACTTGCTCTTCAAACTACAATATACTCAAGTCTCATTACATAACCCCTGCCACTTTCAATATATTTGTCCTGTAAAATAATAAAAAACATAAAATATATATAAAACTTACATTTTCCACACTGAGAGGTAAATCATAATCGTGCTGCGGACTGTGATGCCCGTGCTGATCATCATACCCTAAGTTTGTCATTTGCATGCCATTCTGAAACAAAACAGAAAAATATCTTAATAAACTTACATGAATAATCTCTTATGATTCTTTTAAAAATATACAATACAGTTAATGCCTGTCGTGGCGCAGAGGCACAAGTGTGCGACTGTAAAGCGACAGGTTGTGGGTTCGATTCCCACTCCAGGAAATGTAGTATTTTCATTTTCTGTGTTTGGTAACAAAGCAAAGCGCGGCGTTGAGTTCCGCCATTCACCACGCAATGCCTCAATCTGGCGGAAAGTGGGGACCAGATTTGTCGAAAAAGAACGGAGTGTCTTAACACTAGGTTCTCAGATTCCCTCTGCCTACCCTGCTATATGCGGGATACAGCGTGAAGTTAAAGAAAAAAAAAAACAATACAAGTGTAATAAGAGATCAATCATAATATAAAATGAATGCAGTCTTAATATTCACAAGAATATTATCCCAACATTTATATGAAACTTGTTTTAAATGTTTTAAATAAAAATGAAGAATCAAAATGAATATAAAACAAAAAAGTAATAACCCCACCTGATAGTCTCCATGTTCTAGCGGCATGGGCAGCGGCTCCATGGGGCCGGTGTTGAGGTCGTGCGTGTGCGCGTGCGCGTGCGCGTGCGGCGCGTGCGACTGCGTCAGGAACGGGTGCTCGCCGCCCATCTGCGGCATCATCGGCAGCTCCATGTTGTGCTGCAGCAGCGCGCCGTGCTGGAGACCTACGACAAACATCATATTCTAAATATTATATTTTGAAATAAATGCTACATTTTCAGACACTTTTGATGGGAAGTTTTTGTTTGTATGTGACGGATAATTGATCTACTATTTTTTTTTCTTTTCGCCATCTAGTAAACATCTCTAAAATGGCCAGAAATTAAAAAAAAGCATTTTAGTGATATGTGCTATATACCTAAAGATAAAAAACCAAGTCATTGTTTTTTTTTTCGCAATTTTACAAAATATTACAAAATTTCAATCATATTATAAATACTCTAAAAGTAATTTCTTCTATATTTAACCTTCATATTAAATTATACATGTAAATAATATATTTAACTCATAAACTACTAGCCTCTCCGACTTTCAGGGGTAAAGCATGAAACTTAAATACATCTTATAAACACACACACTCACCAGATGGTGTCATACCGCCATGTTGCAGGCCGGCGGGCGTCATACCGCCGTGCTGTAGCCCACCAGGCGTCAAACCGCCATGTTGGAGTCCCGCCGGCGTCATACCACCATGCTGGAGACCGGCTGGTGTCATACCTCCGTGGTCGAGACCACCTATGAGAAAATATTAGATATTATGTATTTTTTTCTCATATAATTTCTATATTTCGTATGCAATAAATAACATTCTAATCTTATATTCCATAACATACCCGGCGTCATAGTGCCATGATGAAGACCCGCCGGCGTCATGCCACCCTCGAGACCAAGTCCTGGCGTCATACCTCCCGGAGTCATGCCACCCGGAGTCATACCGCCCGGCGTCATACCTCCCGGTGTCATACCACCTGGCGTCATGCCTCCCGGCGTCATACCACCTGGCGTCATGCCACCAGGCGTCATTCCTATAAAAAATATTAATAAAAAAATATTTTTATAATAAATAGAAATATATTATAGTTTTCTTAAAAGTAATTGTGGTGCAATGAAACACCGTAACTGTAAACGCAATGATTGTGGGTTCCATTCATATTCAGGAAAATTATTGTATATTTAAATTATTTTTATTTCTATATTAATAAAATGCGGCGTCAAAAAAAAATTTTCATTTAAAACAATATCCGACATTAGAGAAAATCTGGCGAACGATGTTGCATGCTACTGTTCCCTCTGCAAGAAAAAACCGTGACACGTTACAATAAGAAAAAATATTTTTTTACTTTATTTTTCCATTTATGTATGTATACAGATACATGAAACAAATAGTTTTTTTTAATTGTATTTTACATTACCTCCATGTAGTGGACCGCCTAGACCTAATTCAGGTTGATCACCGTGCTGTAGTCCCGCAGGCGTTAGGCCACCTAAACAAAAAATAATTTAAATATTGTATACTACTCAGGAAATACAACAACACATGTTACCATCGCACTTTACTTTATTGTCATTAACATCAAGTTGACTTTAACAATATATTTCTTCAGCCTATTTACAGAATAACAGAAATTGCCAATTTCCCATATTTTATTTTGATAGAGGCAAACCAAAATAAAAATTAATATATTTTTTTTATTTTATACAAACACTAAATAACAAACAAATTTAGAAGCTAACAAAATAATATTAAATAAATAATAACCTGGTGTCATAGAACCATGTTGTAAGCTGCCTGGCGTGAGTCCGCCTTGCAGCAGCGTGCCGGGAGTGAGAGGACCCAGCACGCCTGGAGTGAGGGGAGCTCCCAGTGAACTTAGCATACCTACATTTTATAATATATGTTAGAATATTTTTTTTCATTTTTTAATGTACTTTTTATAATCTTTGGAATTTTATCTAATTGGTAATCATTAGTATATATAAGTATTGTTTTTGAGTTTAACTAAAATAGTGATAATATTATCTTTTGGACCAATTAAAACTGTAATTATTTCAAAAATATTCGTGGCGCAGTGGGACAGCGTCTGACGTAAACTCGATTGTCTTCGGGTTTAATTCCCACAAAGAAGATTGATGATGATATTTAAATTCTATTTATTCCTCTGCTCTGGTTAAACAAAATGGGGTGTTGAGTTCCGCCATTTAATTCCCATTTGATTTTTCAATTAGTGAATAATTTTGACAAGTTAGATAAATTAATTCTATAAAAACATATAAGTGCATACCATATGTATAAATCGTTCATATTTTTTTATAAATTCAACGTAAATGAATTTGATTCAGTGAGGATAACAAAAAAATCCCATTACCAATAATGAAAAGTTATACAATAAAAGCAGTGATGAATATGTGCACATAAAGTGTTTGTGTAAAATAAGTTACTTATTTGTACATGTTTTTTTTTTAATTTTAACTATTTTATAGTTAAATTAAAAAAAATATATGTTGGAATATAAATCAATTTTTTTATAGAAAATATATGCATTAAGAACAAGAAATAATAATAATAAATAGTCGTATAGATGTAAAAAATTATCAATGCATTTGAAAGTACATTTTTTCTATAATATTGTATTTTCGTTTATTTTTCGTTTTTAAAAACGCATAAGTGTTTATATAGTATATTACGGTGTTCGTGTGTGGTATGGTTGGATGTGTGTGTACCTGGCGTGGTGGGCGCTTCCACGTCGCAGTCGTGGCGCGGCGACTGGTAGGGCGTGGGCTCGCGCTCCGACTCTGAGAGCGTGCGCAGTGCGGGGACGGTTAGTGAGGAGGGAAATCAGCTTATAGTGTATTGTTCATTATTATTTATTTATTTAGTTTTAGTTATATTAATCTATTTGATTATATATTTATTTCTACCAAAAAAGTACAAACAGATAGACTATAAGCTTTTCCCCTGTTATATTTATACACAAATTAATAAGCAAAGATGAGATTAGAAATCAACACCATTATTATTAAAGAGAATATGAAATTCGACATTATAGATCACATGATGAAATGAAATTAGTAGAACGTTGCACACGAATCGAAAGCTGTGTAGTATTAAAAGGTTTGATATTTTAATGATAGCATTTAAAGATATTTTAGTGAAAGTGAACCAAAATGACATATTTTTAATGAAATTATTCTCACCGACTGATGGTTCATACTCTTGTGGGATAGGTGTCGGAGGTTCTAATTCAGGCTGCGGTGCGGGCGTTTCTGGTGGGTGTATCGTCTAAAAAAGAACGAAAGGTTAAACTGTTTTAAAAACAAACTTAGTTAAATTTTCCTATAATTTTGTTAAATAATTAAATAAATTGATATTTAATTCCAAACTGCGTTTGAAAAAGTGCTAGACATTCAGTAAACATACTTTAAAAGTATAATTTGTAATTTAATATCAAGTATAAAATATGTATTTTAATTATTTCTTTCAGTTTTTCAAAAATAATTTTTTTAAAAATTTCACAATACCCTACCATACGTACTTTACTGACCACTATATAAAACAACAAATACACAACGAACCTCCTCGTGCCGCCGCTTGCGGGCCGCGCGCCTCGCGACGGGCGGCTCGGGGTCGGGCGAACGCGCGGGGTCGCCCTCCTCCGCCTCCGTGCGCAGCGTCATGTTACGTTGATATTTCTGTAAACGGATATATATTGTCAGTATATATTTTATTTGTAGATATTTTCAATTAACTTAACGAATAAAATTAACGCCTGTCGTGGCGCAGAGGCACAGACGTACGACTGTGAACGCGAAAGGTTGTGGGTTCGATTCCCACTCCGGGAAATGTTAAATTTAGTATTTTCATTTCTTGAGTTTGTTTTTTTTTTCATTCAACACGCCTTGCCTCAATTCAGCGGAAAGTGGGGAACGTAATTGTTGAAAGAGAATGGAGTGTATTAACACTAGATTCTCTCGTTCACTCTGCCTACCCTGCTATATGCGAGATACAGCGTGAAGTTAAAAAAAGAAAACATTTTTTTTAATAATTATATAGGTGAAATAATTAGAAATCTCTTATTCTCCAACTCTATAGCAGTACCATACTCAATCATTATATTTGAAAGGATTTTTACTTTTTGACTCTAATTATAATCAATATTTTGTTTTCTTAAATATAATTTATGTGGTGTACAATAAAGTTCAAATAAATAAACAATCTTATTATTTGTTTGTTTGTTGTTGCTTTTGTCGTATATTGTTTATACATACATATTAAGCTATTAAACCAAGATTGCTGTTTAAAATACATTATTTTATCACTCATACTTTCTTAGATATAAACCTAGTCAAAGAGCAACATTGGGCTCCACTAGTTTTTTAATAGCCTAATTTGTCGTTTACAGGGCGCTAAAAGTTCTCTCTACCTACTCTAAATGCATAAAAAATATAATTAAAAAATATAACAAACCTTAAACAGAACCCTTGAGGGTATAGGCCTAGCAGGTAACGTGAACAGCTTCTCAACACCACCCGTCTCCTTCCAGTGCATGAGGCGGCGTGTAGGCGGAGCCAAGTCCAGTGTAGTCACAATATCTGACGTATTACTTAATTGATTCTTCATTTCTTCACCTGATATGTTCTTCACTTCGTCCACTATGAGCTTACGTTTGCGTTTTGCTTTTGTTATACCTGGGTATAAAAAAAGACATTAGAGCGCGAACTAAATGAATAAAAGACGCAAGAGGACCTCTTGTGAATGGTTATATAAAAAAATATATTTAAGTCCATTAGTTATCCAAAAACCAATAAACATTTACTTACCTTTAAGAACAGTCGCATCAACAGGTGCCAAGGCGAATGACTCTTCATCATTTTGTAACAGAGTAGTAGAATCTATTGCGGGTGCTGGCGTAGCGGGGGCTTCGACTTGCGGCGGTTCTTCTGGTACTTGATCATCTACTTCCTGTTAATTATAAAGTCCGTTAATTAATATATTTTCTAATCTATATATGAGAAGCAAAAATGAAACTTCTTTGCAATCCATAACATTGCAGAGAAAGGAGTTTGGGAGTGTCTGGGACTTGCAAACCAAGTGTAGGTTTAAGGGTCTGCTTTAAAATACGCATTAAGTTAATATTGATATTAGATTTACGTTAACAATAACTATTTTTCTTATGTTTCCACTTTCATAATAAAAACAAGTATTAATAAAGCACAATAATTTACAAAATTAAATTACAAAACACAAATTTATGATATATTAACAAATAAAGTGTCTATTAGGTAACATATAATCTTACCATAGGCCTAACAGAGGGCGGTCGTGGCGCAGCGGGAGGCGGCATCAGGCCCGCGTCGTCGCGCGGCGTTTCGCTCTCGTGCGGGGGAGAACCTCCCCAACTGTAGATAAAGATAAATTGATATATAGATAAATTGTTTAAAAAAACAAGCAAACTATTTATCATAGCTTATTTTCAATTTCGGCATAAGATAGATTACGTAGCCAGTTAGTCAAAGTTTTTTTTGCATGATTTCTTATGCATAACTGTGTGTAATTTTATTATTATTTAATTTAATAGCTTATTAAACTACATCTTTTACCTTTTTACAATACATGTCTAAAAAGAAACAATTTTATATATTTTTTTTTTAGCTTTACACTACTGAGAATCTAGAATTAAGACATTGCGTGCTAAGTGACGGAACTTAATTATTAATTATAAATATTGAATATTTTCATTCTTTGGAGTGAGAATCGAACCCATAAACTGTAGCGTTTACAGAGCCTCAAATTTCTTAACATTTTAAACAGTTATTTTTTTTACAAAAAACATACTCACACGTACACACGCGCGCACACACACAAACATTCACACATACACACGCACACACATACACTCACACATATCACACAAATATAGCAATTAGCAATTATATTGTAATTAAATTATATTGTAATATTTGTTGTGGAAGTGCGGGGCCTGCTAATACAGGCATTTCTTGCTTAAAGGAGGGCTCCAATCACAATCATCATTGTGAACGTAATAATTTTTTTTTATTTTGTATTTGTATAAATTCAATATATGTCGAAAGATACAATAATGAAATACAATATATACCTATGTGCGGGCGAGGGCGCGCCGGGCGGCGAGGCGGGCGAGGGCGGCGCGTCGTACGGCGGCATCTCGTCGTCCGAGTCCGCGTCCGCCGCCGCCTCCGCCGACCGCGCACTGCCGCCCGCCGCTTCTATCTCCGCCTGACGCAAAAACATTACATTTACTTTTATAACCTTAACTATAATACTGCCTTTATAATTTTACATTATAACACTATTAAAAAAATCTCTATTTTTGAGATTGTTCAAAAATTAAAATATATTTCACAACTCTCTTTCATAATAAAAGTTATTTTATGGTTAATTAAAGCTAGTTCAAAAATTAACGTACAGTGAAAGGCTATTAAGAAGTCAATTTCACAATTTAGAATAAAGATACCCTTTATGAATATAAAATATTTTATCACTTTCAACATATTAACATATATATGATACCTGTAACGATTGTGGCTGCGTAGAGGTGCCCGGCATGCCAGTGCCGGCGCCGCCCGTGGAGCTGCCGGCCGTCACGTCACCGAATAAATCACCCTCGAACAGACCTCCCGCATCTATGGATATATAATTTTAATTTTAGACTTACAGAGGCACCACCAAAAATGTATCAAACCAGCAACTATCCACTTTCTATAATGTAAAGTTGGTGGCAACAAGCAATAACAAGAGAATATAATGGTTTAAATTACCGTTTTCATCATCTTTCATCGACATTGCAGTTGGACAAACAATTTACAATACTAATAAGCATTCCTCCATTTACAAATTAAAAACATAATCATTATTATGTTAAAATTTATTTTATGATTATTGCGATTTTAACACCAAATTTACTTACGTCCAAAATCCTCGACATCTCCAATAGTACCACCAAAGCCATCATCCATGGGTCCATGGGGTGCAGCTTCCATGCGAGGTTCATGGGAGGGCGCAGTAAGAGTGGGCACTCCTGCCGCACTAGTACTTGCTACACCTGCATCCTTAGCTAGTTCTAGTGATGATCCATCGGCAAAAAGAAGATTACTCTGAAATATTAATAATATCATGTATATTTATATTACTAAGATAAAGAGTCATCAAACAATGTTTATAGTCTGATACTCTTTAGCTACATATCTTCTACATATAGCTAAATAGGCAGAGGGAGCCTAATTAAGACACAACACTCCAATATCCATCCATTCCAGATATATTCTGTGTTAAGTTGAGAAACTCAAAAATCCAATTTGTCTAACCAGACAAAGTTAACAGTTTTTTTCTATATATTAACTATTTCAAAATGGTATATGTTGGTCATAACTGGATGAATCTCAGTCAAACACTTTCCACTATTGTTAACTATGCATGAAACATGAATAAGACACATTACAACATACTAAATATAGCATATAAATTGAAACTATTTTTTTCTCTGTTTTAACTATGTAAAAAATGGTATTATAAATATTATTAAGGTTTAGTTATCCTTATAATACATGCATAATGACTATACATTATCTATTTATTATAAGGATAACTAAATAATGAAGTTACATTAATGAAGAAGCAGCACACCTGTTGTGGCACAGAGGCACAGGTGTGCGACTGTAAAGCGACAGGTTGTGGGTTCGATTCCCACTCCAGGAAATGAAATATTGTCATTTTCTGGGTTTGATAGCAAGGCAAAGCGCGGCGTTGAGTTCTGTCACTCAACACACAATACCTCAATCTGGAGGAAAGAGGGGAACGGATTTGTTAAAAGAGAACAGAGTGTCTTAACACTAGGTTCTCAGGTTCCCTCTGCCTACCCTGCTATATACGGGATACAGCGTGAAGTAAAAAAAAAAGAAGCAGCTTTATGCAGCAGAGTAATCTGAGTAAAACTAGTGTTCACTCGCCACAACCCACCTGACACATTCTGTATTAAGTTGCACTACTGAACACCGCAATTTGTTTTACCATAGTGGAGACAATTCTCCATTCATTCCATTCTATTCCATTCCATTCTATTCCATTCCATTCTATTTTCAATAAAATAGTTTAAAAAAAGCATTCCCACAAGAAGGAATAGAACCCACATGTATGAGACATTAAAGTTCATATTATTTCTAGTACATTTATCTAAAACAGTTCCTACCTGTTCAAGTCCACCCTCATTCCCAATAGCCTCTCTCATAATATCTGGATTATCTGTATCAAAGCCCATATCACCAAACCCATCATCATGAGTTACTAGATTCAAGGAGCCATAGTCTTCGCGCATTGTTATTTCTTCAGCTCTTGACTGATTGAGGGAGAACTGAGCTTCAA
The DNA here is from genome assembly GCA_033558755.1 of Philaethria dido. NCBI lineage: Eukaryota > Metazoa > Arthropoda > Insecta > Lepidoptera > Nymphalidae > Philaethria > Philaethria dido. The sequence continues at coordinate 81,709 of JAKGSA010000122.1, forward strand.
TATCTACCTCACTGTTAAAGATTCATAAAAATATTATGATTACATTCTAAAATAATATTTTTATATTTATTATATCAATTTTTTTTATTTATCATAAAAGATATGAATTATAAAACATAAAACTTGATTCTCTACATCAATGAACAGACTTTATTTATATTTTTCTTCTATATTTAAAAAAAATGTGGAATTTTGAACTATTGGCCATATTGTTTTATTAGATTATTTCTATTTATTCACCAAATCAGTAGATTTAAATAAATTTACATACTACAAATAAGAAATATAAAAAAACACAGGCCAATAATTTAAAATTGCTACATGAACAAACCTGCAATATTTAATATTTCACAATAAAACATGTCTAATAAATATATAATATGCACATATTAAACTTTGCAATAATATTCTTAAATTTACAATAATATTGTATACAGCATTGGCTTCATATTTAATAAATAAATAAATAAGCATAATACTTCTCACAAGTGTGACAACAGTTACTTTCTTTAAAAAGTCAATTATAATAATAATCAATTACAATAAAGGTACAATTACTTAATAAGTAATTTTCTAAATTTAAATTAAGTTAAAGACTTATGTGTTGCATTTATTAAACTTTAACATAAATTTATTATCTCTATGTTGATACTTTGCTTTTAGAAGCAAAAGAAAAATATGCAATAGAAGTATGCCAGAACAAAAAAAATTAAATAATATTTTGATAGTTTTGCATTTATTTATGTATTTAGAATATATAAAAATTTTACTGTGTCATAATGGTTCTAAAATATATTTTAATTAATTCACAAATATTACATGAAAATGTTTCTATTTTAGAAATTTATACAATGTCAATAATATTATATACTAAAATATACTTACTTTAATTCTGGCATGGCACTGTCAAAATCATGAAATACTTCAGGTAATGTAATAGCATTTAATGCGGCTTCTCTATGTTCTTCAGGTAAATCCACCATGCCTGGTCGAAAAGCTAACTACAGAAACAAAAACCCATGATGGTTTAATTTATATATGCAATAATAAATTACCTCCATTAAAATCTCTAAGATATCTTTGAAAATATTTGTTTAAGATTTATTCTTAAATTCTTATTTGAAAAAGTTATCTACATCAAAAATTGTATAAATAATATAAGTTATTTTTTAAGAAAACATTACTTTACCTTAATTTTGACAAATGCTTCATTACAATCCTGAAGCAGGTATTTAGCTTTTCTGGAGTAAATTCTCACTACACCCAACAGCAGATGGCCTGATGTCCGTAAAGCCATTTTAACTTTAGGCTTTAAAATACCGTCTACTGATTTTTCTATATTAGTCTCAAATACATGAGCTTTTGTTAACTTTTTGTCCCAATGAGCTGCCAGCCAAATTTTGGCCAAAGGGCCCTTCTTGGCCAGCACAAAGTGTGCGTAAAACATTTTGTAGAATCACTTAATCTGATCAGTTACATCAAACTAGCTCTGCAAATAACCAAAAAATATACATAAACACTTTGTAACACACTTTTTTACACGAATACCACGAACAAAACACTATAACGACATTAACCAATTTGGCGCCTATTCTACATTTTCCGAATTGTAGATGACTCCAATTAAAAAACTGATATTATATGAATCCTCATACTTTAATACATTAAGTTAACATTATTTAATAATATAACACATATGCAAACCTTCATAAATTAAAATTAAAAACTTCAACTTCCACATACAACGTAAACATGACAACAATTACGCTTTCAAGATGGCGCCGTGCATTTCACGATAAACGAACATCTCCGTTCAGAAATGCCGAAATAAATCATTTGAAAATGTACAATAACATTTTTTTAAATTTACATTAACCCTAAACAATTTAAATATTTTGTAAAAATATTTATTTAAAAAAGTACCCACTTATGTGTATTATTAGGTATTGATGGGGCATCCATAAATTATAGTTTTGTTTATTAATAATCAAGCTTACATTTATAAGGTAATAATATATTCAATTTAATATTGTAATCTATCACTTCCTTTTGTAAATATTACGTATATTATTAACAAATGTTTGCATTTCTTAATTTGAATAATATGCGTATTTTAATTTATAACTTTTCTATTATTTTAGGAAATCGTCCATAAAATAATACTCTATGGGTTAAAAATATTTATATTATATTTTGTTGATAAATTATCATTTGCTCAATATAATAGTTTTTTGTCGTTACAAACTTACTTTACATTGCATATTAGAATATGCTATATCCCGTATTCTACGCTAACAACGCTCTTTTTAACAATCAATACATCATTAAGTACGTCTTTAGCCGCATTTAGAGCTTTTAATGCATGATAAAACATAACTTTTTTCATCACAGATACATTAGAACACCAATAATCCAAGTAAAGATATTGTCACTTAGCGTGGAGTTACATAAATATATTTTGAACGCTTTCATTTCAGAAGCAACACGAATTTGCGTCCACCATTTTCACGCACTGTGACTTGCGCAGTACTAAACTAAATAGAATACTAGGAAATTGATTTTAATAAATATTTATATATGAAGGTTTAATATTTCATATTATGCTATATCATGTTATAAAACATTTCATAATACTATGATATACATGTTTATACAATTTTGTCATTTTACTCATCTACTCCCAAGTATACCTACTTGGGCCAAACCAAATAAGGGATGTCAACTTTATTTTACTTCTGTATCTGTGCTTTTGTGGTATTAAAACTCCCAAAGAGACTTTTTGTTTATTTGACGATTTTTTCGTTTATAGTAGTGTTTCTTTGTTAATTTATGAATAAAGCAATGGTTGATCCTTTCTCTTTACTGCTTGTGTATTGCTCACAGCCAGTAGTGATTTCTTAAGTCAGGGTTTTTAAGTTATGAATAAAAAACTGTTATTACTAATATTATTTATTAAGGCTTGAAATTATATTAGTAAGATTAATAATCGATAAATGTAGAATTTAATACAATTTACAACACTTAATATAGATATTATATATTATATCGCTCTAGTGTACTAACAAGAACAATATTTTCGTAGAAATGTATTTTATTTAAGAATCACTTTTTGTATAATAAAACAATTAAGATTCATTACAATACTCATATTGAGAAATAAAACTAGCACATATACTAAATTTTGTATTTTAAAAGCTGCGAATAGTAGGTATACATCAGATGACACCCTGCATTTTATTTCAAGCCAAAGTTGACATGCGAGTTTGACGCCAAAAGGCTCAATGCTCAAATTTTACCTAGAATCACGTCTGGTGCCATGGTAAATCTTAGGTATTGATATAATTATTAAATGATATAGGAATCAATATATTTAACACAGGAATACATATAAAATGTAGCATTATTCATTAATCATATATTAGATTTTAAAAATAATCTTAAGATATGTGAAATAAATAATCAAATAACCATTTTAGTATTATAAAATGATTTGAATCCAGGACTTCCATCATATTGAGTAAATCAGTTACTTCATATAATACCAGATTATTAAAAATACATAAATATTAAGATTTTCCAAATATTAGTTCATAGTCTTTTTACTTAGTTTGATACAGTACACAAAATTCTTACCTTGTTAAACCTCTTCATCTGTTTCTTTTCATTCTACGTAATGTAATAAAATGTTTTTCGCCTTAAAAATGACGAAACTACCCATAAATAAAAATTAAATAATATCAAAATTAAACTCATTTAAGTTTTTATTTTCAATTTTCTTTTTTCAAAAAAATATCATTATTTTCTTGGCGCCATCAATTTACTCTGCAATCGGACAGAGCTCATCTCAGATTATGACTAATTTTATTGAACGTTTTGATGTTGCCAAATTTATGTATGCTAAAAACAATTAAAACGATATATTTTATGCTGTTATAAGTTAATAAAATAATTCTCATAATATTAGTATAAAATAAATGCCTTTCGTTTAGAATAGAAAAAAAATTGTTGTAAGATATGTTAGTCCGAAAATATACAATGTATTAAAATTTATTTAATATATTTTGACTATATAATAAAATGTAGCCATCTATTTAATTTTTTTTCAAATGTATTTAGTATATTTTAAAGGTTTTAAATAAAAACAAACTTTTTCTTTAAAAAAAAGTTAACTAATATTTTATTTTTTTAATTTACATATTCTATGTTTTTGATGCTGGCAATGTAATAAAAATTGACTCAGTCTTGCTTCAAGTCAACTTTCAGTTCTCTTTTCCGGTTTACCTGTGGAGTACGCGAGACGTATGTGTTATTTTAATCCTTGTATATCAGTGAAATCTCTTAATTATTTATATTCAATTTGCTGTATTTAATGAATAAAAGATTCATGTGTAATGAATTATGTTATATTTTCGATGTTTACAATATATTGTTTCAAATTGCAGAATGCTTACATACAACATGTTTGCAAAGGGTCACTACTATGTGACTCTTTTGTGGCCAGACCGATGATGTGACTTCTGATCAATTTGTATTGATTTTGTTGCTAGGTCTGCCACAGGCTTCCCAAGATGGGCGCTTACAGATATATTCAAGAGTTGTATCGTAAAAAGCTTAGCGATGTTATGCGCTTCCTTTTGCGTGTCAGAGTATGGCAGTACCGCCAGTTAACTCGCATGCACCGTGCTCCTAGGCCTACGAGACCCGACAAAGCTAGGAGACTAGGCTACCGCGCCAAGCAAGGTTAGTATCTTTTTCATGGTCTGAACATTGTTGCCGATGGCTAACTTATAGGTTATAAAGATATATTATTTATAGGTTATCATCATCGAGAACTTTATGATTCAGTAATATTCGAATAATAATATTTTTTTATATTTGGCCCACGTGGTCGGTGAACATATATTTTGTGTTTATTATTACTATTATAAACACTTACATTGTAACCTATTGCCATTATTATGACCAATGGTTTGAATGCATTTTGTAAATTATTTATTTATTTTTCGAACAGGCTATGTAATCTTCAGAATCCGTGTCCGCCGTGGTGGTCGCAAACGCCCAGTTGCCAAGGGTGCAACCTACGGCAAGCCTAAGAGCCATGGTGTCAACCAGCTGAAGCCCACACGTAATTTACAGTCAATTGCCGAGGTAATTATAGCAGTATACTAAAATATCTATATTTTCATAGCAAAGCAATGCAATTTGACATGTGTTAATTTACTTGTTTGTTACATTATTTAATCATTTTAGGAACGTGTTGGACGTCGCTGTGGTGGCTTGAGAGTACTCAACTCCTACTGGGTTGCTCAAGATTCTTCATACAAATACTATGAAGTCATCCTCGTTGATCCTTCACACAAGGTAAATAAATCTTTCAACTTATAATTTAAGTATTTTTGTATAATCTTTAATATGATGATTTTTATGTCATGCACCAATCTGAAAGGTTTTGCTGAATACTCACCTACCGTTTTATCTGATAAAAATTGTTGAAATCCTTTCCCAATTGTTAAATTCTATGCAATCTACATATTTTATTTTAATTACAGGCCATCCGTCGTGATCCCAAGATCAACTGGATAGTAAATGCAGTGCACAAGCACAGAGAAATGCGTGGTCTTACTTCTGCTGGCAAGAGCTCAAGAGGTCTTGGCAAAGGACACAGATTCTCACAAACCAAGGGAGGCTCTCGCCGCGCCGCCTGGATAAGACGCAACACCTTACAACTGCGTCGCAAACGATAATTTCATACATGCTATTGACTTTCTATTTTTGTATTTATTCTTAAATAGAAAGTTTGTAGTGTTAAATAAAAAAAAATATAAAATTATATGATTGTTATTTTATATGTTACCAAAATATGTTTATCCTTAAACTTAAAGAAATGTAAGTATTTACTTATACAGTACAATATAATATGTAACATAATTTATGATCCAATTTGTCATTTAAATGTACTTTTCCCTTTCAGATATACATGATAAGGCTATTGCTACTTCAAAATTAATACAGGTAATTTATATTTTTCTTAACATTTGTTTGGTAATTAAAATAAACAAGGAATAACTTATTTGTTTTCTATTTAATATTTTGCATAGTTCTAATATTTTGTTAAATATAAATAATATGTCTAAATATCAAGTACTTCTCAAAGTCAAATAATTTTATTCAAAAAAGAAGTTACATGCTTTCTTCCACTTTTTGAATGTCAAATAATTTAACAATTACATATAGTGATGATACCATGCTTTATGATGCGCAACCATGATTACTACGCATTATAACTTCCTTGGATGGCTGAAAAAAATTCTATTATACATATATTTTTTTATATAAATGCTTTTCTAAAACTGAATAAATTGTATTACAGGTGGCTGTAGAGCGCTATATATGAGCAACAAGGATTTCAGTAAAATAGAAAAGGTGAATATATTTTGTTTTAAAAAGATGTACTATTCTTTTATCATTAATATTATTGTATTATTTTGTAAAATGAAAACCACTTTTACATCAATTAATAGTACCTCCAAATTAAGTTGTTGTGCTCATTAATAGGTTGTTAATGTGAGAAAGAAATTTGGATATATTGAAATCTCGTCTAGGTGAGATTATCGTTACTTCAATTTTCGATAAATCTCAATCCGGCGAGAAACACTAAAGAATTTTGAAGTCTATCCCATGTTATTAAAAATAGAATTTAAATATTAATTATTATTTTTTTCTTTGCAGGTACAATATAAAGAATAATTTGTGTTTTCTATGAAAAGTCAGCATAAAACAGGACTAAGATGTGACACGACAATTTATTGATTAGAGATGTAACAGTAAAAGCCTGTACAACACGGAGAATGGGTTCCGCGTTATACGGGACGTGAATTATCGGACAAATTTGCACAAGTTCAAACTTCATAAATAAAATATATAAAATTAGAGAAATAATTTTGCATTTTTATTTTTACTTGCACTCTTACGTGCGCACTACCCCTTATGTACATATATGTATAATTAACACCTATATAAAGTGTCTTAAGATGGTAGGCTTTTAACACGTTCTCGCCGGCCCATTTTTTCATTTGATGCACCACCAGGCGGCGCGTAAAACAATGTCGCGCTTCATCTGGCGGCGCGCTAATTTCGCGTGTTCAAGGTTGTACGCGCTTGTTATTTCTTTGATCGCCTTTTAGCCAATGAAGAAATAAACTGTCATATACCGGCAGATAAACATTCTTCAATCACACGAGGGATCGGCAGAGTCTCGTAAACGTTGCAAAGAATGCTACAACAAATTGTCCAAAACGAAGGGTAGAGATTATGCCACTGCCAAAACAACAAGAGTAAAGACGTTTTGTGGTCGCTGCGAGGGTCAGCTAGCACTTTGCTTGAAATGTTTTAACAAATTACACAAAAAATAATAAGTTACAAATAAAATCATATTGAATTATTCTGTTAATTTTATCAAAAGTTATATTTATAATAAGTTATTGAATAACTTTTATTCAAAGCAAACGTTTTTATATATGTCCGTTAAATTATTAGTGTCTAATAGCACAATCGAATGCGAAACACCGATAGTACACGACACCTGATGAGGCGGTCTAGCGCGAGCCACCGGTTGTACACGCCGGCGTGAACGTGTTAAATAGATTTGCTTTATCAAATTGAAATACCATCATTGAGTTCATATTGAACGAAATTGTCATTTGTCTTAGTTACAATAGAAAAGCAGCTTCATACTTTATTCCGCATGGCAGGGTAGTCTGAAAGAACGTGGTGTCTAAATACTCCGTTCCACCCGAATTCATGATATTGCCTGTGAAGTAGCGGAATTTAACGCGCTTATCAGAGCGGAGAATTGGGTTATATCCCCCAGTGTGTGAATGGAATTCTCAACCAATCACGATTACAGTCAGACGTCCTTTTTTAATAATAATAGTGCTAATAAAATCAAGTTTTATTTTAGTACTAAGTACAATAAGACAGCGACAATTGCACAAAACGTATGTGTATTGTGTACTAACCTAGAGAAAACTAATTCAATTTAAGTTGAGAAAAGACCTCATTTGTATTTGAGTTTTTTTAAGATGATTCGTTGGCCGGGTATTCAATACACATTACGAGTCGTATAAACTTAAAACCGGCAATCTACTTTGCATGGTTTACGGTTATGTTCCTTGCTTAGTTTATCGTATTTGATACCAATCTAAAATTGTTACACGGAACGCAAACATTTCATTGCCATCTTTGAAATGGGAAGAAAATCTATCAATTTATTTTATAATCTAATTTTGGATAAATTTGACTGATTGTCGCCTTTGATTCTATAAAGAAATAAATCATCTAGAACTGTGCTCTGAGCCTGAGTGAATCGTGTAAAAAGTAATATCAAATGGGTACTCAAAATTGGGAATCTGCACACAAAATTCACTATATTATAGTTTAATTTAGATTAGATTTAGATTATAGTAATTTTTAGATTACTTTTTTAAGACTTCTTTAAATATCTCCGCACATTGCGGACGTTTTTTTTTTCTAAGTTCTTAGAACAGATGTGAGCAAACCGCTAAATACTATTATGCGGTCCGCTAAGCGGCTATTTATATTATAAATATTCTATATTAATTTTTACCAATTTGTATCTTCTTCTGCCTGCCAAAAACATTTTAAAATTTCGACAGACCCGTTGCTAGAAGAGGTTGCTTATATGACAACGACCTATGATGAAATAGGTCTATTGTGTATCAACAAGTTTATAAGCAATTCTTTACTATTTAACTAACATTAAAAGCAACACTAAATGGTAAGAATAAAAAACTCCGTATTTGAGTGACATTTATTTATGATTTTAAAAATTAAATAACAAAATAAATTTACACAAAAGACGACATTTTTTGAAGCCTTTAGTAATAGCTTTAGATCGAAACAATCACCTTACTTAAATAAATATAATATTTTACACGTATTTTATCACTATTTACAACTGAGACCAAATCATTTTATATAATGACTTATTTGATTTGCCTGACAGAGTCCTTTTTAGGATTATAATATAATTAATAAATGATTCGAATGACACCCTTCTGTATTATGTTTACATTACAGATACTGTTATATTAGGAGTAAGTGGTTTTTGACACATTTTTATTACATCAAATGACTATTCTAATTAATTTCATTAAATTGGAAATTAAAGATTAACCAGAATTCTACAACATTTTAAAAAAACTAATGAGATTACTCAATGTTAAACAAGGAACAGTTTTGTGCTGTAACAGAACTAGTCTATTGTAATAGTTATTATAATAATAAATATGTAATTAGTTACTTGATTAAGTGATATACGAGTATATATCAACTACAGTCTACTGACGACGTATAGACTACATTTACAATGTAGCAGGATTATAAAGGCGAGGCTATACAATATGAGACACATGAGAATTTTGACTTTTATACCAAAAATATTCAGAATTTTACATTTATAAGCTAAATCTACAAGTATAAATATTTCTAGACTTCAAAAGGATTACATTATTATTTAACTTTTAAATTGAATATGGGGCAGAGTAACGTATTTATTTAATAATAAAGCAGATAGTTGTAATTCAATAGGTACATTATTAAAAATATTAAATGTACGAGTACTTTTATCTTGAAACACATCAATAACCATTGTTGTTAATGTAAGCCACAATTGAAAAAGATGACTGACTGTATGTAAAGAAAATCAAATTTACCATTTTACAAATCATATTTAGGCAAATCAATATAAAAAAAAATGAAATGACATATTTACACTAAAACAATATACACACAACTTATAAACAATATTATATGCTAATAGTAAAAACAATAGTTTAACGCAAATACCACAAAATATTTAACAAGTAACGATGTTTACTATACAATAATGACTTACATGAACATACAAGTGTGGTAGCTTAGCTGGCCGGCACGGGGTGCGTGGGACGGCGCTCGAAGTGGAATGTATCGGACAGGTAGAGACCGAATATGGCGACGCTGTAGAACACCGTGAGCCCGAACAGGGCCACGCTCGCGCTCGCCGTGAACATGTTCGAATATTCGCATCTGCAAGTTAATATATACGCTACAAATTAATTATTAAGATTTTTTTTGTAATTTTGAGTGTCTGGTTTCGATCAAATATAAAAAGTAAGAGGCCTCGTCAAAATTTAATAGCGCTCATAATTAACTCTTCTCGTCAATGTTAGAATATTGGTGAGTAACCTTTTTTAGCAACCGGCTTATACAATTTTTAAAATTGGCTGAAAATAAAAAAAATATTGCAATTTTTTGGCTACACTTTTAACAGTATTTAAATTTTTTGTCACATAATAAACATTAAATAACAAAAAATATAAATAAAAACTTAGCGAGCCGCATAAAATTATTAAGCGGGCTGCATTCGGCCCGAAAGCCGTAGGTTACTCACCCCTGGTTTTGACTAACAAATATGTCTAAATAATATATCTTTTAAAGCCAATAATGGCAATGTCTGCTGTAACTTAGAAATAGCGTAATGATTGCCCTGAACTTGATTATATAACCCCAAGCCCAAGCCAAAGTTAGTAACAAAATATTAATAATATAAGCCAAATTTAAACAGAACAGTATAATAAACAATTTGTAATATATCACTGTATACTTCACACACAGTACGATCTCAAAACAAATCATCTTTATGTAGACCTTTACCTTCTGATTAAATTACGTTTGTAGCGGCTATAAAGTTTAACGATGCCTCAAAGCAATATTGTTGGCCACGTGAGAAAATCAAATTAAAGCTAACAAAGCCAAAACAGCAAATTTAAAATTTGCGTCTATTTCAATGGTGTCATGTCCAAACAACATGTCCAAAAAGAAAATGTATGAATATTTGATCGAATCTGACCAGTTAACGCCGAGCCACATCAATCTGAATAATATATGTTCAAATTCTGACTCTGCATCATTCTACGAGTAATTGCTTACTCTATACTGATACTAATCTATATTATAATAAAATTGTAAAAAAGTGTCTGTAAAACTAATATGTTTAGGAGAAAATAATTTAATATTATCTATGATTTTGGTTTTTCTTGTCTATTTGTACGCGCACATCTTTAGGTTTGGATTTGAATGATTTTTTTGTCGTATATATGTTTTAGGTTAATTGATTTTAATACACCTGATGTAGAACTAAAATAGATCAATGAAACTATAAGAAACATGGAAAAGCCGCCTTATCAATAGCTGTTCAACGTGATGATCATCGAGACTCCATGGATTACAATGAAACTATTTTGTTGTGCAGTTTTTAAGACTATTTGTAGTTTGTATTTAGGGTACATTGAAAATTGGAGCACCTGATACAGAATCATAATCGACCAGCAGTAACATACAAGGTACGTTTTAACAAAAGATCTTCAACGTCATGGGCATTTTCCATTAACACGTAAAAATTAAAAACCATCGCCATCAGAATACAACAGATAAAAAACCATAATAGTTCATCCTCAATGTTAGAAATAACGAAACGGTGCCTTAATAAAAATGATTACATGGTGCAGGCTGTATAATTGTAATCCAATTTCCTATAAAAAATGCTGATAATTAGAAGTAATGGGACAACAGTCATAAAATCCACGCAAACGAAGAACTTGGTGCGGGCAGTACCGAGAACATAATAAAACAGTATTAAGTGTATTTGTGCATTGAATGTATGTTGCGGCGTTGAGTTCCACCACTCAGCACGCAATGCCTCAATTCGGCGGAAAGTGGGGAACGGAGTATCTTAAAACTGGGTTCCCTCTGCCTACCCTGCTATATGCGGGATACAGCGTGAAGCTATGTATGTATGTATGTATGTATGTTGACGAAAAAAAGTAATTTTAAGTCATAAAGTAGGTAGCAGATTATGAATTGATATTTTTTTCAAATTCTATCTGCATTTAGTTGGTTAGTTTATGTAACTATTACAGTAGACAATTAGTAGTTTTTTATCTTATGTGCTAGTAGAAGCTAGAAATATCAAAGTATCTAAGAAGTATCACTGTGGCAAAGGCGATTCGATAACAACCACCCCTTTGTGATAAATAGAATTAGTAAGATAAGGGAAATCAAAATTTTATTTTATTTTATTAAATTTATAACGGTTGATTATTTTTGGTAATGTAAGGGTTGTTCTCATGTTATAAGATGTTTCGTAGCTTATTTCACCGCTAACTTTACAATGTAAGGAAATTTTTAAGCTGTTACTTTTGATTTTATTTGTATAATTTGGAATAATTAATGAATGTTCTACTATTTAGTATTCCTTTACTATATTAATATCATTTTACTTTAGTCTATGTACACAGCTATATAGTAACAAATTACTTGGTATAATATATAAGTAACAAATTATTTATAACTGTTGAAAAGATTAGTATAACTTTTAATGTTAAGAAATATGTTTCCAATGTTTCGAGTGGGAATCAAAACCTTTTTTACTATATTCCCTTAAACGATTATTTTTCATTTATTGTAAAAAACCTGAACATGTAAAAGTTTAAAACTCAAATCGAATTCATTCCACTTCAAAAGTTGAAGCCAAATTAAAATTCAATAATCAAAATAACTTCTGCCAAAATAAAAGTTTTTTATGATGGTGATTATGATAGTATTTCCAGCTATTGCAAAATCTAAAAAAAGTGGTGCTTCGTCTCATCTATGACATACTTTTAACATGCAAAAAAACTAAATATTTTTTTGTGTAAAATTTTTAGCGCTAAGAAAAATCAGAAAGAAAATATTTTATAATTAGTGTGAATATTACTTTAAATGTTATAATTTTCCAAAAACAAATAGTGTATTTGTTATATTTAAAATATATTAATTAATAGTTAGAATCTTTATTTCGGTATCTTTGAGTTTTATTCAACAATGAGGACATGTGGCTCAGCGTTAACTCTTCTTTTTTATCTTATTTTGCTTATTATTTTGATATTTATAATAAAGTTTTAATTAAATTAATAATTTCAAAACACCCATAAGACGAAACTTGACAAATGTTGTATGAGCCTGTATTTTTCTGGTCCCTCAGGCCGGATCATCCCACGAGCCGACCCCAACGCGTTGATGCGACTTTTTTTTAGATATAGTGCAAAAGTGACCTTTGACAATTATTTTTTTTTTTTAAAAAGATCAAAAATATTAATAATATTTGATTATTAATCAAAAAAAAATATTAATAATATTTGATTATTAATCTTTTAGAGAATATATCCAATATGCGTTTTTAGAATAAATAATGTGTTTTATTAGTAATTGTAACTACTACTACTAGGTTAAAACTAAAGTGATATTAACGAAAATTAGACCGCTTTTGCACTGATGGTCTCATTTGTCCCGTGAGCTTAGTATTAAAAGTATTAATATCGTAAATAGACCAACGTTGTGTGCGAGTGAAAATCTTTCAGAAAAATATATAAAAAAGTAAAAGAAAATTGGGGCTCTATTATTTTTACGATCAAATTACGTTCCATAATAGAAAAAGTAGGCTATATCGTTTCTAAAGGTTTCTTTGTTTTGCGATATTTTTATATTAAAAGGGAAATATAACAAAACAGTAATAATAACATGTTTTGTGTTGCAGAGTGGTATAATTTATATTAATATAATCCACATATAGAGACAATCCATGAGTAATTCATACAACTACTTGGCTAACGCAGTATGATCAAAATGGTTATATGTCATCTACATAATACACGAAGTAAATAAGCTTATAATCTAGGAATGATAGTACTTCAATATGAGAATGACTGAGATACATATACATTGAAAATTTGAATCTAAACTAGATCTAGACATTAAGAAAAATATCGATATATCTATAAAAACATGAGTATAGGACGATATATCGATTTTATTTCATAATAGTACAACTTCTGAGTTTCTTTAGTTTTGGCAATATATTGATAGTTTCAAGAAAGATCCTACAAAAGTTTATCTAAAAAGACGAGAAACTCAGCAGTTGTTATTTCAAATTAGTTACTTAAACTATTTTGCATACAGATAGTTAGTAATCTAATAAACTATATATTGAATATATATTAATTAATGAGAACCATCGAAAAATATATTAAATTTAATAAACGTATATAATGACAATGATTTGCGTACAATGAATTAACTTATAACTATAAAATAATACTATAAACAATGCAGAGACTATATAAAAATGTTTTCGTAAAAAAATAACTAACTTATCAAATATTATTTCCACTATAAATTTAACATAAATATCGCATAAATTATAAAAATCTTTCCATAAAATATAAACATCGATATAATATATCTCTATAACTAGAAGAGTCACGAATAGAGTCACAACACTAACATTCACTCACACACATATACGTCGAAATCGTCGCTGTCGGAATCCAGAAAGGTAATGGCTGGTCTATTTACTTTATAAATACTATAAATTACATGTATTCATTGTTGGGGACTTAGCACGTACTGGTCATCATCGCATATCGGGGAACGCATTGACGTGTTCTCCCTGATAACCCTACAAGAGAAACAATCAATTCTATACATGTTAGTCACCTAAAACCATTATAACTTAACATATAGCGAAAACCTAAGATTTACCTATTTCATTTCATGTGAATAACTTATTGTTATACAGTAGAAACTCGATACCTCACGGATAATCGATAACAATATTTTATTGACTTAATTGTTTCTAGAAAATGAATTGGACTAGCAGTGTTTTTCTATTCAGTATTTTATTTCATTAATTTTAAGATAATATAGGTACATGATTAACAATTAGAATGTAATCGTTAAAAAATATATTAATAAATATTATGTACTATAAAATAAATACTGTAAAAATGTTGGAAAAATCCTATAAAAAACCTCTGTTAATCAAGCTCCGGTTAATCGAGGTTCTACTGTATGCTGTTTTTTTAACTTTGTAATGGTAAATCCTAGGTTCTATAACAGGTATGGTATAACTAAATGGCAATAAGGATTTCAAGTTCGAGCATTGATGTGTAATATTCAATTTAAATTTTGATCCTAAATAGCGTATTGTTAAGTAAAGACTTTTTAAACAAATAGTTTGCCTTTTTTACGTGATTGTTTTTTTTTATAGCCAATGAATGTAAATATGTGTAACAATCCTTATTGTCCCTTAAAGTAAATTTGATACGTGTGATTTGACATTCCTCTATGCAAATATACTACGAGGACAGTGCCACATGCGTGTGCCTGGCATGCTAGTTTCTAGAATATACTATTCTTAACTAAGGAATATCCTTAATTTTTCTTCAAGAGGAAAAGTTTAACATGTTTCTTTTTCCAAAGTGGCGGATTTACCAGCAGTCTGAACTATAGGGTAGTAGATTTTTGGAGGTGGCTAATTTTTTGGACTGTTTTTTTTTATGGTTGTAATTAAAAAGATATTTGTATAACCATGTTCTATGGTCTTACAGAATATAGTCTGCAACACATTTTGTTAAACTAATTAAAAAAATAATTAAAATAGTTATAACAGCCAACTTGCCGCTGTCCAACCAGTGTTCTCAATCTGCCAAAAAGGTAACATATATAACATTTAGGACACACTGACAATTGTTAAAAGTTTTATCTTTTAACAATTATTATTATGAGGGTGTTAAGCTCTACAAGCTTCACAGCCAATACCCTGAAAATGTATAAATCCGCCACTGGTTGGTTGTCACATGCTAGGTTTAGGCATGCTAACTACAGGCAGAAGGATAAATACATATAGGAATAGTTCGTCCTAATACGTAAGTGTCTTGGTGCATGTTACAAGCACATACATAGCTTTATGCATGCAGCATTAACAACTATTAAGAAAATAGAATAATATTTCTTGTGTTGCCATTACATTAAAATACATTTTACTTTTTTTAATAATACGTTCATATGAACATAATTTAATCAATTTATCTCATGTACTTTACTATTTTAAGGTATCTTTAGTTTGTACATAAGATTGTTATTTTTTCGCACTACTTTACGTAATTCGCGTTTTTACTACATATTACGGTCTAGACTTGTACTACTGGGTTGTTCTTGTTAATAATATAGTTTCGGATATAATAAATCATGATGGTTGAAGTTGAACCATACACAGTATTTCTAGAATAGGCGAAAAAATTAAAACGGAGTGTGTTGACACTACTCTCTACCTATCCCGCTATACGAAGTAAGCCAAGATGGGAGCTCTCATAGACCCCACAAGACCCAGAAACGTTGTAGAACTCTAGGGTTGACAGCATACGGTACATTACTCAATATAAATAATGATATGTTGCGAGACGAAAATAAATTTTAAAATGAATGTATTTGGAAATGAAACATGCTGTCATCTTGCATTGCTTTGCTTGAAATCTTCATTGCTTACTTACCCTGTCTTTGACAAATAAATACTTGTCTACGTAATGATGTACAAGACATCATTTTAATACATTATTATCTTTTTTAATACTCTTGTAGATATTTAAAAGTTTATACACCCAATATTAGCTTGGAGCGTGCAAATAAAACACATTCTACTTGGCAAATATTTAGCATTGATACTAGCCAATGAGAATCTGTAACTCACCTATATAATCAACAATCAACTTATACTATATATATATATACAAAACTGTATGCAATATTATAAAAGAATATATTATACAAAGAAAGCATGCACATTTAACATAAAAAATATAGGACAGTAGACAGCTAATACATTAAACCTACAATGCATAACACAATCAAAATAAATATGCGAAAATGTTGATAATTTGGAAGCCAATTTAATGACCTACTGTTTTTGTTATCATTATATGATAATAATAAGCCCAAGATAAAATGATTATTATAAATATTAAAAATGCTTCATAATGCAATCAATTAATCTAATGGGTATATAAAAGCATTATATTATCAGTCTTAATTGATACTAATAACAAATTAAAGAAATGAGAAAAATGCTAAATATTTCATATGTGACAATTAAATAAACTATATGAAGATGGTAATTAAATTGGCATCCATTACGACAAAAAAAGACCTAAAGACATATTTATTTGTAGCGACTTTTACACATATTAAATGAAACTATTTTAACCGGATTAATCGCGTTTTCGACGTTTCGAACACTTTACAGTAGTCCCGTGGTCACAGGTAGTCTAGCTGACGACGAAACATCGGGTTCCAAAAGAATTGTATTTCCGAATAATAATATGCATAAGTTTGCGATTATGAGAATATGTGCTATTAATCCGGTTAAAATAATTTCAATTAAAAAAAAAAGATCTTTTCTATAAAAAATCTCTTTCTATTTATATTAATATATCTTACCTGAAGAACCAGACTACAGTGAGTGAGACGGATACAAGTGTCATGAGGATGTTCTCGAGGTCCCAAGTCCTTTCTGGTGGTGCCGGTTCAGTCATTACTTCATGGACGATCTCTGCTGGCGGCTTTTACCAAAAACACACAAAGTTAACACATAGTTAGTCAGCTTACTGTTTAAAATTAAAATATAGTAGAATCCGAATATGACGACTTCGCCTATAACGATTAACCGCTTTTAGCGACGATAATCTTGTGTTAGGTTTCATACTTGGATACTGAAAAAGTATAATCGTTTAGTGCGACTCTGGTTTAAGCCAGCAACTGGATATGGCCACCAATATTTACGATAATTATAAAATTACGCGCAATCTTTTGTTAACATGTCTCTTACGCACTGCAGTTCATTAGTATTTTTTATTAGTATCATTGCAAATGCAGTCATACATTTATATATGGGTTTGCCAAATCCTGCTTGTATCTATAAAAATATAAAATTAAAATTTCCAGATAATATGTGATGTTTTTGTATCGTAAGTAATGTCACGCATGTGTGACTGAAAATTAATTCTGTAAATTTTCACGTGAAACATACTTGTCGAGTTAAGACACTTCATTTTACACTTACCGCTCAATTTAGAGGCATTGAATGGTGAAACTCAATATTGCTGTTTAGACAAGACGAACAATAAATACACAGGATATAACTTAAAAAAAAATGTGTAAATTGGGCAATTTGTAATTAACTAATACCTACATTTTTTATATCAATATGATCTATGTATATTTTTTCAGTTTTTGTTTCTCGCATTATTCATAAAAGAATAGTCTGAGAGATCAACGTTCCTTTCACTCCGTTCATCGGCTTTGGTTCACATTCTGAATATTGTGTGTTAAGTAACAGAATTAAATGTAGCGCTTTTTTTTACCAGAGCGGAGAAATAAAAATAAATTAAATGTGATTATTTTCCCTAGAGGGGAACGAATCAACAGTCAAACGTGTTTACAGTCAGACTAAAGTAAATAATCCACATACACCATAATAAAATCACCCATATAACAAATAACACATTTTTTACAATACAAAAAATTAAAACAAAAACGCGCATCACCTGCGAGGACACCATACTAGTCTGGCCCGGGACACCCGCGTTGGCAGTAGCGGTCCCGAGGCGCGCGGGGGTGGGCGCGGGTGTGGGCGGGGCGGCGGCGGGGCGCGGGCGCGCGCGCGCCGCGTGCACGAGGCAGTGCACGACGGCGCGGTCGTGCAGGCCGCACGCGCGCAGCGTGGCCGTGTCGTCGCCGAGCACGCGCCCGTGGAATATCAGCCGCACGTGACGCTCCGCGCACAGCTCCGCCGCGAAGTGCCGCCTGGAACGTTCGATGTGCACGTCTTATATTACTACAAACGTACACACTTTTTTTACCACTTTCACTTAGCTGCCCATTAAAAATTTTGACTTTTACTACCTTCACCCCCTTGAATTAAATCAGTTCAAGAATTAGTGGCTACGATTAGACAAATCAATAAAAAAACAAAGATTCATCTTCTATTACTATTTATGCGCAAAAATACCTTTTAAAATCTTTCAAAAGCTCATCAAGTCTGCCGTCTACTTCTTTAGACGTGTCATTTATGTATTTCAGTTTGATGAGTATCTTCTCTCCGGTATCTTCAGGAGCGGGGACGGCGGATGCATTGTCGGTATTATCACTTGACTCCTCGACGGCCGACTTGTCATCTTTCTTATTGTCAGGAGTGGCTGGGTTCGATTCTGAAAATTATTTATGTAATGTGTGTAACCTAATCTAAGCCACTACTGCTTCAATTTAAAATTACACTTTTTTTGCAGAGCTAATTAAAATAATAAAAGAGCATGGCTTGAATTCAACTTAAAAGAAACGGTTGCATTACTTGTATACCTTAAAATTAGAAATCAATGAGTGTATTTTTTAAATATAAAAATATACGGGATTATAGTTGTATTCTTGCATTATTTTTACATTTGTGGTAATTTTGAATTAAAGAAGCAATATGTACAATAAGTATATAATAATATAAAGCTTTAGACAATCATATTCAAAATTGTTTAAACTAAAAAAATAACATTTATTGTTAAAAGAAAACAAGCAAACTAGTGTACACATTCAAGGATTTCCATAATTAACATACGAAATCGCCAGAAAATTTAAATTTTGAGAATTTTAATTGGAAAACCTAAACATATGTACAATATTCCTTTCGATAGGAAGGTGAAAGACTTGCAAAATATGGTGTTCTTCTGTATGCAAAAAAACACTTGCCATTATTAGGTCGAGCAAACACGCTGCATCCGGTAGATACCTCACCCTCCATTGCATTCACAATACTGTCCATCTCTCGTATCTGGTCATTGCTGGGTTGCACTTCGTCAGTGGCTGTTTCTTCCGGTATGTTCTCCATAGTAGGTTGATTGTTTTGGTTCACTGAAAATAATAGTAATAATTATTATTTACATATCATTACGTGAATTAACAAAATTCGTTTTTACGAAAGTTGGATGGTAGTATGTCAAATCTCACTACTCCTTCCGCCCAACTTTCGTAAAAACGAATTTTGTTAATTCTCTATTAAATAATTTTTGAATAATATGGAAGAGTGCAAAGGCCAATATTTTTCTAAAAAAATGCATAAGAAATACATAAAATTAAAAAAATAAATGTTATACTCTACTAGGGATTTGATATACAATTTCTTATAAATGACCTACGTGTTGCTCATGCAACACATTGTTAACGCGTTAGCGGGACCTTTAGATATTATTAATTTAAATTTCCGGTAATATGTATATGGACACACACACACGTTTTTTTTTTAACTTCACGCTGTATCCCGCATATAGCGGGGTAGGCAGAGGGAACACGAGAACCTAGTATTAAGACACTTCGTTCTCTTTCAACATTTCCGTTCCCCACTTTCCGCCAAATTGAGGCACACACACACGTGAAAATGTAAAAACTAGACCAATTTTTAAATTATTATTTAAAATCATATTTTTCGTAGAAAAAACCTAAATAGTTCATAATATACATGAAAATTCGCTTCATTCATTGAACATTATCAAATTTCTATCGCATAACAGAATAGATTATTTAACATGTTTTCATCCACATAACTCATTGGGAAACAAAAAATATCGATAATTATATATTGAACAAACTTGTCGATGACAAAGAAAAGTAATGATTTCTTTAAAGAGGTATGTTAAATGTCGTTATAAATTGATAACAGAGTGTGTACAGATTATATTATACTATGACGCCATTGTTATGCAACTGGGAAATGTTTAATATATGATGGTTAGGGGTTCAAATCCTCTGAAAAGAAAAAAGTATTTTGGTTTTATTAAGTATATTTCTTTTTCAGACCAAGTGTGGCACTGAATTCTACTATCCAACATACAATGACCTTTGAAGGAACAGAAAGTAAAGAAAATGAATGGTGTGTCATCAAATTGCCTACTTTGCATCCCTATTAAAATTGCCTACTTTGCAGGAAAGCTTTTGAGCCTTAATATGTTGAAAATTTTATTAACATTGGAGTAAAATAAAATTATTATACTTTTGGTGCATTTACCAAAGAATAGATTATTTAATAGCGATAAAGGTTATGTAATGTTAATAAAGGGCATGTATGTCATAATTAATAGGGATAGGCGAAATTCTCTTCTCCATTTGACCATCGTTGAAAAAAATAAAATGGATGAATTTGTTTGCTTCATCATTGTAGGTGACAGTATAAATACTTTACATACGTGGGAAATACGTTAAAATATAAATCAAGAACAGAAATGTGTGAAATATAAGATTATTACTACAAATGTAAATGTGGTACGAAATATTTTTTCACAACCGTCCTTGTTCTAAGATATGTACGCGATAAGGAGCCGAAATCGGTGGTTATTAAATTTATACATGTTTAATATGCGTCTTTTACAAGTGAGGAATGATTTTTTTAATTAATACATATTTAGATTTTTTGTATTGAATATATTTTTTCGTTTTTTATTTCAAATATATTCAAACTTTGTACATTATAATTATTGTCTAACATTCGTTAAAATTATAAAAATTTACAGAAAGTTTCAATGGCTTCAAAAACATATATTTTTCCAGGATAAAAGTGCTGCAAAAATTAAACAAATGTATTGAATAATATTCATCAATTTAATAGATTTTTTAATTATTTGCCAGGATATAAAATAGCCTATAACTATTTCTGTACACAGTAAAGAATATCATAGTAAAACTTGTACAAATCTACCCCTTTTTATGTAAACACAGACAAATACAAAGTGAATATTATAAAAAAAAATTGCTTCCTACCAATATGATATTTCTTAAAAAAAATAAAATATAACTCAAAAGGATATAATTTCAGTGATTACCTCTTATAACTTTACTTTAAAAAGTAACAAGTTATTTTTAAAGTACAAAATTGCGGTGATATTGGAAAGATAGTAAAATAATTTTAAAGTTTTGTAATTATATTACAAAATTACTTACGCTCCATCCTTCTATAGAAATGCAAACGATTGTGTTCCATCATTGCCATATCTGCATCTACAATGCTATCCATTTCTCGTAGAGAACCCGTATCATCTCTAATAGGGCTTTCAGTTGCAATAATACGCGTATTTATCACTGTTAATTAATATTATTACAACCATTACAATAATATGTGAAGCTGTTATAACAATTTTCCCAAAATATTAAATATTATTTATTGGCAATTAAGCAATTTAAATGTTATTTTAAATGAAAATTTAGATATTTTGTGCCATGGGGCATTTCATGTGTAGATGACTTTAATAAAAGAAAAACTATAAAAATAGTTAATAATTTAAATTGAAATTAGTTTTTTTTTATCACAGGAATAAATGAAATAAATAAAATTTGACTTTAGTTTGGAAATGAACTTGAAAGCTTCAAAAGGACAAACTAACAGTACAGTAGCCAACATAAAGTAGATATTTTATGTAGTCACATTGAAAACTCAACGTCAACTACTCTGGTAGTAGTAGTCAAAATTTCCAGTATTAATTTTAACTGAGAGATAGATATTTGAATTGCTTTTTAAGAATTCCTGTCTAAACTACATGTATAGCTGTTTATTAGCTTATATTTTTTAAATAATAAAATTATGATCAATAAAATTAATGTAAATAAAACACTTAAATCTTATTACATTCAAGAATTAAAATATTTTGTATAAAAAACTTAACTTTTAAATTTCATCAAAATGATTTCATAAAATTCAGTTAAATTTCATAAAAATTCTATTTTTAAACTTGACTTGAAAACTGAAAATTTTAATTATTATATTTCATTGATATTTACTTTATTTTATTATTATTAGCCATCTTGTCTTAGACATTTTTATCCCAGAAAAATAAAATCATGATTTGTGTTAGTAAGAAAAGGGAAGCTACTTTTATCCTGAAAAGCATATGGTATCCTTAATTTTTACATGTGTGAATCTAGTCATGCCAAAATTTTAGTAAATCTTCTAAATACAAAAGGTCAAATGCAACTGACTGATCTATTAAACACTACTCAAGCTACTGGATGGACTAAGAGGTAGTATAATTGACAGATAATTATTATAATGCAAAAAAATATGTATGTTTTTATTCCATTATATATGTATTATTTTAGCTGCAAATTGTGATTTAGTAAATTTTCATCATTTAAATCTGAATGACAGTAAGAAACACAAAATAAATCATTTAATAGTCCTAATCATAGTAGACATGTCCTAACTAAAAACATAGCATAATTTTTAAAGCCAATTTGTGTAATAACAATTTAAATAACATTACTTCACAATAATTTCACTAATTGTAAATGAGCAGTATACTTTTTAAAGTAAAATTCTTAATTAAATGAAATTTGAGTATAATAATAATGGTTTTATATACAATTCGCTGTGTTATATTTATAGTTGACACTTTTGAAGCCCAAAAGTTCTGAAATTGAATAAATTCATTCCGTCTTCTTCACAGTAAATGCCCCATATATCAAAATTATTTATCACTACTGTAAAATTAAAACTTATTTAGGTAACATTGCAACTTTAGAAATTCAGCTGAATTAAAAGTGATTAATAAATGTTTGAAATATTTATGTAAATAATGCAAAATAATTTATTTAAATATCAAAAAGCTACATACCAGTGGGGCCTGATGTTGTAGGTAAAGTAATTTGTGAGCTTGTTATATTATGTCCTATAAATGAAAAAAAACAATTTAGTGTTATATTTTGAATATAGTTACTGCTATGAATTCCTATATGATCATATTTGAATTGTACTTTAGCAAATAAAATTTAAAACATAAATCAATTTTTATCAACTGACTCACTTGTTAATAAGTTAACAGTTATTGGGTGTTGGTTCCTTGATCTCATCAGCAGCACAGTTCTGTATCTATCTGGTCTTGCATTAGTTGACCACCATGCTATTGTTGCTACAATCACTACAAACAGCATTGAAAGAAACTGAATCACTTCATCACCAACTCCCTCAACCAATGACATTTTGCCTGAAAAATCAATATTGCAATACGTTAACTTCGACATTGATCCCATGAAATATTAAAATTGAAAAAAAAAAACATTAAGAGTGTAGACATCAAAAACAATAAATCAAGCACTTAAAATAACATTGCCTTTTTATACGATTAGTTTACTATTTGAGATACGTATAAAAATATACAGTGGTGCCCATATTTACTTAGCATATCCTAATATATTGATACGGATATTTTGATTCACCATCACTGTACGTTTATCCTCAAGGTCATTATATGGCAACGAAATTATGAAAACTGAAACATGTACTCACTTTCCTTTGTTTTGGCTAAGAAAAATATAAATTTACTATTAAAAAACTATAGGATCGAAGTACAGAGATATGTCGATCGACATTTTGAAATCAGCTAAAACCACCGATTTGTACAAGGAATTTGATGTACTTCCGAAACGTAATTTATAAACTCTTTAAATGCAAACATAAAACGCACGTGTATAATCACTAAAATTAATAAAAATACACCTTTGGCTTTTTAATTCAATACTGACTACTTTTAATGTTTAGAATTGCAGATAATTATCCTTTATATCAACGATTCACAATACACTGTTACGGTCTATGATGAATTATAAAATGTCAGTGCTCACTAATGTCATTTTTGGTTCTTTTTCTTCTGTAATCTATTACTTATTATTTATTGTAACATGCATATTGTACAATCATATAATCTATAAATACTAAAATGTATGCATATTTTTGCACAAAATTATATATATTTTTAGAAATTATACATTTAATAAAAATTCGTAACAATGACGGTCTTTGTATGTACATTAAAGTTTTACTAATTAACATTGTAATTTTTGTAAAGTTCAAAATAGTTTTTAATGTTTTATGCTATGATACTAATATTTAAACGATTACTACTAATACTAATGTTAACGTGATTTCTAGACTGTTCCGCTTAGATATAATAATATAGATATTCATATAGTTTTAAATCTGGGTCGGAAGCCGCCATTTTAAAAATGTGGGAAATTTGAATCTTGAATTAGCGTAATATACTATACGACACGAAAGTAAAAAAAATGTAGAGAAGATTGCTACAAATCTTGACAACAGTAACTTCTGTCGCATACCGAACATTATAATACCGAAATTATTTTCTTAGTTGAGTGCACTATGTCTGATAACTATAAATACTTTACTTATCTAAGAATATATCACCTACTTTTATATTAATACTGAGAGACAATTATTCTTTATAATTAGGGAATAATGACTAATAAGTATTTATATTTATATGGATTGGTTTTACATTCCATATATGATTTGATGGATAGCTGGCTGACGATATTTTAATAAAAAACATAAGGTGACAGTATAAATAGCGAGCGTCAGTGTAGAGCGGAGAGTTCACTTCTAGGTGAGCTTTCGCCTGTGCCAAGTGGAGTACACTGGCAATAGTGTCCGAAGGTGGTGATTAAGACCTTATACGCACTGTCGACTAGTCGCCGGCAACTCGATCGCCGACGACTGTAACTTACTATAGTTTAAATGGGTGGTTACAAACTTGGTCGTCAGTCGCCGTGAGTCGCCCGGTTAACTTGACGACTCAGTCGCTGGCGACCAATAGAAGCATGGTTTTAAATGGAGCTTTCACACTGCGAGCAACTGTCGTAACGACCAAACACTACTCACAACAATAACTTAGTCTTTCGACACTCAAAAATGGAAATAGAATCAATAAAGCTATTTGGAATTTATCGAGTTTCTGTCGCTCGGCTAGTCTTCTGGTCCTAGTTGCACTGTTTTGGTCGCCGGCGACCCAGTTGCCGACGACTAGTCGACAGTGCGTATAAGCTCTATGTCGCTACTTCTCAGGACTCGACGCGACATATATTTCTGAGGTCTGGACCTCAGGAAGTCTGGCACTGATTAATGGTATTAAAAAATATAAATCCAAGAGCTTGCAACATAGACTATGTAGACCGTTATAAATTACAACCGTAGACTTTTATTATTACGATTAATCTAAAGTCCAAAGTGGCTACCCAAATAAAATTAAATCGCAGAAACCAGAAAGTATCTATAGCGCAAAGGAAGATGTAAGATGCATGCTTACATCCTCTAGCTATGTCCTGATAATTATTAACCTATGATATAACAATGGCGATACATATTGACTGATAATAAAATAAGGTTAAAAATTTGTTGCTTCTGGAAAATAACAAAATTTATTTTTATAATTAACTTCGATTTTCTCCCTTCACATCTGAACAAATTGCATCATCTCGATTTATTACATGCAAATCTTGTTTCCTTCCACGCATAATAGAAGCAAAGACATCGTCGAAAATATTTCTATTTATACCTAAAATTATTTATAAAACACAATAATGAAGAAAAATTATATATAAAGTGTAAATTGTATAATTTTAACATTAAGATAATCCGTTTTTATTGCGCTTAGATCAATTTTTTTATAAAAGTTGCATGCGTAAATAGAAACTTTTTGGAATACATCACATGAGCCAACGTGCTTTGAAAGAGTGTATATTATTCTGTCTCTTTTGCACGGGGCTGTCACAATATTCTACATCTCATTCTCGACTCTAAGTAAAGTTGAACCTCCATTCTGCAAATTTCTAGCACCTAAGCGCAAGTTATATTTCGTCATTTGACTTTTAGATTTCGGGAAGTGGTTACATTAATGTTCAATCTAGTATAAAGTGAAATTTCTCTTTGATATTGAAAATATTCTCCAATAGAAATATAAAAAACTCTGAAATATCCAAGGACAAATATTCAAAAATTTGAGTAGTGGCAGTTTCATTACTTTTTATTTACTTTACTTTTGGTCTTAATAACTGAAAAGTTTTAAGACCGCCGATTAGTTATTGTTTATTATTAACGCAAAAGATTGCAAACTAAAACATAGAAGCAGTGTTAGAAGTTTGTGAAGTGACTTATCATGAGCTACGCGTATATCCAACACAAAAATATTAAATATAACAATAATTTGTTGAATATCAATACAAACATTACAAAGCAGTTGCATACACACGACATTCTGCATCAGCTGAATTATTTTTATATGAGAAAGGACAAGATAAAGAAGCTAAAGACAAATATATTTTGTAGAACAACATCAAGAATGTAAGTACCCACAGAATATTATACAAATATTATTATCATAATCTTATTATTATAGAGTCAATTTTTAAATCATTTAAAATTTAAATGTAATACATATTAACATACTTGTTATTACAAACATTATTTATTATTAACCTACCATTATTCCAGAGACATTTGACATAAAATGAATTTCACAATATAACTTTGTGTTATTTTATATATTATAACTTCGATCAACAAATATAAAAGAAGAAAATTTAAAATGTGTACATTTTTTTAACAAATTTATTATAGTTCTGTAGTATATATAGTTGTATATCATATGCTTTGTCCTAATGTCAAAAAATCTCGCGCCCTTTTTTATCAATTATTTTATTGTCGCTAAGAAATGCATTTTACGCAGGCAGATTCCGTTTATTAAAGCTATGCAAGATGTAAAAATAATATGACGAAATTTATAAAAATAAATATACAAATGGTGTTTAAAATAACCAGAAATTCAAAACTTTTTCTTAAGGCGGAATCAACGAACTTTAGGAAGTGTAAGAATTGAAAGTTTTTGCGAACATATCAATTTATAATGTCTATTGTATGCTTAACACTGAATATTATCATTGTATACATTTTATTAGGTATACGTTATTGCTAACCAGATATTGTAAGAAAATAGCAAATCATTCAAATAATTCAAGAGCGATCTTATCTAAGGTGAAACGGGTCAAGTTCTTAACCTGAATGTATCTTTTAAGATTTGTAATAACTGGATTTTTAAATTATTGTGAACTAGTGGCGATATTACGTAAGCAGTGACGGGGGCGAGAGGGTCTTTGGTTTGCCTATTTTTAGCGATATGGGGGATGAGGGGGGCTTTATGGTGATTACGTTAGTAATATACATTTTTTGCTTCTTTCAATTCTATACAAAATTTTGCCTAAATTTTGATTTATACCAAGGATGAGCATGACGGTTGATGGAGCTCTAGATAAGTATCTTGGTGATCAAGAAGTAATAGGATTTGCTATACAACATTTTAAGCAATTAATTATTAGTTATTATTAGCCACAAATGTAGAAGAGCCTAAGAATAAATAATTGTAAAAAAATGCTTTAATAGTTTGCGGCCGATTTCTTATCTTCTTGTTTCTTGTGTAACGTTACATATACAAACAGTGAAATAACTCGAATAATACTGAAAAATAATATGAATAGGTTATTCAACGTGTATGAATGAGTACACAGGGGTATACGATTCTCTCTAACTATATTTTAATACCATATTTCTAGTTTCCAATAAAAATGTTTATTCCGCAAGTGTTAGGTCTATTCTGTAGTTTTTTTTATGTTATTTAAAGTGAATATAAAATGTTAATTTTACATGCATACTAATGTAATGTAATGAAAAATTTTTTTGGCGCAGAGGTACAAGCGTGCTACTGTGAACACGACAGGTTGTGGGTTCGATTCCCACTACAGGAAATGTTAGTATTTTCATTTCCTGGGCTTGGTAACAAGGCAAAGCGCGGCGTTGAGTTCCGTCACTCAACATGCAATGCCTCAATTTGGCGGAAAGCGGGGAACGGAATTGTTGTGGAAAGAACGGAGTGTCTTAAGACTAGGTTCTCAGGTTTCCTCTGCCTACCCTGCTATATGCGGGATACAGCGTGAAGTTGAAAAAAAAGAGTAGAGAGTAAAGAAATATATATTATAAAATAACTCATCAGTATAAAAATTTAATAGGAATCAGTGCAAAAAAGAGTATTACGGATATTGTAATAAGAAACAAATAGCCACATCCATATCCATGATGTTAAAAATGGCAAAATATTTAAATCATTTCAAGACACATGTGACAATTAAGAATCACATGAGTTTCATTTACAGCTCTAAAAATAAATACCCAGATAAGTTTGTAAATTATTAGTCGTAAGCTCAAGTGACTGGGTCACGTGAAATTTGGGTAAGATAAATACGTGAAAATATTATTAAAAAAAATATGGAAAACAATATTTTTTTCATTTGAGTTTATCAATCCCTCTCATATATCGATATTTTTAACATTTAATCATTTAATATTTCGTTTTAATAGAATTTTGTGCATATTTTTACTTTTCTGTGAAAAAAAACCGTCTAGTTACTGCCTTATTTTTACAGTACTTAGAGGAAGTATGTCTGTAGGTAACATATATTTTTCTTCGTTACATTTTATTCTATTTATTACACATAATAAAACAACAATTTTATAAGCTTTATTTTGTTCCGTATTTTGGCATAGATAGCTATGTTAATTTTGGACGAAATGTTATACAGTGATGACCTTTACTATTTCCTAGAAATGTTACCGGTAAACCTTAAATATTCATCATCTCTCAAAAAATAAAAAAGAGGATAAATATGAAATAAAAGAATGCATAATATGTTCATATAATTGATTTACGGAAATATATATGTATGTTGGAAATAATTGTTAAAACTGATGGAAAGTTTCCGTCCTTGCAGCTAGCCTACCTATATATTTCCAGTTTAAGTGTAAACGTATGTAGTAACTTCTGGAATTTTATAAAGCATATAATATTTATTTTACATTACGGTAATTTCCATTTGTACATATTTTGTTTTAAAATAGAACTTGTAGAAATTTTTCGTAGCACATTGAGTTGCAACAAGGAAGTAAAATAAAATAAAACAAATGTTATTAGGTATAGAATATTAATATATTCCTTTCGAATTAGTTGAAATGAATGGTACCTATTTATTAGATACACCAAGAACAAAAAAATGAAATGCTTACCAAGTACTTAAATGTTAATAGCTAATTCAGTAATTTTTCATTAAATGGTTATATGTAGAAATATAAATGAATTTTGATACATCAGTATTTGGTATACATTAGGTTACCTGAATAAAACAGCAAATACAATTTTGCAGTTATCACAGTGACTAAGTAAATTTGACGTAGTCTCGCCAATAGAGGCCGCGTTGGGTGATAACATTCATGGGCGGTCATTCATACGCACCCACATAAGAACTGACTTTGATTGAGATCTAAAGCAAATCCAAGGATTATCGGAAAAGTCATCTAAATTGTTTGGATATTTCTTCAAATCTTATTCATTTTCAATATTGACCCGAAAAATTACTAGAAAGTTTATTAGCATAAATAACTGTGAAAGTTTTTTATTTCCTATTACGTAGACATAAAAA
This sequence comes from Philaethria dido, assembly GCA_033558755.1. Taxonomy (NCBI): domain Eukaryota; kingdom Metazoa; phylum Arthropoda; class Insecta; order Lepidoptera; family Nymphalidae; genus Philaethria; species Philaethria dido. The sequence goes on from JAKGSA010000122.1 coordinate 111,985, forward strand.
TGTTTTCTTTTATATATTCAGCAATACCTCCATGAGAAAGGATATTTCTTCCGATAATAATGATCTACTTAGGTACTCTGTACTTTGTTTATTAAAATGTATGTAGGTCATTGTTAATTACAATTTTTTATAATTTAATATTCTTACAAGTATGATGCCCTAATGAGTGATGTTTTCTTTTTAATTATTTAATGAACATTTCAAAAATTTATAAAGAAAAAAAGAAAAAGGAAACACACGTTTTCCGAATTAGGAAGATAACTACTGTGTTATTGACTTTATTATTGATTCAATCTCCTACAAAGACTCCCAATCAGTCAACAAATAATTAATCCTATTACAAAGTCATGGAACACGTGGCGTTGAAACTTATATAATTTAACTTTCATTTGGAATGGATGGATTTTCGAAGTTCACTCGAAAGAAACCTTATACAATATAAACAGTTGTTTTCCTGTTCAGTTCTTTTCTGGTTTCACTGCCTAGCACGCAATGTTTGGGAATCTAGCCCTTTAGGTGCTGTACTGTGTGGCAGAAATGAAAATATTACATGTTCCGTTCCTCTATTTAATATCAAAACCTTAACTTAAAATAATTCTAAACTATACATACATATATGGTGAGACCATGAAAACATTTCTCGTACTGTAATATCCTAGAGGCAGAGCTGACAAGGTCATTTATAATGACACTGGTGCTATCTGCTAATTGCATCGCCCATTTTGTTTGCCCTGCTGTTCACACTGCTTTGTATATACCTATCATATTATTACAGCGATATGTAATAAAGGTATCTATGTTACCATTCACTATTATCTCATGACGTCATGTAATCTAACTACTTGCACGCGAAACCGATTCAGTTATCTTATAAACTATGTATTTATTTTGTATCTCATTTTTGTGATTATTTTCCTCAAAAATTAAAATATTCCTAAAGAAACTCAGGTCAATCAACTCAATCAAATGCTTAAGATGATTCACTATAGGTACGCAACGCAATATGTAATAGATATACGTGTAATGTTTACCTTCATTATAACAAATATTAGGAGTCATAAAATACTTAAAAAAAAAATTAAAATTTTATAATGGATAAATATTCAATATTTCGTTAAACCTGTCTATATTTTTTTAGGATAGCCAGATATTTGAACTATAAAATATGCAAATTTCAACGCATTAACGCATATCGTATTAACCTTTGTAATTTGTATGATTATTTTTATTTATTTATAAATGAAAATTTTGTCAAACGAATTGAAATTGTCGAAAATTATCTCCTGCAGCCTGTAAAAAAACTTTTTATAAATTACATAACTTTATTATGGGCTGTTATCCTTAATTACGTCATATTCCTAGTCGGGACACGACAATGTGTTTGCTTGAACTTGTACGTACATGTTCTATCGTAAACATTAACCGTACAATTATTATGAGTCACCGGAGCCGCGGCAGTAGCAATTTTATACTTGGCAAATTCGAGCGACGTAAAACCCCGGTGAAAATCCCCACACCGACCTACTTGGTGGAAGTTAGTATTTGCAAGAAACAGCCTCACATAAGAATATATTCTATACAACTTCGAAACGCGATAGTCTCGTGACTGAGCCCCTATTGGCGGATTAAGTTGACGTCACGTCAAGCAGCCAATCGTAGGCCGAGCGGGCTATTTTTAGAACATGATTGTATAGTAGTGGGGAATGAGGAAAATTGTTGGGGCACCTCGGCTCTGAATGTTGCACAACGTTTTTTGAGCTCAACGCGAGCGTGCGTATGTAATAAAGTGAAAAGTAAATTGAATTTCAAAATTTACAACTTGAGTTGAATACACAAGTTCACATCGCTCACAAGCGCTTTGGTTACATCTTTTTTATTTTTTTTAAAGTGTAACTAACTTCTTCTGTCATAGAACCTGCAAAAAGATACTTTTTGTAAGGTGAGTCTTAGAAAATAAAATTTATATTAAGTATACACAATATTTTTGTATAACACTGGATATTTGTGAAAATACAAATAGTTTAAACTTAAATAAATATGTTGGTATATTTTACAAACAGTGAGAGTAATTAGCGAGGACACGTGAGCATGTTCAGACCTGTCGCGCTCACATTGTGTTGTGTATGAGTGTTCCAAATGGTTCTACAGTTTCTATTTTACTATTTTCTAGAACATTTTAGAAATTATTTTATTTAGGCAAAACTACTTAGCTATGGAACAAAAAACTTTGTTCCCACTCATGAGAAAAAATATGTTGTAACTATTGCACAAGAATTTTGATTAAATTGGAGATAACATTGAATTGGTTTTAAAGATAATATCTATTAAAAAGTCATTAAATGATATTTTACCAGATTACAAAATCAAATACCATTACATACTTATATGACACAAAATTGGTTTTTCTTTGTACCTATTATATGTATATGAGAAATTACTGTTTAGCATTTACAGACGCCATACGTCATTGATGACCTTGTTCTTTGCTATTTAGTTCGGTTGTGTACTTTTATAAATGTAAATTTTTATCGAACCATCGAAATGGATGAAAAGTAACGTACTAACAATGTATTATGTTATTATTTTTACTACAGTCAATATCTGGAGTAAATAATATTAAAATGAACTTCTATCATGTCATTGTTTTGAGTTGTTTTTTCGATGTCATCGCAGGAGTAGGGTCGATCGATAAACATTAGTCACATAAGTATCAAGGCCCAAGGGCACCATATTGACGTACATAGCTACATGGTACTTGAGTATTCGAATAATACATAACATTTGATAGCGTACAATACAATATAAATGATATATGTATTGTAATCAGTCAATAATTGCTAAGTAATTAAGTAGAAAACGAAACCGATCATTTAATTAAAAGTTTTAATTTATAATTTAGTCAACTTGATAAACATGTGGAACTATTATCATTTTCATTGAATTTATGATTAGAATATAAATTTTTAGGTATAACTGCGGAATTTTTAACTGTAACCAAGACATTTATTGTCGTTAAATATTTTATTTGTCCACATACCAGTACCAGTTTTTCTAACCTCTAAATTTTTATAGGTCTGTCATTAACATACCTGTTCACCTATTTCAAACATTGAATATTGAATATTCTACCTATGGCCATACTTATGTTATTTTTTTAATAATTTGATTGACATGATAAATCTTTTCGTTATTTCTTAGAAATGACGGTTAATGAAATAAGTAGAGAAATATAACGGAGAAAGTGTAATTCAACACGTGGTGTTGTAACTGACACAGCGTCATAACTTTTTGACTTTCACGCAGAATGTCCTTTCCATGTGCTTTTTTTTTCTTTATACACAATAAATATAGTCTAAGAAACTTTTAAAAGATGCCTAAATGCTAAAAGACATTCTCTTTTGTTGCAGGTCTTCCGCTGTGAGAATTTCTGGTCAAAGAGCCTAGAAGGTTAAAATTTCCGTAGGGACTCTCGAAGAGTTCAAAGAAGTAAGTAACACCGCTGCGGCGGTTTTGTTCCCCTAATCAATTTTCTGTTGCAGGAAACTTCAAGATCAAGCTCAGAAAGAAAATATTCAAGAGAAAAGAACTTAACATTTTTTATTTTTTATCTTGCAGAATTTTTAACAATGAAAATACAAATAAATTTACTTAAATTTTGCGAATGTAGAGAGAGTTTTGTAAACGTGAAAAATGTCATTAAAATAAAATAATTAATTTTTGTAGGACTGAGATGAAATAAAGTTAAATAATTTCAAATTATAATATAATATATCGTATGTTACATATTTATTTCAGGTTTTAAACAAAGATCGCATTTACTAAAAGTAAAAAAGTCATAATAAGACTTATAAAAACACTACAAATTTAAATATACTCCACAAAATTTTAATACCTTAGTAGTTACGATAGCAAAGTCTGCCATGTTATAATAATCTAAACCAGTTATCTTCCGATAATCTCTCGATATGTCTGTCTCGATACACATGAATATTTTGTTCGCAGTAACGTCTTTAAAACACTCGATCGGTATTTTAGATAAAGTATTAAAATGTTATAATTTCAATTACTAGGAATATTTTTATCAACATTTCATATTTAAAGTTAGCAAACATGTACGAGTATAATCTAGAGTTCCTTTAAGTGGTTATCGTGTTCAAATAAACTATCACACCGTATCATACATATATAGACATGGATTATATTTTTAACAAAAATCAAACACTTTCAAATAGACAGACGGTTGAACAACGCTTAAAACCTGAAATTCATAGCAACCATTCGTACAAAAACATTAACTCATGTCGGTTACATGACTTTGGGTTCGATTTATTAAAGAAGCACCAATTTTCATTATTTTGTTTCCGAATCGGTCTAAGCGGTAACTTGCATAAAAATATATATTTAAATTAATATGTATGCATTCATCATCCCATGAAATGTCATGTAAACGATATATATATATTGTACATTTTTATATACCTGAAGCACATTCAGCATACCAAAGAAAACCATTATCGTTTTTTCCTTGTCACGTGTCCTAATCATTGCAAGCACAAATTTCCCTTCATGAGTATTTACCGCCTTCCTCTTTTCCTAGCGCTTCATACGAATATATACATTATGTTACGTCGTTCATTTTTGTTTGTAGTTCTATTCAAAATGGTTGCTCAAAAGATCACCGTCTGTCCGCGTCGAGGAGACGATATCGGAAATCAGTCCAAGTCGAACACCGAAAGACATGGTTTTTTCGCAAACGAATGTCAATACTCAACGTCTTTTGAAACTGGTAGAAATAGATCGCTTAAAGTCCGAAAAGAATCTACAGGTGAACGGTCCAACCGGAGTGACTATCGGCGGAATCTCCGACTCATCTTTGCCAACGCCGGCCGCCAGCACGAGCTTTTCAGAGGTAAGAGGGTGCCGACGTGTCCGTGAGTACAAATACTGAATATTTTATATTAAGTTTGTTTATAAGTTGTTTTTAAATTAACTTTAGCTAACACAATTGTGAGACGTGTCCTAACATTTGTTATTGTTTTCCAGGAATTTCTCAAATCGGAGCCACTATTTCCGGAAACAATGTTTCACGATTCGGACGGCGAATTCTTCCAAGACCTGGTGCAATGGTGCGCCGCGCCCGCCGAGGAGGCAGTAGTACAGTCCATTGGTAATTATTAATTATATCTTTGTTTATTTAAAACAAAACTAAAAAAATAAATAATATTTCATATAATCTATAATATGCGTCATCGTGACGCAGCCGGGGTTTGCCTGATTGAACACGATTGTTTTGGTTTACATTCTAGTGGGGAGCGTTTATTTATATAAAGAGCTGTTTTCTCAATCTCATTAGATACAATAAGACATTGGATCTCGCACAATGTCTCTAACATTAAGTGATAGTGGAGGATGGAGTGATTTAATGAATAAAAGAAATTATTATTGTTTTTTAAGTGAGAATCATATTTACATTTTAAAATGATAATGAAAGAATATGGCATGCTAATAATTTCCCTTTTTGTTTATACAGATCCGTTAAAAGTAAGTGAAGAAAGGGCACACAAAACAGACACACTACACACGCAATTCTCACCGCAAGGTTGGGAAATATTCGACGCTAATTCACCGCCGGCGCCCACCGGACACGCCTACCCGGTCGCGTCCAACGCCGACGCCTTTAACAATAGTTACATAGATTACTTTAGCAATACGCAGTCAAAGAACAATATACCTTTTCAAGAACAATTCGTCAATATCAACGAATTGCCAGTAGTGATAGGTGACTTAGCGTCGGAACACATCGAAATGAATCCGCCGACGGACGCGTGGCAGGATTACAGTTACTCAAAACACAACACTCACGACACAATGCCCTTCATACAACAAGACGACTCAATGGACTTGAAACTGGTGTCCGTGATCCCGCGGGAAGTGGAGGGTAACGACATGGTCATATCAGAGTACATATTCGACAACGGGTTCAAGGCGCCCGGCATCGGCCCCGCGCCCGTGCACGCGCCCGCCCGCCGCGGCTACGGCCTTTCCGTCAACGTGCACGCGCCCGCCTTGCCCGACGTCCTCAGCACACCTGACGTGCTCAGCTTTGTGGAGCAACTGGAGACTGAAAAGTCAGTCCTCCCGAGCGAGGTCAGTTCAAGTTTTTACACTGTCTTGATATGTCTGTTATTTTTTTTGGACAATTCAACATGCTAATATATCTTGTTTTTACAGAACACGCTTTTGGAGCCAGACCAGCCGACGTTCAAGGAAAGCCCTAGCGTCGACCACTCCCCTACGACCATTGACTATTACATCAACTCCCCTAAAAGCGAGCCTCACGAAGAATCCGAAGATGACACACCAAAGAAAGCCGGCAGAAAGAGACTTCGCCACGACAGTGAGGAGTCCGATGAAACATATATTCCATACAAAGAACATCAGCACACACCTAAGAAATATCGTCCAAGAAAGCCCAGTGTACCTATCAAAGATATGATCAAGGCACTAGAAGGGGCACAGAAGGACGCGCCGAAGTCACGTCGAGGGAGACCTCCCAAGACGAGACGAGACAGCACAGTGTCCACTGTCAGCAACAACTCGTCAGTCTCCACTCACGAGATGAAGTACAGGGAGCTGAGGGACAAGAACAATGAGGCTTCCAAGAGGTCTCGCATGAACAGGAAACTGAAAGAACTGCAAATGGAACAACTCGCAGACGACCTGGAGGAGAAAAATAAGAAGTTGAGAGTCCAAGCCATCATGTTGACGCAGAGGATAAATGAACTCAGAAAGACATTCATGTTGGCTGTGTCACAGCAGAAAGTTGGATAATAAACACAACATTGAATGCGAGGAATTCGATTTTATTGTGATCTATTTTTATAGATTTAGTGGTTTGGTATTTGGGGCTGTAACAATTGTAAATTTGTTAAAACGTTTGGATGTTGCAGACCCTACGGCTACGACTAGAGTGCACCGCACTAAGCCTTGGATTTGACAAAATGCTTTACTTTAATGCGACTTGACTCTAGATGTATTAGATATAAGTTCACTCTACATTAATTCTATCAACACTTTAATTATAAATTACAAAAAAAGTGTTAGGAAATGCTAAGTTTATCAATTTTAAGTCTATTATTATCTTAAACATTCGAGTCAAGAATGTAACTCGAATTTAATGTTAAAGAAAAAAAAAGTATATTTTATGAATTCATTGATAATTTTCTGCATGGTATTGAAGTATCTGTAGATAGATTTATTGTCTTTATTATATTTGGATTAAATGATGTCATCTTGTTAAGTTTTCTTTTTATTTTCCCCAATTGAATGTGTTTAAAAAATATAATTGATAAAAATAAGTAGGTTTGAACAAGTTCTAACCATCTTAATAAAAATATCTGAATAAAATCTATAATATCTTTATATAGATTTCTGAATAAAATCTATAATATCTGAATAAAATCTATAATATCTTTATATTTATATAGAAATAAAAATGGATATACACAAAATTATTTTTTTGTAAATCTTGTATTGTTGATATACGAGACAGCTTATATAAATACCTTAATGACAACTGTCTGTAAATTATGTACTCGTAGGCATCTACGTTTTTATGTAGCATTGAAGCTGCATATACGCATATCACAAGAAAAAATCCAGAAGGAGCAAATATATCATGATGATCATTCAAACAGTTATGTTACAATTAATTAACCTAATATGGGTATTTTCATTACATGAAAATAAAAAAAAACAATTTCCTTAAGTGTAATCAGGTTTCTAATTATCATAAGCATAAAAACATGATGTTTGTACAAATACCAAATATGTATTTATTGTACGTATAGTAGTTATATAATATTATATATAACTAGTTGATGCCCGCAACTTCATTTGCGTAGACTTATCATTCTTAACTACTTCCTATACTTTGACATTGGAACGAACTCAAATGTATCTCTTCTTTACCAAGTAGTAGTAATCCTAGGTGACATTAGGCTGAATAATTACAGACGTTATTATATTATTTGCCTTCCTAGTTTTCTTCGACATTCGGGAATTTGACATCAAGCGTTCAATTTTTTACGTTTCTAGTGGTCATAACAGTGAACAGTTTTCTTAAAGCATTATTTATATCTCTTAAGGTTTAGTTGAGATGTTAAGTGACTCTTTTTTGTTATATCAATATTAAATAAAAGTGCTCATTGTGTTGGCCGACTATTTGTTATTTACTTGCATATTATGTAGCGAAATATATAGCAAGTAAAAGAAAAATGTGTACAATTAATAACTCTAAAAGAGATCTTATCTAAGGCGTTATGTTATATATCTCTTTCTCTCTTATAGATAATTAGCATTTTAAGACACTGCACTGAAAAGAAACATTATCACGAATAACTCAAAAGCTACTTGTTAGATCTTAATTAAATTTAAATGGAACAACACCAGAAGCACTATTAATTATATAAAAAAAGAATCAATAAAGTTAATTCACCCAGTAAAAAGTTATGCGGTAACATAAAAAAAAATTGAATTAAGAACCTGGCTGGAGAGGCTGCTAAGACTATTTTTCAAAACAATTATTCTATATGTCATCGAGGACCAACAGCAATATATCAAAGTCCGCTTTGTAGTTTCTGCTTCAAGGCGTGATAGACAAAAAATTCAATAATCATATTATTGTCTTCTAAGACTTGTGTATATACGAGCTCGTATAGCCCTACGCGTAATTTTGGAAGTTTATATTCAATGTACAAAATTGTATTTCATAGTTTTGTTATATTTATAGGTACAGTGAAAATTATCGACCGCTACTTTGTTCATTAACAAAACGTAAAGGCTCAGATTTTTGATTTGATTGTTATCAGCTGAAATGAATAATGATAAATTGTGCGTCAATTTTTTTAATGTCTGCGTTGTCCGTACGACTCATTTGTGGATTGACCCCGAAATGAGTCTTTCAAATTATTATTTGTACAAACTTTATTAAAAGCGCATAGGTTTCATAGTTCACACAAGTTAGTTAAACAATAACCTTTTCGGAGGTCTATTTCAGGTAATAATTCTCGTCTTTTTTTACCCGATTGCGCGACGCAAAGGAAGGTAATGTGTTTATCAGTTTATGAATGTATTGTATTGTAGAGACCAAACGCATTGACCGATTTTGATGATTCTTATTTCTATCACTTTATCTTAATTTTTAAGTGTCCCTAATGTTACATTACTAAAAAATTCACCACAGCGTCAGCTAGACGCCATATTGTCAAAATGAAAACGTTAAAATCGACGAATTACATCAAATGGGGGACGAATTACATCTTTGAATAGGTCTTCAGTAATGAGTTTTTGGTTACTTTTATATAGAACGTTACGTTTTTTGTAGAATTACCAATAAACAAAATGTTTTACAACATATGTTTATTTTTTTCATTATTATTACTCATAACCTTTTGTTATTCCATTAGTTATACTGTTGTAATTTATGTTTCTTTAATGATGTATATATCTTTTTTATTCATGTAAAAAAGATAAGTATGTATTTAAAGTAATCTCCATTGTTGCATGCGGTATTTACCTCAAAAGGTAATGTTTACATTAAGTCATAAGAAAAAACTGTTATTATAAATTTTTATTCAATATAATCACCACTGATGTATCAAACAAATAAATAAATAATGAATTGGGAACAAATTGTTTTTTTTATTAAAAATTTGTACTTAAATTGTCAACGGGTTAAATTGAGCTAAGCAATGGTTTTATTGAACGTGCGCACGAATTTACGCTATACTGAAAAAAAATTGTCACGAAGTTTGCCTTTTATTAAAATAACATCTAGATAACGCTTGGCTTTTCATAACTAAAATATGAACCATTGTTTTCTAACAATATTTAGTACAATAAAAACGTTCAAAAATACATATTATGTAATACAGGAGTTTGGGATGGAGATATAAAGGTTCTTCTATTCTTCTTGGGTGACGAAGTTGTTGTGTAAATTTCATGTTTATTTTATATAATAGTTTTTGATATTTTTAAGTGTATTTGATGTGTTAAAGAACTATTTAAAAGAACGAGTTTAAAACTTTTATCTAAATTTTCATGTTCCCACTCTCAATAGATAGTAGCCGGTAGCAGCTTCCTTTAGGATGGACAATGTTATTTTATTTAATGAATGAAAAGTGCTTGTAATGGTTTATTTCTATAAAGAATATTTTGATTTTGTTTTGAGGTACAATGTGTGACGTATCGTCACACAGTTTCACAAATTTTTACGTGTAAAATAATTGTAATGTATCGTCAAAAAATAAAACATCAATTAATTAAATAGAACTAATTAAAAAGAATAAATTTGTCGATAACATTTTTTTGTAAAATATGTTGCGCATAATTTAATTACAGCATTGATTACAAAATGTAATTGTTATGTTTACAAAGGAAAAATTTAAAAAATTATAATAACTAGATTACCTTCAACACATTGTTCAGCAAATTAAATTGATTACACAAAAAGTTAAAATGTCCTTTAATTTAAATAATATAAACTAAAAGTAATCATTATTAAATAAGCAAATTTCAATCAAGTACAAGATCAATTAAGTTTGGAAAGGAAGTTTAGAAGGAAAGTTTGGAACAGAAAAACAGTGTGGCTGTAAAAAGAGTTATTTATTTATAATTCACAATAAGAGAATACCAAAGAAATTCTGAAGATATTACAAACATAATACATAATCGCGACACACTTTAGTCCAGCAGATTGTTGTGACCGGCCTAATCTGTATAATTAGGTACTTTCAAATAATACGTTCAATTTAATGGGAGGCACAACGCCGCGTTATACACGCGCTCGCACACCTCATGCAGTGTATAGATAGATAAATAATACAATTATAATTCTAATAATATTCTAAATCGACTAAATATTTAGTATAGACATACTCTAAAATAAGGAAACAAGATTCCCAGTAGTGGTACTGCCACAAAGAAATTCCCAGAGGCATTTCAAATTATAAAAAAAAACAAATATTGAAACAAAATATTCACAAATGAATTAAATCGGAGAGCACCTGTAACCAGTTAACAGTTCATTGCAAAATAGGAATTCGCGTTGATCGCTCTCGGCCAGAAGTGTAACCCGCTTATAACGAACCCATAGAAAAATTTACACCAATCAGTACACGGTTACTCGCCCCAGCCTGCGCCGGCGCACCTCGGAGTTCAGTGGGGAATGGATACGACCGAAAGTACATTGCTAAGAGTAACTTGAATTTTAGTAATTAGCTATAAAATTCGCAATACAAATTCGGTTTCGCTAATCAACAATAGTAATGGATGAGGGTGTGTGAGCACAGGCTGGGGCCGCCTCGCCGCAGCATCGCACGCGCACTCAGTGTCTAGGCACTACACTCGCACGCGCACTCGCGCTAGTCGGAGCCGCCGTCGTCGGCGTCCTCCAGGAAGCTGAATTTATTCGATGCTACGAAGTTCTGCGAAATAAATACTTCAATTAGTATAAATAGCTAATTTTTCAAGATAGGGTGTAGTGCGACCGCGTCTGTCGCAAACAATTGCGCTGTGGGTTCAATTCTCACTCGGGGAATGAATCAAATTATGATCATTTCTTCCTCGATGTATAACGCTCAAAGTCTTGAATTCGGACAGACAACGACGTACGGACCTTTTTGACACTTGGTACTCTCTAACTACACTGCTATGCGTTATACTCGTATAGAGTGAAACTGTATTATTACAAGAATTTTAAAGCTTATTTTTTATGTATGCATTTATTATCACTAACTGGAATTTTATGGAAATAAATGTTATAAGAAATTTAGATACTTATTATATCATCTATTATAATTATTTGAAGTGAAATTAACTTATCTTTTGAGTGAGTAGTAATTGTGGGTATAAAGCGACCGTATCAAGTACAGAGCGAGATACGGTGTCTAGTTGACCCTCTCTTTGCTTTAGCGCATAGATACAAATATCTATAAAACAAACTAAAAAATATTCTAGCTTGTTTTATTATGCGCAATAATTGCGAGGCAATTATTAGATTCTAGGTTTCTTCTTATATTTGATTATTTTTAAAGTATAGATAATAACTTCTACGTACTTAAGACAAGAAAATATTTTAGAAAAAGAATGTATATGAATTTTGAACAAAGCGGGACTCGATTCAGCACCTCTTAGTAACCGTCCAAGCGATATGCTCTTTTCGACTTACGACCAAATTCCTCTAGGCTTAAATAATATTATAAAGTAACAATAAAAGAATTTTAAATTTATGTATAATAGATAGAACGTGTCGAGGCCCATAACGGAATTCTCACAAAAATCGTTTACAATACGCGCCAGATGTATGTGAGCACAAAGGGCGGGCACACAATACATACCGGTTTCTCCTGTTCCTTCAGTTTGGGCAGGGGCTTGTCGTCGGGCTCGTGTCGGTCGCGACTGCGACTGTGGCGGCCATTTTCCTTATTCTCTGGTGACGCTTCCCGCTCGCGGGGCTCCGCGCGTGTGTCGGCGTCCACGTCTCTATTGTCTTTGTAATCCTTATCCCTGTTGTCGTAGTCGCGTTCTCCATCACGGTTATCGCGATCGCCTTCCCTGTAGTCTCGATCGCCTTCCCGGTAATCGCGATCTCCTTCCCGGTAATCGCGGTCGCCCTCCCGGTAATCGCGATCTCCCTCCCGGTAATCCCGGTTCCTGTCGCGGGAGTAGTCTCGCGAGTCGCGGTTGTCCCGGGAGTAGTCGCGTCGTTCGCGGTCGTCCTTGGAGTAGTCGCGCCTCTCCCGGTCATCCTTGGAGTAGTCGCGCCTTTCGCGATCATCTTTAGAGTAGTCGCGCCTCTCCCGGTCATCCTTAGAGTAGTCGCGTCTGTCTTTATTGTAGCTTCGGGAATCTCTGCCGCGATCGCGATCATCTATTCATTGGAAAAAGAACGATATTAAGTAATATTTAAATGATTTAATGGTTTTTTAAAGCCATTTTTGATAATAAATACTCGTAGTAATACTGACCTCGTCTCGCACCACCGCGACGATCACCAGAATGATCATTCTGAAAATATAAATGTTTTCGTTACCCATTTTTTTCTTTTAATATTTCACGTGTATATATGAAGTTATAAATATGAAATTGTGAGCTTACCCGCCGACCCCAGCGCTCCTTCTCCTCTGTAGCGCGTCTCGCTTCTTCTTCTTGTTTTCTTAAGCGTTCTTCTATTTCACGTTCCCTATTAACAACAGTAATACATTAATTCAAGTAGTATTTATACATTAATATATATAATTACATATAAATTGACTGACATCAAGTTTAATGTAGATGATAAAATTTCTTATTACAAAGAAAGTTAACAGAATTAAGAAGAAAAGAGAAAAAAAAAACAATCGACAACCTTAATATGAATACAATTTTAATAGTTATTACTGATGTCCCCATAAATGTATATATTTTAGTAATTTATATATTTAGGTTTATTTATTTGTAAAATTAATGCAGAATCTAGTAATATTAAAATAAATATTATTTCTAATATACATAAATAATGTTGGATTTATTATTATTAAGTAAATCCTGTATAGGGGAAAGCCTCCTCCAACATTTTCCATATTTTTGTTTTGCACAATGCTCATCCACATTCATATGTTACTATTAAATGAGAATTACTTACTTAGCAGCTGTATCAACAGGTTTAGCAGCACCAAACACTTTCTCGGCGGGTACTGGTTTGGGTGCCACTTTTTCTGGAACCTTGTCATCCAGTAAAGCTCCGTCAGCCGGCTTTGTAGGTGTCTCGGTCTCTCGGGGTACTGTCCTCGGTAGCAGGTTCAGTTTTGGACGTTCACGAGGTTTGCTGTCTATAAAAATTAAGAATGTTTTATAATTTTAAGTCAATATTATGTTTAAATATTCATTTATTATTAATAATGAAGTTCAAATAGTTATTATATTACTTATTTTACATCTGTATTTAATATTTTGTATCCTCGTGCAAAAGTTTTTTTTTTAAAATTGTATGCTACTTTTTTAAAAAAGAAAAATAGCGAGAAAAAAATTGTAGCTTATATTTTTACTTGCTGTCAACTTGCATACATACACAGCTTCACGCTGTATCCCGCATATAGCAAGCAGGGTAGGCAGAGGAAACCTAGTGTCAAGACACTCAAGAATTGAGACATTGCGTGCTGAGTGGCGAAACTCAACGCCCCGCTTTGCTTTGGTACCAAACCCAGGAAATGAAAAATTCCATTTCCTGGAGTGGGAATCGAACCCACAACCTGTCGCGTTTACAGTCGCACGCTTGTGTCTCTGCGCCACTAGCTGTCAACTTTGATTTTAAATTAAAAAAAAATATTATTTAAATAGTTACTTCATATTACATACCTTCTCTAGGCGGATCTCGGTCACCAAAACCTCTACCGCCAAATCCTCTGCTCTCTCTTCTAGTGGAAAGGACATTTTAACATTATTATTGTATTTAGTAATATTTAATGATAAGTATCTTTTAAGCTACAAATGGTACAAATACATAAATTATCGATTTGTACTATTAGCAGCTTACTTCGTGCTTAACTACTTATTTAGAATTCTATATATGTCTATTTTTATGTTTACATAATTAAGGAATTATTTGTTAATAATAAATACTAACCCATATCCATCTCGATCAGCTGTGCGGAATCCGTCGCGACCGCCGTAGCCGCGGTCTCGCCCACTGGGATTGAGTAACATTAATTTTAATACGAAAGCATGAGATTTAGTATGATGAATTCAATACAAATCAATTTCACAGTTTATCTCGCATAGCAGGGTAGACTGAGAGGACCTATCAAATCACTCCGTTCTCTTCTTTCCGCCCAAGCTTGAGACATTGCTTGTAAAGTGACTGAAATCTAGTCGCGTTCTATCTATTAGAGCGATATTGGCAAAGAGAACAAAAATGGCTAACATAGAGATTGTTTTGTTGTTAAATGAAATGAAATAAAAAATAGGAGCTTTTTCGTCTAAAATAGGCATTGTAAAGAAAATCCTTTATTATTAACCTCTCTCTGTCTCGTCCGTAGGAATCCCGTCCGCCGTAGGGCGCGCGCGGCGGCTCCGCGCGCTCGGCGTCGCGCCAGCCGCCCGGCCTGTTGTCCGCACTCGCTGATACCACAGAAAAAACATTTATTAGACATATTCATATTAAACATATACAAAGTGTTTAATAAAATAGGCACTCAGTAAAGTAATTGAGTAGGAGCAAGCCGAAGACTAGTCTGAATTGAGTTGCGGCAGAACCGTGTCACAGATCGAACTAAAATGGCCGGTCACGGGAACTTCCAATGACCGTTAGAGCTGCGTCTTTTCTTTGCAGAATCCTCAACTAACTCTAGGGTCAATATTTCTGGTTTCCCCGCCATCGCTGTGAGCGACGCCCCCGGCTAGAGGGTTAAGTTGCCAACACCGGCGACCTTAACTCAGACCTTCCCGAGATGAATTCGAGCAACATATAACAATTTCATAACAAAACAAACAAAATTGATAAAGTGCTCCGTGTGTGCATCCCACGTGTGACATTACAGCTCGCTCCAAACTACAATCACTTCGTATTCATCATAGTGCATAATGAGTAAATAATGTTTCAAGCGATTAGCTTATTTGATAGGTGACCACTGGGAGTGTTACGTAACAGTTATTATAGTTAATTGCTGTCGTATGACATACTATAAAAAAAAGGTGGAAAATTTTGTGTGGTATTGTAAAAATATCAATTCCAAATTAATAATAAACTTATTCTTTTGTTAAAAAACGACAGTTACTATTATCCAAAATGAAATGATTTTTTATCTATTAAGATGTACAAGTGATAAGGTTTGTCATGTGTACTGACAGTCTCGCTCGCGCTCGCGGTTGCGGTCGCGCGGCGCGTCGCGGTCGGAGCGGCGCGCCGGCTCCGGCACGGCGCGCGGGCCCGACCGCCAGTCGCCCATCGTGCGCTCCGGGTCGTACTCCCTGTTACATATTTCAAACTAATATTGTAAAAAAATCATAAATTTGTTATCGTTTTTAAATATCCATGTATTATACTTGATACACGACTTTAATAAAGATTTCTATGGGACATAAAAGTCAAAGAGAGAAAAATTTATGGAGGCTTATGTGCTCATAACAGTATTTGTGATCTTCATATGTACTCGTATATAACACATAGTATTTAATTTTTTTAAGTGCCTAATACAGAATTTAAAAAAGTTTAGATTTAATAAAATAAAAATGTAATAAGTTTTAATAGCGGCTTTATTTTATTTTATATATTTAATTTTTAAGAACACTAAATAAATATTTAAAAAAACTATATGATATACAAGTATATAATTATAAATACCTGTCTCTATCAGATCTGCCGCTCCTGCCCATACGGCGGTCATTGTCTTGAGTGGACACTTCTATTCTTATTCTTCTGCCACTTATTATCTAGTGAATAAATATTATACATAACTTTATTATTATAGATAAGATACATGTAATTATATTTTTTATTACAACATATAAATAAGAATTTTACATATTACTAAAGCTATTCCAATAATTTACCACAGAGAATGTTTTTATTCTAACAATGAAAATAAAAAAGTTAATATCCATGATAACTAAAAATAAAATAAATAATTCTAATAAAATAAAAATCAAAGTATTAGCTTACCAAGTCAGGCATATTCATGGCACTGACAAGACTCTCTCTGTCTTCAAAGTCTACATCTCCGAAACCCTTGAGCCGACCCCCTTCTTTTGGCAGTCTTAAGTTGTTAATCTATTGAAAATCCAAATAAGACTTGTATTTAATTTTAATAAAGCATTTAAATTCAAAACAATTAGTGTTTACTCCGATATTACTTAGTCATGTCATCTTGAGGAATACTTTTATCAAAATATTACATAACAAAAAGCCTACATGATAAGGAAAATCGAATGTTATTATTATTTTTAGAGCATAATTTGTACAATAACTCTTAAATTAAATCCAGATGACTAAAAAACCACACATTAAATACACATATAATAGATTACAAAATATTCATTATGATACTAATTCCAGTCTATGAAAGTGGTATCATAAACCTCTTACATAACCATGACATTATATGCTAATGTACTTAAACAAGTTCTTGTTAACATTGATATTTTGAACTTGTGCCAAATCTGCATTATGATTCCAGAAGTATATGTTTTCTTTAAGAATGCTTACTTTTGTTTACCTAAACATATAAATTTATAACCTAATATGTATTTTATTCTTGCAGCTTCATCTAGTGTTAAGACACTCCACTTTTTGCCTGAATCAAGACATTGTGGGTTGAGTGGCAATAATGAACAATATGTTTTGACTCACCAAAGCAGATAATTAATGAAATAATTTAAATATAATAATTTCCTTGAGTGGGAATCGAACCTGACATCAAACATGCTTATCATATTGATGCTACATCACTAAAGACTCGTAATAATTAAACACATACATTTGACAAAGAAATCAACAAAAAATAAATTAAAGTTACATTAATGTATACATTGCTAGATTATGATTACTATGACATGCAGATATTATTATAAGAAATAAATCTTAGTTTATTATAGAGAGACAAGCAACTTAAACAAGCATGGTATTCTTGTAGGAAAATTACCTATTGGCACTAATTATATATTCTATAAATATTTAAATAACTATTTATTAATAATAATAAATATTTATATCAATTAAAAAAAAGAAAATGGTAGCTAAGAATAACAAATAATTTGCACATAATTATATACTACAAACAGAAAACACCACATGTGTTTTAAAATCATATCATATTCATAAATATGAAATATTATCAAATGAAATTGTTTAAAAGATAATTTAACAAAACTTATTGAATTTAATTTTCATAAATAATTATTATACAATTAATTTAATTATTTTATTAACATTTTACTTGTTATTACTATTAGTGAAAGTATATTTATACAATTGCTTGTGAATGCAGTATGTAATAAAGTACTCCTTTTCAATGTCAATTTATGTTATGAATGTACTAAGTATCTGCAATGTCATCTCTTTGTAGACAGTCAAATGGATGTAACTGTCTGACAAGTGTATATATGACAACATATTTAACACAAATATTAAAATATTACATACTATATGAGATTGTTGTCTATAAGTTTACATGTATTTCATATTTATTAATTTCTGACATATTGCAGGTTAGGCAGAGAGAAGCTAGTGTATTTCACATTTTATATTTAAATCTAATGTAAATAACGTTTTGTTACCTTAAGTCCTGCAAACAACTCCATGATCGCACTCTCCTCAACATCATAAGGCAAATTGGAGATATGTGCAATGAAAGGGGGGCGGTGGGGTATGGATTCATCATCTACTGCAAGCCCTCCGCGGGCAGCACGGGACGCCGATGGTAAAACCACCGGCGCACGGTGACGCGAAGAATTTGCATAACTCGCTATGAAAATCAAGTTTCATTGTTAAATGAAATATATATTGACTATAACAGCTTTTGACATATATGTAAAAGTTTATAACTGAATATACTCAAATAAATTTTAAACTACTAATGAAATCTGACTGCTTATTTATAAATTTCATTTTCAAAATTACACCCTCAGGTTATAGGGAGACAGCCAATGAAAGACTAGTCTGAATTGAGTTGTGACCGTGGTCATCTCGTAGATTATGCTAAAATTGCTGGTCACGAGAGTTTCCAACAGTGTCAAGTATACGCCTTCTCCTTAACCACTCGGTAAGGTATCCTAAGCTAAACTCGGCATGGTATTTTCTGGTTCCCTCGCCTTTCTTATAAAGAAAGCATCCGGCTAGAATGTATAAATAACACAGAGACCTTTACTCAGACCTTCCCGAGGCGATAAGAGTGACAAGCACCCAGCTTGTGCGCCCCACGTACGAGATTAACATTGACCGTCCATTACCCTTTAAATTTCATCATTGGGTGCTTATAGTGATAGTATTAACTTACAACAATTTTTTGTTAATGTATTTAATATTAACGGGCTTCTACTTACGTTCTTCATCTACAGAATCGGCCCAATTGTTTGCTGTAGCAATAGTAGTTGTCTCGGCAATAAAGTTTGTGGCGTCGGTTTTGATCCATTTTATTTTTTTTGATTTCTTGCCTGCAAAATGTTACGTAAACGTAATTCGGTTTATCCTAATTTAACATGAGAATGTTCCTGATAATATAAATAAAAGGTAAATTAAGATGACGCATAGCAAGTGAACGACCTACTCTGATTTTGGAAAGTAGTTATTAGCAGATTTGAACATAGGACAATTTTTTTGATCAGTTAGGGACATTTTAGGTGTTATAGTTATTACTACATAAAATATCGAAGTACAGAAATTTCGACTTAGAGAAAGAGTTCATAAAAATAAAAGTTAAGAAATGTGGCCACGCGGTAAATCCAAACGTCCGTAAAGGTGAATTGATGACACGTTAGCATTACCTAATTATAAGATATAGTTGTGAAAATATGTTTATGCGATAAAGACATAATTTATGATTCATTACATGCGAAAAAAATTGAAATAAAACAGCGGAAAATATTAAAAAGCGAGCGTTTTTCATATGACAAAATTAATAGAACTAACCTGTAGCGGCCATATTACTAGGCTGGGGCCAGTGTTGCCACTGACTGAACAGATAAAACTCTTTCTATAAAGTATGCCCTCTCGAAAGAAAATTGTTGCCATTATTTAAACCACTAAAATTACAAATTAATAAATATAATGAATTTATTATATTTCAAAAAATATTTATTTAATACCGTTTATGTTAATTCGATTTTAAATAAATTCATATAAACAATATTCAAGTGCATTTCTTTTTTAAATGGCTACAAAAAAATATTTCTTAATCTTCCTGTTGTTAAAATACCTTTAAAGCATCTAGTACACATATCCATATCTATATTTAGCTTAATTAAAACAGTTTCTTAAATAATAATAATAATAAAGAGAACATGGAGAACTATCTGCGTGAAATAATGTTAGAAGCATAGATCATTTTTGTTTTCCTTCTGTTCTATTCTGTACTGTTCTTTATTTTATGGTATTTTGGGCGTGCTAATTGAGTACGGTTTACTTTACAAAAGTCGGTTCCGGTTTACTTTACAGAATTTGTAAAATATAAAATATAGCTATTTGTAGACTTTGCCTAGTTCACACTTGCACGCCTTTACATCTGGCAAAATTAAGGGTCAAAGACAACTCTTTTGGTAATTGTCCTACACTCAAATACTCTTTGTATGATATTCTTCCCTTCATTGCCTCCTGTTAATTTCTTTTTAAAAAGATAGTTAAGTTTATTATAGATAATGTTATCAAGTTATAGTTGGTATAATCCCCTCACTTATATATTCTCATATCTCATTTTTATTTAATCGTTTATGAACACATATATATTACTAATGTAGCTTTTTGTTTCTATATCATTCGTTTCTTGTCTACTACACGTGACGCTGGCAGGTTAATTTGCGCCTGATATAGCAAAATCAGGCCATTAAACAAAAAAAAAGAAATTACTTGGCGGAGATAGATCAGATATAGATCTTCTTGAGCAAATTTAGAAAAGAGATACCTATATATTAAAAATAGATTAATTGATGAATATCTATGTAATAACTAAAAGGAACTTTAAAATTGCATAAATATCTCTTTTGATATTTTAAAAGATAATCTTTTTCAATGTTTTTAATAATACTTTTTTATTACTTCTTTAAATTGGATTCTATCATTTATTCGTGCAACGCCAACACTCAGCAGTATCATAACGCTATTTAATGATAATGTCAACCATTACAATTTTCACTAATTTGCAAATGTTTAATAAAAGCATATAAATATATCATATTTCTGATACTTTATAATTTACCAGCTTTTCCAAAAGAATTGGATATGGAACTTCTTAGCTTAACAATATATTCTTTCGTAAGATAATATTTACAACATTCAAAACAAACTTTGAACGCTTCTAACATATCTTGAACAGAACATTTTATTATATTTTTCTATGGCCAAGAAAAAGTTAAAAATATAAAAGGTTTTTTTTCCGAAAATTTCATTTTCTTAGCAAATTTACAAAACCAATGTCAATCAATTTGACCATAAATATCTATGATTATATCCCTTTTTACTAGTCGGCGGGAATGGGACAGCGGTTCTTACCCCTTTTACTTGAATTTATTATACGCTGATATCCTTTTTTTAACGTTGAGAAATGCATTTTAAAATTGACAGGGTAGGTGTTACTTACAAGAGGATGGTACTGTGGGATTTACCTTTTCCTGGTGAGTAAACTAGGCACTACACACTAAAACCTAGCAGAAAACCTCTATATCTATTTGACTACTATGACGCTTGAATGGAAAACTCTTGTGGAAAATGAAAAAAATTTGGGCCACCGTCGTATTCACCTATAGGCTGAAAATAGATAGGAAAGATGTAAAAGTAATGAGATAGGTCTTCATATAAATAGTCCATTGTCATATCTTTTGTTTTAGCGTGACACTGTATCCCGCACATAACAGGGTAAGCAGAGGTAGCCTGAGAACCTAGTGTAAAGACCCTCCGTTCTCCGTTACATTTCCGCTCCCACTTTCCGCCAAGTTGATACTATTGTATATTAATTGATATGGTGTGGAGAGGAGAAATTCTACGTCGTGCTTTATCTTGTTACTAGAGCGAGGAAATGAACATATTAAATATTCATTATTTCAAATATTGAACACTTTTATTTCCTGGAGTGGGAATCGAATCCAAAATCTGTCGCGTTTACAGTCCCACGCTTGTGTCTTTGCGCCACGACTGGCTTATCTTGAATTATCTTTTAACATCTTATCAAAACTATATACAATACAATAATAAAAAGTACTGATAATGGGATCATTGGATCTTGCGGTAATTGTAAAGATAACGAGGCTTGTTAGGAATAAGTGTTGTTCACAATTTTACTACTGTAGGAATTGATATATATGAGAAATAATTTTAATTATGGGTGGTTGTTCCTCATCCACTATAATATACCTAAGATGTATTACTTAGGTATTTTAATGTATGTTCATATATTTTAAGCTCTTGCGTCATATGAGAAATTCCTTTTGGCAATATAGGTATCGTTTGCTCAAAATTTCAAAAATAATAATTTTTTGTATGATTCAATTGAATTTTTTTTTAATTAAAATTTATAAAAGTGCCTTTGTTAAAATTTATCGTGCCATATGCGCCTTCTTGGTTTATTTGTATTTGTTTCTCTTTAAAAAGTTTTTGTAAATGACCGAAACAGAAATTGAAGGGTTATTGGGTTTTTTATATACTTCGCAGATTATATAGTTACATACGCAGTTTAAGCTCATATCTCATATGCTAAAAAGTTTTCTTTTTTTTACGGGAATATTTATTTTTAACTAATTTTATTCGGAGTTATATTTATTACTCCGAATAAAATTATTTAATAAATGAATTATATGTATGAATTAATAAATTTAAGTAATTTCTTTCTCAGACCAATTTTTTGCAAAAAGTAATTCACATTTCAACGTTTATGAAGAGGTACTTGATTGTGTATGAAGGTACGGAGTGTCTTAGCACTAAGTTCTCGCTGCGTTTTCTATAACCTTAAGGTGCGTGAAATTAAAAAAAAGTTATTGAGCGATCAGCATGGACGAGAGGAATTAAATTGCACTACAGGTTAATTTGCAACATCTATGGAATTAGTGTCCAGCAGCTTTAGCTTCTTACATTTTATGGGGTTTTTAAATATGAGCCGCATGAAAATAAGCATTGAATTTATACTACCAATACGAAAAAATATATAATTATTGTAATTCTTATAGGAAATAACCTCTATAGAGGCTAAGATTATTTATATAGGTGTCCCAAAATTAACGCAAGATTTGAATTAAATAGAGAATGCCATTTTAGTCTTTTAATAGCGAATGAATAATGAATATAATAGCAAATGGCGGCAAAGTCAAATCTTGCGTTAATTTTGGGACACCTTTATATATATATTAGAAATATATTTCTAAAATTACCATTGTCCGAAAGACGGATCTAATGCCCTGTTCTTTTTAGCAGGAAAAAATCGGTTACACCTTTATTTTATATGCATATGTAAATCTTTTCGTACTTATAATTATTTTTCCATATGGCTTTGGACTTACACTTACATTTGTTCTACTTTGTATATCACACCATACCAGTCATATAAAGTTAAAAAGTTAGCACATATTTTATATTTTTATATAATGCGAAAGTTCGCGAGGATGGATCAATGGACATTTGTTACTCTTTGACACAAATATTACTGAACGAATCGAGATAAAAGTTTACAGTAATATAGTTTATACATAAGAATAACACCACTATAGGCTACAATTTATAAAGATTTTGTGTAATTTAACCATAATGTATCATATAATACAACATACATTTAAATATAAAGTTCTAAGACAACAGAAGAAATTATAAGATAATTTATGTATGTAGGCTTACGTTCTTTGCCGCATAGATGGGTAGCCGGAGAGAACCTAGTAAAACACTTCGTTCTTAGAGATCCAGATTATTGCGTGTTGTATGGCGGAGTTTAACACCGCGTAAATAATTTGTATGTATAAGAGCTTCTTTAAAAATAATGAACAAAGTAATAACCCACACATAGGTAGTCTATATAGTGAAAAAGGCAGTTCACTTTGTATATTAAATGAATAATAGTCATGTTAAAAACGTCTATTTATTTGTAAACTTATATGAAGATATTAATTTATGCGGTCACAATGGTATAACTGGCGCGCAGGCATCGCACAGGCTGGTTTGATCTCTTTCACGTAATAAAGTGAACATAAATAGAGGAGGGTTTCAAAAAACTCGTTCCGTATTCTGGAGTTGGCTGAGTCTGGATCCTTGTGACCGCGGTGAGTGGGCCAGACGCGGCCCGCGGCCCGGACGCGATCTCCAATATTGCGATAGATGGCATTCACGTCGTGCGCCGTTAACGAACGGACGTCTGTCTCACCGCTCGTTCCGTTCAACTTTATCGGACTGTTTTTTGTTCGTAGCGTTCCATTAAGTTTCACCGACTTATTGTTAGCACTAAAATTAAAAGCTTTTTATTTAACTTTTGAATTGTGATTTTTAATACTTACGAAAAAGCTTGTGTTGTGATAACGGTGATGTGAATTGTGTTGTGTTTACGTTATGATGTGCGTGATAGTGTAGGCTTTATATCATGGGGTATGCGACGAACAGTGCGGGGCGGGCGGCGCACGAGGCGCTCCTGGCGAGGCAGGATGCTGAGCTTCGGCTCATGGAGACGATGAAAAGAAGCTTGCAAGCTAAAATGAAAAGCGACAGGGAGTACGCTCTCGCGCTGTCCGCCGCCGCCGCGCAAGGACAAAAGATGGATAAATGTGAGGAACTAAATGGTACGATATGCGGAAAACAACTTTCCAAATGCATTTTATTGTTTTGTTCATACAAAAGCATACATTTATTACTAATTATATTAAAAAATAGCAATACGTAGATAACATACAATGTCTTACAAATAAGTACCTCTGGTTTTTATATCTTTCTACCCGCATAAAATGTAGGTGCAACGGTTACGTTTAAAAAGTTAGGCTATAGAATAAGGAATCATAAGTAACTATTAGTGATTAGCATAAACTTTAATAAGAATAGAAACTGGCAGTGATGTAACACATTAATAATAATAATTAATTGATGAGATAATGACGCACCCGCCTCCTTGTAAAACTTGTTCTGTTAATCTCAGACACCATTTTGGTCAAACGATAATTTGAATAATCGACGTTGTCGTATAATAGAGCAAATGAAGTCCTCAAATAGATTTTAATTAATCACCTTATTAAGTATTTTATAGATAATATTAATAATGTTAAAATGATTACTATATTGAAGAACTAGATATTAAGCACTATTTAGAATGATAATATTTATATTATTTATACGATAGCTTATTGGATAACAAAGAGACTGTTATTTTCATAGCTTTTGATAATATAGCTGTGTATATTGTTGTCACAAAATTCGTAACTAACATATATATTTCAGGTTCCGTCATAGCTCTAGCCTGGCGAACCATGACAGAAGAATGGGATAGCACCAGTCGTTTGATCAAGGCGAATGCTGAGGCTTTAGAGTCGCGGGCTCTAGATCGTTTGAACACACTCATGACAGAGAGGCGGAAGGCTCGCAAGGTCTATCAGGAAGATCACAGCAAGATATCTTCGCAATTTACACAGGTAAGCCGACTTATTGTGTTATAAAAATAACTTTTTTAACCTTTTATGTTGAACAGCCATGTTGCCAGTATATCGGTATCTAATGTAAACGTTCGTAATGAGAATAATATTCTTTCTTTTTATTATTTCTCACGTAATTAAGTAGTAATAAATCAAATATAATAATAGACAAAGGGAAATTTAATAATAGTTTATATTTTTGTAATTATATTATCATAAATATAGTGGGCTAGGTTTCTTATACTTTCTTATATTGAATCATTGCATAATTGATATGGATATACTTCATTACTATGCTAAATAGATTTCTTCAAAATTCGATTCACCTTTAAGGAAATACATTTACTTATAAAATTATTCAAACTTTATGTGTCTATAATATTTCTTCGTATATGTGTTTATTTAATTTAGTCTATAATTATATTATATTATAACTGTCAAAGATTCGTCATACAACACCCAATGTCTCTAAATTATATTATGGCCAAATGACGCAATATCTTTATAAGTTATAGTCTCTGAAAGCTTGCTAGCTTTTCGCTAAAAGATTCATATAAATCCGCGTAGTACTTTTTACAAAAAAAAATTGAAAAAACAGCCAACATCCATCCATCCACTGAGTGACATCAATATTTCTTTCTTATTAAACAAAATGCCAGAATTGAATACATTGTAATAATTTAGAAATTAGTATCTATTATATTTTAGTTCTTTGAATATTTGATGTAAACAACATTGCGGTGTTAAATTTCAAAATTTGTTACGTAAGTCACTACCAAAACAGGTAAAAATAAGTGAACCATAAGCCATACAAATCATTGTGTTGTATTGTTTTCAGTATAACAGCATTGGTAACTTTATCAAGTGCGATATCAGCGTGGCCGATCACGTTCTGTTGTCGACAACTGTGATGATTCATTCATATTTCAAGCATTTTTCACTTATTTTTCAATAATTTTATATCACGTCCTGTTTCATCGTATATATTCAAAGATATGTATTTCTATAATTGTAATTTTTACATATACATACATCATTACATCGTTATATTCAAAGATATGTATTTCTATTATTGTAATTTTTATATGTAACAATCACTAATGTTTCCTTTACCGGCACTTAGAAAGGTATGAAATCAATAATTAATTTGAAATCTAAATAATTTTATAAAATGCAGTTGCTAAATATGTAAGAGGTATTTGTTTATAATCACCATTTATAGTAATCGTTAGTGTATTGCGATTTAGCTGATTCTAAGCTGACTGTTTTCCGTTACTGACCGGTTGAGCACGTTTCCTTGTTCAACCGTCCGTTTCCTATCGTTGATCTACTCTTATTACTTCGCCCCACATAATTAGGTCTTAGAGAACGGTGCAAGAAAGAACTGTGTCAGGGTCAGATCACAACTGTTAGCTTTTCCAATCGTAGATGTTGGCCGGATTTGTCGGCCGGTGTAAATGACTTATAGGCAACATAAATTGTAGCATAAGATCTAAAATATATAATATAATGAGATTTTATTATTTTTAATTTTCTATGTTTATGTTTTTGTTATTAAATTCAATTGTCAAACTATCTTCATAGGTCTTCTAGTCTTAGGCCTAGTGTTGGCAGGGTTTTTAGGGTTAGTTTTGACAGCGTCATAGGAATTTACCATTACCATCTACTAATGTTTTACTAATGTTTTGATTTTCTCAAGTCAAATTCACATACATTGCGTAAAACTAAAATAATTTTTAGTATTACAAAACAGACGAGGATAAACAAAACTAAATACCCGACGCGTGTGGCATTCGTTAGACCTAATTCCTATATGCGCGAACATTGCTTAAAGAAAAATCACGCTAATCTTCCTTTTGTCTTGGGCTGTAAGGTTTTGAGTTATTAGGCAGCAAGTAGTATTGGTTTGGGCGGTTTGCCAATTTTTTAGTCGAATAAAATATGCGATATTGACGCTAACGCGGCCACTAGCATATGTGTTACAAATGAAAACTGGAGTATGAAATTGGGAACTTGCCCTAATATTTATTTTAAAACGCTTTTGATTTTAGTTTACATAATATAATGTCAATTACTTAATAGTGTTGACAAGCAGAAAACTGACTAATTTACTTTTTTTTTCATTATAGTTATTTGGATTCTTAGAAATTATGAAGTTTTACATATGGAAGAAATATGCATAATCTCACGTAATATAACATATGTTTAATTATTAAATGGTAATAAAATTAATATCTCGTATGAAAAAGATTTTAACAGATTATAATAAAATACAGATAATAAACATATTTATCAAGAAATATATTGTAAAGGAATTTATATTGTGCATGAGTAATTCTACAAACGGTTTGTGACATCTAATACTTTCAATAGCTGGTATTAATATAGCTATTAAGTGAGTCTTCGTTACGATATGTTACCTTGGCATTTGCTGATGTAGTTGAGCCTGAGTCTACTAGTAACAATGGCATGTCGATATAGGCCAAACGTCTTTAGATTGTTTGCCTCTTTTCAACTCAATTCAACTTTTCGCTTTGTCTTATGTAACATAATAGAAAATCACCGCAATAATTATTCTATTTTTTTCATGTCATATAAAAAGCTATGCAAAAATAAAAGTTTCTCTGTTAAGATTTTAGCCGAATATGTGCATATTACCCATTAATTTGCGATGTTGCAAAAATATTTTAAAAAATTTATGTCTCTCGCTCTAACTACGTATAAAGCAATAAGTCGGAAAAGGATAAAATTCGTAATTTTGTTAGTTCTAAGTGGGTCGCGTAAAATGAGTCTTTGTATCGGGATTGGCTGCGCGGCACCTGTCACCGTTCATTGGCCCTGCGCCCGCGTCGATGGCGCGTGCAACGCTGATTTCTTTTCAAAATCTTTTTGCTATTACTATTAACTCCTAAATATTTATTGATAATTGCTCTACTTTATTTTATCATTTAATTTGATATTTGTATGAAAGTAAAGAATGAATTTTCTTGAAGATTGCAAAGCTTAACCGTTTATTTGACGGTGAGGCCGTTGTAACGTGCTTGTAATATTTAATAGTTAAATTAAGGCAATTCGATTTCAGTGTGTCAATAGAATCTAAAATACTCTCAGGTTGGTCTTATTTGACCGGATCTGACCCAGTTGCTGCATTTGACGCGCATTGAAAATAGAAGATCCTGTCCGTGTTTGTCTTACCAAGTAAATAAATGCAGGAAGTAGGCCAAAATAATCTTGAACACGTCTATTTGAAAAAGCTTTTAATAATACTACTAAACCTTGATAATTTAAGTTATAAATGAGATAACTTCTTAAATTTACCTCATAACGTTAAAATATTTTGTAATTATCATGTCTTTAAAAGGTAAAGTAAACCCGTTTTTTCTGGTTTTGTTTATTGCTTACTCTCCACCTATTAAATATTATGTATCACTTGTATATAATATTAACGTAATTCTGACGCTATTGACGTTCAGTGCACGTCGTTTTTCAACCAATAAAAGATAAGCTACCGTGACGAATGTATAACACAACGTTTTAAACGTTTAATTTAATTAAATCAAAATATCGTAGCTAAAGACCATGGGAATCGGTATATTCTTCTTTAATTTTGGACTCTATTTCTCGTTATACTAATTGGTAATGTTTTATATATGTCATATGTAGATTTTTTACAATAATATTGCAGGGTAGACAGAGGGAACCTGAGAATCTAGTGTTAAGACACTCCGTTCCCAACTTTAGGATTTTTTAATTTGGATATTATATGATTTATATTTAACGTACTGTCACTTATCTATTAAGGAAAATTCAGTTTTAATTGCTAGTTAAGTTATTTAACATTCCTCTAGAGACTTCAATAAAGAAGGCGTCATGTGCTGAGAAATCTATACTTATTATATCAATAATATTATTTATACCTTATATTTCTTCAAGTGAAAAATAATATGTATTAATAAGGAATTCGACTTCTCTAAAAGTAAATACTTTTTTTGTAGACTTACGTGGACTTATATTTATTATAATAGAGGCAAAATCATATATTCACAAGACAACATATTGAAACAGAATGTAGCCAACGCCATAATATGAGCCCATGAGTTTACAGTTTATCACTGTCAATTTTAGATAGTTTAGTCGTATACGATACTTTGTCAAAAATATTTGAATTAGTGCCAATAAAGACCAGTTTAGCTATAATAAGGTGTTGAAAGAAGTAAAAATATCAACTAAGTACCTAGTCCTACTTTAAAATTTCTAATAATATGTTTATAATTACAATGAATACTAATTCATTATTTTAACTACCATAAACAGATGGTCAATTGAGACCACATATACATACTATTGTTGCGCAAGAAATGGGCTCATTAGTTCGTCGGGGAAAGTGAAAACCGCTTACAGTGAAAGTATCCGAAACAGTTATCTAAATTTGATAATACAGCAGGTTGAATTATGATAAATCTATCATGAGACCAGTTTGTGCATCGGCGGATTCAAAGTCGTGACTATTTGTCAAATACAATGGCACTGTTAAAGTTACTGCTACAAAGGCTCTTACCTACTTTCCTGGCTTGAACGTATTTATGATGCACTTTATACACTTGTTCAACTGTTTATCTTTGGAATTTCCTTTAGTGATAAACTTATTATCTCTGCCATGTAAATACCAAGGTCAGGGTATGGCTACTCTTAGTTGGACCACATATATTTAAGGTTTTTTATTGTTTTCACATTAATGCTTTTTTTTATTTTTACATTGGTTTTAAAATACAGAAAGACGTTCAAAATACCTAATACAATTTTCATTTTTTGAAAATTTATAGTAAAAAATATTAAAACACAAAGTACGAAATTGTTAAGAAAGTAATCGTTCTTGATTATCTTATAAAGAGTAAACTTAGGCCTATTTGTAGCTAACATTGTACATATGTTGCTATTTTTAAGTATAATCTTTATTACTATACTACGTAATTTTCCACAAAAATAAGTAGAAAATATAAAGAATTAACAAGCAAGACTTAAGATAAACGGTAAAGTGAACAAGATTGTTATAATTTGTTCTCCTTTAATCTATGAATAGCGTATTATGACGTAAAACGCATTTACCGTATCCACTTGACCCTTGCAATTTGTGCATTTGTTCCCACGATACCATTGTTACGTTTTCATTGTATTCCTATAGTTCACGTTTCACAATAGGTCATTTACGTGCAGTTTCTTTTTATAGAACTAAATCATAAGCCAATCTTATCATTAGACTTAAACAATCCTTCTTGACATTTATTTTGATGTAGAAGTAATTAATAAAGGGGTACCCTATGTTAGACATAACGTACTTAATATATATTTTCTTTATTATAGACAAAAATTTAAATTAACCAATCAATGCCGGGTACAGATACATATAGGTATTGGTATATTTGTGTATTAACTACAATGCATGCCGTTATTTTATTGTTCATCATATTTACAAGTTATCATTGCTTATTCCTAGTATCCGCAGAATGTTATCTTTACATATTTCAAACGTGAGTAATTTTTGCATACTTTAATATTATAAACTTTTAATAGACTTGTATTTTAAATGTTTTTGCGTAATATATTTAAGTTTATGATCGACTAAAAAAAGTTATCGCTACGTCGTCAAACTTGTTATTTTTGTTTGATCTATTCTGTTTTATTAACAATCTTAGACACTTGCATCTCGCGTGAAATTGCTTTGGCTACATGATCTAAAGTTGTTTTTTTAAGTCTTTTTACGTGTTCATTATGTTTTTAAATGGATGAACCACCTGTCACGTCTCTTAGATTTGGTTCCGTAAATAAAGAAGGTACTAATACGCCAAACGTCACGTTATAAAAGGTTAAGGTTGTTAGCTTGTACATTTTTAAATTAAATACCAGGCAATTTTATTATTAAATATAACATTCTTTCAATTCCAAAAGAAAGGGTCTCAAGACAAAGAAATAGTATAAAATATCAATATTTAATATCCATATGTAAAATACTACAGACATACGCCGATGTAAAATGTACAACTTCTAGTATAGTAGTGTTGCTGACCACTAAACCACTTACTCGTAATTGCTCTCTTGTTACGTGGTCTAGTCTACCTTTTGTACTCAGGTTTTTAAAGACAGGTATATTTTATAAGTATTATTATTTCATTTCTTCTTAGACTACGAAAATCAATTATTTCAAAGAGAACATTATTGCCTCTGTATTTTAGATTCAATTAATTATTTTGTAAAATTTGTTAAATATTAACACTTGTTAAACAAAAGTGACCCGTGTACTGTTATACATAGGTGCATACTTTTAAAAATTTTAATTCGAATGTTTTTAATCTTTTATATTTTAGGTACAAGCAAATTTTTCAATATTAAATACATGTTTCGTCAAAAAAATATTTTAAAATTGGTGCTCTGCAAAAAAATATACACAGATGGTCTCCATTCATTTTCTATAACAGCAACGTAAAGGTTAAAAGGCGTTAATTAAATTTTTAACAATTCGTTTGAATTAGATACAATAAAATTTTACACTAGTATTCAGAGGTGAATGAACTTGACCGTTTTTATTTAGCGAAAATTAATTTCGCTCGGCAATTTAATTATCGATATAATTTTTATAAGAGGTACTGATGTAATAAGTTGTTAATTTTTTACAAGACTCAGTTTTTTATAATATTGAGGAAAATATAAGAATTTAAAACAGATTTGCTATGTGATACAAACCTTAACACTTTTTTGCGGTAAGGTTTCGCTCAGTATCGTGTTAAGTGATATTTTTTATAAATTTTATAAATCCTATATAACGTGATGTAATATGAAATAGTGATGGCACTATTACAATTAATCATAACAAGAAATGATAATTAATTAATTAACCATGTATTTATGTACCATAACTTTAAGCTAATAAAGCTGACACGAAACCTACTTGTCTTTCACAATATGATTTATGTAATTGTACTAAAGTACTGTTCGATCGTGTTTAAACCTTAATTTATGGTGACGGTAGCTTGAGCCGACAAAACAATATATTTACATAGTCAGCTGGTCGTTATGTCGAAATAGAAAATATAATAAAATGACATTATCGGATAAAACTAAATACATAAATATATTGTACTCAATTCGGCGGAAAGTGGAGGACGGAAATGTCTAAAGAGAACAGAGTGTATTAACACTAGGTTCTCTGGTTCCCTCTGCCTACGCCTGCCTGTGAAGCTATGTATGTATGTATGTATCATTATCTTTTCACTACCAGTGTTAGTGACGGAATCTATGATCGCGATTTGCTATGTTTACCCTTTATCTTTACTTATTAGCTTCTATATATGTACATATTAAAAGGTTCATAAGTTATTTGATCCGAGTTTAAAAAGAAATATCTCATACTAAATTCTGCCTCCAAAAAGATTGGTTTACTTAAATCTGTGTACGTAGAAAATAATGTGGTATGGTAAAATGATAAACCAAATATTGTAAGCAATATTTTGTCATATGTAAATTTACAGTACATGTGCGTGTTGACTAGTTAATAGAATAATACTGAATTAAATTTATCGCGATTGGGAAATCGAGGGGACAGTGCAACGAACTATTTAGAGCAGTGCGACATCTAATTCCAAGAAGTTGGGCAGAGAGCCAATGTGAACTGTCGAGCCAATTAACTATATTATATTAATATCACGGCCATAACATTATTTAATAAGCGTATCCAATACACCGTAGCTAATATGTGCTGTTAATTTGGATACGAAAAAACTGTTTCAATATAAATAATATCAGGCCAAAATGATATGAATTTCTATAAACGTTAATGTTAAATATTATCTATTTTTAAGAAAAGTGAAAATTAAATTAATTTAGTCACAAGCTAAAGGATAAATAAGCGTTTAGTTTAGACTTTCAAAAGTTGAATTTATATTATCAGTAGTCATCTCCTTTTACGATTTACGCCATTAATGACGATAATATTATGTCAAAGAAATTTTTAACATATATGTATAACAGAAAAGTGATGAATAGATGCTTGTCTCTTTATCATCGTGTTTAGTTTACCTGTCCTCTAAATATATGATGCGATAAAGGTATTCATCATTGATGCTGCATATATTTGTAATTATTTAAAAAAGGAAATTAAATATTCATTTTTAATTATTATCTGCCAGTTAAGACATTTCATAAAATTCAAATCTGAACTAATTTTTACATCACAGACGATTGTTATCGCGTAGTTGAGAAGTAATTAAACATAAGTATTGTTACGGAAACAAAGTTGTGAATATTTCATCTGTTACGTATGATGATATAATAATATAGTTTTAATACAGAATCTGACAGTGAGAATGGAAATCTTTATAGTGTAACCTACATTATTACTAATGCTTTGTGTTTAAGTAAACAAACAAATAGAATTTTTAAAATTATATCTCAGAATTAACATTGATTAGTATTAAATCACCTGTCGTGGCACAGAGGCACAAGCGTGCGACTGTAAACGCGATAGGTTGTGGGTTCGATTCCCTCTCCAGAAAATGTAAAAGATTAGTATTTTCAATTCCTGGGTTTGGTAACAAGGCAAAGCGCGGCGTTGTGTTTCGCCACTCATCACGCAATGCCTGGGAACGGAGTGTTTTAACACTAGGTTCTCAGGTCCCCTCTGAATCCTCTACTGTGTGCGGGATATAGCGTGAAGCTAAAAAAAAGTATTAAATCACTTTATTTATATTTTAAAGTAGATAAAAATGAAATTATATGATAAATGAGTTAATGTATGATTGTATGAGAGACTGATTATATTTAAATTTGGAAGTTTATGGTTAGAATATAGATGACCTATCAGGTATAGGATTCCACCACCCACTATGCAGTCTGAGTAAATGAAACTACTAGTATACTTTTCTCGTTTCCTCTCTGTTTATTTCACAAGAATGTCGAAGATGCGTTAAATAAAAATATGTGAAAGATTTGTAAAGCTAAGTAAAATCATTTTAATAATACTATTACTAAGTCCATGTTTTCTTGATTTTCATTTCATTCTAATAGTAGGTGACGATTAATTTTACTTTAGCTATTCGCCAGACCGAAGTCTTAGCCGGTCAATTGAAAAGTCAAATGGTGGGTCAATTGGCAATTTCCTTTCTGATTGTTAAGTGTAATTGTTCAGTTGCTCTTCTGTCTAACCTAGTGATGACAGGGTGATAATTACGTAAACGTATGAGATTTTCCATACAAAGATTTGTTTCAGTAGTAGATAATATATATAATATGTAAATTGTATATTAACATTAAATATACATATGTCTTATAGCTAGACAGCTGATATTTCTTAAATTAATGAAATTGTATAGTATTTTTATATAAGTATATCGAAGCTTAGTCTTTTCTTAATATGTGGGGAATGGAACAAGTGAACAAGGTTCTCAGATTCCCTTTGCCTACTCTGTTTTGTGCGGGATACAGCGTGAAGCTAAAAAAAAGTCTTAACTATTTTAGCTATGTAAAATCAATTCTAACAAAAACCTTTCTATTGTTCAAAGACAAGTGGTGATTTTATACGACACAATGACACATTCACGATACTAAGAAGTTAATGCGAAACTGCTGTAGGGTAATGTTTGGCACTCGTTCATTTGTTTACTATGCAAAAAGCACTTGGTATGTAAGGTGAAGGCTTTCCATTGTTTTCTCACCGCAAATCGTTAGCCTTGACAGAGAAGCAACCATCTCTCCAATGCAATTGATTTATATCTGACATGGTATTTGAATAAATCACGCTACATTCTTCAAAACACAAATGTAGGTATTTTTAAACTTTTGTTGTTGATATCGTATTCTAATTGTAACATAAACATATATAAATATGGCGTAATTTTCTAAGAAATTGTCATAAATCACTTACGTTAATATTTAATGAATGCATAAAATATAACATTTCACACGACTCAGTAATAACATTCAATGTAAAGCGGACCCGAATATACGTCAGGTAACGAATTCTAGCTAGCAGAAAAAAATGACAGCCAGAATCCATCCTAATATATTAATGAAAAGATGAAATAAAAAATAGACATCGTGTTTTAAAAGGCGGCGCGTTCAAGCAACTGTGCCGGTTTATTTTGTTTGAGTCTTTGGAAAAGGAAATAAAATCTCGAAGTTCTTTTCTCCTATTTGCCTCTGACCTCGGCCGTTATTGACAATGCCTGCCAGAATGAAATATGGCGCACCGCTAACGAAAAAGAGATTAGGACCATATTATTCCCCATCTATTGTTGGTCGCAGCGGCGCTGTTTGCTGTTTGGAAACCGGCACATCTTATTTTTTCAAGTCACCTGTGCCCGTGACGAAGGTTCAATGTTTTCATTATAACAATCTATCGTCTATCTGATATGTCGGGCGCGCGTGTAATGTTTATTTTCGGACGCGTCGTTTTATTTGGCAATCAGATAACTGTCGTCTCGTAATAGGGACGAGCATGAGAGTTCTAACAACCGTGACATTAGCTGCGTACTTTATAGTATAATCACACATTATTTAACTTATTAAAGAATAATTGGTTATCTTTAATTTTTTTATTATAAGATTTGATAGATACTGTAATTAATTGAATTTAGGAATATCATTCAAAATTATCAATATCAAAAATTAATAAATTAATAGATCGTTATTACTTAACTTTAGTAGTAAATATAACATGCATCGATTTCTTATTTTCCCACAAGCGTTTTCAAGCCACTTTACTGGAACGTATGTGTTGATTTCGAGGATCGTCGGCAATAAAGCGGCAGACAATAGCCGCTGAGCCTTCTCAGAACCGGTCTTGAGGCCAGCGCTCCGCCGAATTTCGCGCCGACCACCCATACCCCGTGTCCCGGCTGATACTTATCACGCTTATGACTAGTTACTACCCATGTCTTTACATATATATTCGTAAAAGTTACATAACTTGATTACTTTACGATATTCGAGTATTAAGAAAAATATTCTTTCCACCTATTTAGTTATTGCACACTAATAGAAATCATATATACAATTAAAATAACAACGTGTCTGCATCTGAAACAGTAAGGCAACGTGAGAGCGGGAGGGAAGTTGCACCGCTAGTCGGATCAACAATCCCGCCCACTTAACGCTCTAATCTAAAGGGTAGTGTTGTATCTGTCAATTCTTAATAAATCATCGAACTGTAATAGGAACATGTATGGCGTCTAGGTTTTAATATTGTTTAACACTGGTAAAAGCAATGGCAACCCAATTTTGAAATTATGTACTTACTTATTTTTTACTTATCAGTGATGTAATTTCTAATTTAATAAATTTATTTAATCAGAATTTCTACTATTATATCATGCCCCATTTGTAGACCTGTTAAGAAATGTAATTCTATTTTTTATATTTAATCTTTGACGCTTCTATTATAGAAAGCATACGACAACAGAACTGGTAGTAAACGAACTGGTCTATTGATATCTCTTTGCCACATTTGAGAACGATGACGCAACCATTGAAATAAGTGTATCAGCAATCGTTTTCTATCACGCGAATATTAAACTGTATCAAGTTATTTGTTTTATGGATCTATTTGAAAGTGAACTGCCAAAGAAACACGGATTGTTAAACGATACACCGCCTGTATCATTTATCGTAATTAAAAACGAGATATTATCGTCCCGTATGATTAAAAAGAGAACGAGATCGGTCTTGGACCTTGTAATAAACATGACACTACCGACCAATGATTGTGTTTAAACGTCGATAAATCCCGAGGCAATAAGCCCAGCCCTGACCACAGTTCATTGAGTAAACCTGTGTCCGCCGCCGGCGAGCACGACCCGCGCCTGTGTGCGACGCACGGCTGTTTGTCTGTGTGTCTGCACTTTGTTGGTGTAAACACTCGTAAGTTTAGAAGCTCGGCACCGGCGCCCTGAGTTTTTACCTTTATTTATATCTATTTATTACCGCAAAATTTTTTCATAATCACTCCTAGATATGTTTACATTTAAGAATAACTTACAAATTATTATTTAAAGATTATAATATTGGAAATGGAATAATACAAGGAACAATATTTCAATGTTCGTGCTTGAATGTGCTTACTTTTATAGCAAAAAAGTTAAGCACATTCAAAGAACGTAGTTAGGTGGCCGTTGCTCGATAGCACAAGGGAAAGTTAAAACTTTCTGAATACTGATCAATAAAAAGTGAGAGTGTGTCTATGTATATTTAAAAAAGGGTCGACATTAAATGTTATGTTATTATGAATTAATTTAAAGCGCCTCCTCCACTTTAATGCGTGACTTATTTTAAATACAGTTACATAAATAAGTATAACGCGTTTATGTTTCTGTCACACGACAGCAATACATTAAGGTGGTCAAGAAGCAAAATGTCGTAACCGATGACTGTGCAGGTAAAACACATGAAGCAATTATCATTAGAATAACTTTTAACTTAAAGGCTAAATATTTGTAATATTATTCATATTATAGACGTACTTATATAAAATTCAAACTAAAATTGTAAATAACATAGTTTATATTTTGTTAGTAGAGTAAAAGCTACATAGCTAAGGTAAGGTAACTAACCGACCTAGTTTGTTGTGATATCGTTGTTCACAATGATGCTATTATTTTACAGTTTTCTGTGCGCTGGCGCAATGTTGTCATTACACTTTGATATAATTCGACCATTAAAATAAGAACCTCTATTGTTCAAGAATCTCTGTTGTAGTAAAGTAAAAGAAGTTTCTTTTTATACCGGTTAAAGATAATAACAAACACTTAAAGTTTACTTAGCTGTGTCAATAGCGGCGGTTGATAGCAACACGCGCCGATACTGAGAACTTTTCATTTATTTACCATGGCTCGAAAAAAATACTTATGTACATTTTAACATACATGTTAACATTAACTTTTTAAACTTTTATTACTCTTGTACAGGAAGTGATCGCTAAGAAGAATTATAATTAATGTTGGATACAAACGTATGTTTGTTCTAAATTTAGTGTATACTAAATTTAGACTTTTTAAAATAAAGTTAAACATATTTTCTTTGTTTCTATTTATACTAGACTTATGTAATTTTCTATAGTTTCTTATATAGTTAAAAAATACATTTTTAAGCGGGTTCGTATTAAAAAATAGATTTTTGGCTAAACCATCAATCTTAGACGAGACGTGCCGGCACGCGGTGTAGTGTCAACGTCCTGTCATAGCATGGTGTTTACATATTTCACCCGCGACCACGCGACCACGCGACAACAAAGCGAAATATCTACTTTGTATCCTGCCTGTGCCTGTGCATTACATACTAAACAGTTACCTGTTTACTACTTGCCTATAGCTATTCTAGTATAATATTTAAAAAAATACTCCTTTCAACATTCATAAAGAAATGTAAGTTTTAATACAAATCGAAAAATGTAATATACTTATTGCTTCACGCTGTATCCCGCATATACCAGGGTAGGCAGAGGGAACCTAAGACTAGTGTTAAGACACTCCGTTCTCTTTCAACAATTCCGTTCCCCACTTTCCGCCGGATTGAGGCATTGCGTGCTGAGTGGCGGAACTCAACGCCGCGCTTTGCCTTGTTACCAGAACCAGGAAATGAAAATACTAAACATTATTTAGAATTTTCATTTCCTAGAGTGGGAATCGAACCCACAACCCGTCGCGTTTACAGTCGCACCCTTGTGCCTCTGCGCCAGACAGGCTTTAATATACTTATATGTAGAACTAAATTGACTTAAGGTATTAATTTCATTATACCATATTGACTTTTTTATTTCTGTGAAATGAGTGGTTCGAGTAAAGGTGAGTCAGTTTATTTGTTTTGTTATGCGGTTAATATTAATGTAAGTTCCTTAAAGCTAGCATCCATTCACTAGCAGACAGACAACGATTGACGTAGATTTCCTTCCAATATATTATAGTTCCGTGAATTTGTAAACTTTGACGCATTGCGCTGTGGCTTTAAACTTCATGGCATTTTGTACTGGCAGCTTGAAACACAAAATATTATTTGCTTATTTATTATTATTGTCAGAAAAGCCTACAAATCATATTGTTTTTTGTATACAGTAGGTGCGTAATTGACAGTAGGCATGCGATTGACACTACTCAAGTATAAAGATTTTCTTTATTTGTCTTTTTATAAATTAAATACTTTAACATATTATTTGACATAAATAAGCATAATTACAAAAAAATATAAATGTAACAACATACATACATACATAGCTTCACGCTGTATCCCGCATATAGCAGGGTAAGCAGAGGGAACCTAGTGTTAAGACACTCCGTTCCCCACTTTCCGCCGAATTGAGGCATTGCGTGCTGAGTGGCGGAACTCAACGCCGCGCTTTGTCTTGTTACCAAACCCATGAAATGAAAAAATCCATTTCTTG
This sequence comes from Philaethria dido, assembly GCA_033558755.1. Taxonomy (NCBI): domain Eukaryota; kingdom Metazoa; phylum Arthropoda; class Insecta; order Lepidoptera; family Nymphalidae; genus Philaethria; species Philaethria dido. The sequence continues at coordinate 151,739 of JAKGSA010000122.1, forward strand.
TAGTGGGAATTGAACCCACAACCTGTCGCATTTACAGTCGCACGCTTGTGCCTCTGCGCCACGACAGAAATGTAACAAAATTAATTAAAATTCACATATAAATTGATCTCAATATCTCATAGCCTAGATATTATATAATTATTTTTTTGCTCATAGAAACTTTATTAGATTGTGAATGGTATTAATGTTACGGGCGGAGTGCATCTAATTGGCACATTCGCAAGTCGTGGGAAGGGCCGTCGGCAGTGCATGCCGTGAATGAACTAAGGAGGAAAACGCGCTTGTTGCATGGCATTTCAGAGATGAGGAAATTTTAATAAGTTAAGACAATTTAATCGATTATGTTTAAACATATATTTGGTTTTAGTAAATATTTTTTTAATAAGCAATTCAATTCACTATGGACAATGTTTTAGCCACTTCAAAAAAAGGAAGAGGTTTTCAATTTGTGTGTGTTTTTTTAAGTTACGGCATAAGTTTTTACTGGGTGAACTAATTTTTATGTTTCTTTTTTTATATGATACCTAGTGCTCCCCTTGTCAGGAGCACTAGTGCTTCTGATAATATGATAGTTCTGGCGAGTATTTTTTTAGTTATTCGTAAACATTTTACTTTTTACTGCATTTTATTTGAATTCGGTTTTCTTTTTGTTATAATCTTAATTATTTCATAGTCAATACTTAAACACACACTCTTTGTCCACACAATCTTAATTTCTCTTAATTTTTGTCTATACTTAATAAACATCATAACCATATTATTTAAAAAAAATCATGTGATAAGTTCTGGTTCCTGTATTATGATTAAGTATTCATTAAACTACATAAATATTCTAAATAAATAATATAAAAATTCAAAATTTACGTTACTTACATAATCAAAATCGTTATTTCAAATGATTATATAGTTTATCTCATATATTTTAGTTGTGGTTTACGTTACAAAACTGCACGTGTCTAGGTGAAAGCGACCACACCTTATCGGCTGTTCATTCACACATAGGCTGCATGTAATATGTACTTAGAAACGTAATAAATATATTTTATATATAAAGATATATTATTTAAATAAATTGCAATTATAAAAAAAAGAATTAAATATTTTTAAGTGATATTTAAAAGATGTCCTTGAAACATGATACTAAAAACTTTTTAATATTCACAATCTGTCTAAAAATATATTTTCTATAAATTAAGAATTAAAAAAAAAATGGAAATACATGTCATTTGTAAAATATAACACTTTATAGGTAACTCGTATAATGAAGAAAAATAATTTGAATAAAATGATTCATCTAAAAACTTAAAAGTTCATATTGCGAAAGATTAGCTTTCTGCTTTAAGAGAAACTTATGCAATTACTGACATTACGTCATCGTGTTGCTGGAATTCAAAAACCAGGTGTTATAGATTTTTTCCTTATTCAATAAACTATTTTAATCAACGTATAATAAAAACACTACAAAAAAGTCAAACAAAAAATTAAAAAAGTTATCTTTATTTATAAACTTTATCTTGGGTTATAGTAATTAAGATAGTGTTGTAATGTTTTCAATTTTAATCATGCTTAAATTAATGAAAAAATAACATCTGTTTATTTTTATATATTTATTTTAAAACATTTCCTTATTTCACTTTTTGTAACGTATACTGAAACAGGGCACAATCTTTTCTTTTTTTTATCTGTTTCATTATGCGATTCGACATTTGAATAAATTGACGCGTCTGCACCGAGCGTGCTAAATTTAATAAATTATTTTTTTAAGAAAATTGCAATCTGTGTCAATTCCGCACATAATGGGCTTCATCAATCCCTTTTACAGGAATATATGAAGTTTAATACTATCACGTCACTCGCCCGTGGCGTATCCCGTCATTTACAACATGCAGTGCATACATTCTAAATTGCCACAAACTCCAGCCATGAGTCAGACCATCAATTAAAATGTTACTTGGGACGTGTTTTAGCCCTCGAATGATCAACATTCTTGTACATACAGCCATAAGCGTTTTTTCCTTGTAGTGATCTGATATCATTGTTGTAACAGTTTTTCTGTGCATAGCTTTTCCATATATCATCACAATTATTATTAATAAGTTTAATTATCATTATAATAAATGTTAGTGTACCGTGAGAAAATATTTTATTTAATATACTTTAAAGCTATAGAAAGGAAAAATGTAAGTTGTTCTATAATATTCTTAAAATTTGTTTCATTAAAATGTTTGATACTTACTAATCTAAATATTTAATATGCTAGGGTGAATATTACTTGCTATATTTTCCCAAATCTGGTTATACAATTTGGAGTCCCAAGGGCTCTAAAATAACAGAAAAGAAGAACAAAATAATCTCAGTTCACCATTTTCCATAAATATACCCTATCTATCATGTTGTATGACAAATAAAAAATTAAAAACAAAATTTGTCACGATTAGTTTTACAAAAAAGGTTTAAAGTAGTATAATTCAAATACGACTTTATTATACCCCCATGAAATAGGTTAATGGCTTTGTTTACCATGGGATAGTTTGGCTTGTCGGTTGTATTTGAAGGGTTCTCAGAAAAACGCTTTCACCGCAGGTAGCTATGCTTTATGGCTGGATAGTATGCGACTGCAACTTCTTTATCACTACCTACTTTTGTTACTAAATGTATTACAGTAAATTAAAATTACCGCCACTTAAAATTTCTTAGTATTATTACGTTAGTTGATTATTGTTACCTTTTATTGATAAAAAATAAAATCAAGGATTTGTGAAAGGTATTACGTATTTAATAAATATTCTTCTATTATGTATCTGAGTTTTGAATATATTATATAACTTAAGCATATATTTAATAAACATTCAGTTTGAAAGTTAATTAACTTTTTACCAGTTTGCAAAAGGACCAAAATCGAAAACGATCAGAAAAAGTATCGCGCGACAAATTCGCAGTTTTTGTCCCGTTAACGGGTCACCGACACGAACGCTTGTCAACTGTTTTCACTGAAAGTACATATTTGTTGGAGTAAAACTAGTTTAATGTGTTACTTTTATCTAGCCTTGTCTCACGGTTTTTTTAATTCTAAAACCATCAATAAATTAAAATAAAATAGATAAATAAAAGTAATTATTATGTTAATCCATCTAGTTTGTTAAAATATGTCTCAAAAGACGGTCATATATATTTTATATAAAAAAATAAAAAATATATTTTGTAATTAATTATTATTATCTCAGTTGACATAACTCTAACGCTGATATATGTGACAGAGTTTTTTATTTAATAAAAAATATTTAAAAATTCATAAAAATAATTAAAAAAATATTACATTTCTAACCAAAGATATCAATTGAAATACTTTTCCAAACCTAATTGTGTACTGTGTAGAGGGGTAATGTTATAGCGAAGAACTTTGTAGCATTCTTAATAAATATTGAATCTTAAGATTTATGTGTATAATATAACAGAATATTATATAAAAAAATATATAGTACTTTTTAAAAATCATTCTGACTCTTTATTTTACTACGTTGCAAAAGTTGAATATGCGTTATATAAAGCATATATTTACATGAACAAAAGTTTATATTTATTATAATATATTTTTAATAATTAAATATATTGTTATTTTTCATTAAAATAAACCATTTTTACAAATGAGCAAATATTGAAATACACCTATGATGCAATAATACCTAGCGATCGATGACGAGCGTCGATGAGCACGCAAGCCGTCGAAATATGTGGGTCACCATTGACAGAGTTATTAAAACCTACAAGTTTAAATACGGCACATTTAAATAAATAATAATGCCGCGGTAGCCGTTTTATTTTACATATAATAACAATAACACAGGTAAAGCATATTTTTTTAAATAAAATTAAATTGTAAAGAAAAATAATTGTAAAATTTGTTTATGTAAGCTTATCGTGCGTGTTTTATGGGAAAGGGAATCACATCATGCTAACGCTATCATGGCGATTATATGCTAGATATAGATCTAGATTAAAATTTTATTGGGTGTATTTTTTATTTAAATCTTTTCGTTTCCTTGACTGACAAAGAATGTTGGTATCCCCCATTCCGCAGGTAAAATTGATATAAGAAACACCAAACAACACTAAATGTCTCTATTTACATATCAATCATTTAATAAAATTCAAATATTTTAAATAGAAAACATTTAATACGTTAAAAATATTGCAAATGAATAAATAATACAATTTACAACTAATAATATAAAAGTTTCTTATTCGTGACAAGGTACGAGCTTATCTTTACATTATTCACAAAATCATAAGTGATCTATAAATGCCTACATTGTAATGACTAAAGAACGTTATCGTTTAAACGTTAAAAGGAAGCTCGTGTTATCAGGCAATACACAATTCCTAGTAGAAATAACATGATAAGAGTTCAGGTAAACAAAGCTCTGCTTTTTAGAGATAGAGTCATAAATGCAGTATTTTTTTTGTTTCTTTTACATTTTATCTTTATGTAAACATTATTTTTTGTAATAGTAAAGTCTTTAAGTTGAAAGTGAATGTTCGATATCAATCTTCTAACATGCAAAAATATGTGCAGTAATATGTGGCAAATACAAGACCGTTCTTTTAATACTGCGATTAACAAGTATATAAACGGTTTATAGTAGTATAATATAATATAATATATTTTTTGCTTATACCGTTGAAAACGCGAACAAATATCAAGACTAGACTAGTTACTTTGAACTTTTGCTCTATATGCTTGTATACCTGCGGTAGGGCCTTATTTTAATCCATTAAATATAATTTTATGCATATATTAAAGTATATATTTATAAAGATATTTACTTATTAACCATTTATAATATAACATAATAGCTTTTATTTACAATACAATTAAATAGAAAAGAGAAAGCTTACAATGAAGTAGCAAAGATGTTGTTCAAGTCATGTAGAAACCAGTCTTGCAAGGCTGAGAGTTGAGACAAAATGTTAGTTTTAGTTAGGACTCTAATCTTTCTCTTATTTACCCTTTATGGAGCTGGTCCGTTGGCTAAAATTATAAATCTAACCGATTTGGCAAGTTACCAGTTTTTAAACGCGATTCAAATCCGACCTCTGCAACTGTTCAAGGTCGTACAATAACGTATTAGGTTACGTGAAGTTCATATTTGAATGCCAACATTTTATAGGCGTTCAGAATTTTATATTTTTTATAATTTAATGATGTTTTAGTATAAATATGTGATGGAAAACATGCTTACGTCACGCCGACATTATATTTACCACTCACGAATATGATGTTTGAATACAATTACGTTTTACGTGTAAGTAAATATTGGAACACGTGTTGTATTCGCATATCGTCTAAGTAATGTCAAACTTTTGATGTAATAGTCTGTAACTGTTTTATATAATTTATACTTATTGCGTGGTTAAATACCACTATATTTTTTATGTTTCATTTGCTTTCACACATATCTTATCATATGTTTTAATCTGTACTGAACTTATGTTTAGATTGTATCTAGATACAATCTGTTTAGATTACTAAACTTATGTTTATAAGTTTAGTACAGATTAAAACATTGCATGTTGAATGGTACATATTATGTATCTTTAACGAGTTTCGCGTCAATAATTACTGACAATTACATATATAAGTTTTTAAATTACTCCGAGAAAATAATATTAAAATAATATATAATTTAACTTCTGTCACTTTCCTATTTTGTGAGTATTATTTTTTTTAGTTTATAATGTTAACAATTGGTAAGACAACCATATATGTATACATTTGACATCAAAAAATCGCATGTAGCAAAATTAACTATAATCGATAAACTTTAAGGTAAAATTATAACACTGTATTCAGTCTTTGTCCTGTCAATGTATAAAAATTATGTCCTCAGAAGAATTGAATATAAAGAGTGGATATGCGTAAGTCGATGAATTACAAGTCGTTTGCGGTTTACCACTTCGCAACAAAAAGTAAAGTAGTCTCTTTTGTGTCCCGCAATTTATTTTCTTTACAATTTTTTACTCCGAAAATATTAATTTAATGGTCGTTGTTGTAATAATTTATTTACGTAAAGATTTGACTTATAATAAATTTTAAAAACAATTAACAAATGCAAATGTGGATTTTCGTTGAATTTTTAAAAACTAATAATCCGTAATAAGACAATGAACATAAATTTCTATAAGAACAGTTATTTCTATTGATGGTAATAGGTCAAAATGAAAACTTCTGTATCATGGCAGAATGACTTTTAGCTTTCGCCATATTGTGTAAACGTTGTACATTTTTTTGGCTGTATACTTTTCAATCGCCTTCACTTTTCTCGATGTCAATGTGATCATTATTAGCAAGTTGACAGTACAATCGTGTTCGTGTCTATTGTGACCGTGCGTGCAAGTCACGTATGATTGGAGATTCGCTATAAGCCCAGTAGGTATATAATAACGGTTATTTGTTTTTAACGTAATGCACCGTTAGCTACTTTGTTTTATGTTATTAAATAATTTCGAGGAGGAAATCGTTGGCTTAGACCATGTTAGTCTTTTAGTATTTATTAATACTAAATTATTACCTACCGATTGTTGTAGACTTTATAATTCAACTATGATCTTTTATTATCGTCATAAAATTATTGGTTAGTGTAAATTTATATTTTTGGTATATATTCATTTTAATCCAAGAAAAACTTGCTAAATAACATATTTTTTTTAAGTCGATTAATTAAGATAACTTGGAAACCATATTTTATTATTATATTATTACACTGCTACCACGGAAATACGTGACATTTTGCTAAAGGTAAACTCTTTGATTTGATTCACACTCGTTAAAATCTTGGCCGAAAGACATTTTTTTTGCTCGAAAGCTACAAAACACTACATATTAAACATTTTAACATCGATCTTTGTTGACTTAGCTTGTAGTACCTACTTACTGTAAAAGATGCAATTGTGATTGCTATCTAATATCCGAGAGTTTATGTCTAGACATACGTCAATTGTGGGAATTTTTCAAACGTTAGAATTTTCGTAATGTCTACATAGAGATGTACTATCATAATCGAATAATACGTGATCAAAGCATTGCTTGATTAGTCTGATAATGGTGAAAAAATTATATGTGACCTCCTTCTATATTATGTTGTCTTCTGTGCTTTTCCATGGTGTCACCCATAAACGGCTAGACCGATTTCGTAAATTCTTTCTTTGATGTATTTGATATTGTCAGGAGAAGGTTCGGACGAAACATAAAAGTTAAAAATTAAAGCACAAATACATAATGATGTCGCCGCTCGTTAGTGAATAAGAAATTTCAAAATTTTAAAACCAATGGAGATTTTATTATTTATAATCTCAAAATATTTTTTGAAAAAAATATCCACCGAATAGTGTTTTTATAAGAGTCTTAACAATGAAGGGTTGAATTTCTAAAAGTCCATTCTTAAAGAATTCCCTACTTCATAATAGCTACCTGAAGTAAATGTCAGCTTGATCCGTCCAATAGATTTAACTATAATTCAACTTCTGCCTTTTATAAATTTAAATTTTAATATTATTTATATTTTTTTAATTAAATTAAATTTATATTAAGATAAATTTCTTATCACTTATTGATATATTAAAACCCTTTCTCAAGAGGTAATACCAAATATATGATGCTTGATGTTATCTTTATAAACGTGAACTACAATTCTTTATGTTTCGAACGATATTAAATAATAAGTTAAACATATTTAAAAAAAACTGTTTATTATTGTGATAGTATACAAAAAGGGGATTTTACGTTTTATCAATGTCATCTTTTATTATTTTCAACTTTCATAATAGATTCTTTGAATATTATATTAATAATCATGTCGGGAATTAACTTTTTTAATGCAATTTATATTTGGTATGCAATAATTCATAGTTTTATTTAAGTTCTTATCCTTTTTTATCAATATTTTTTAATTTACCATTAACATTTCCTTTTTACACATATACGAAATACTTAAAAGTATCTGCCTTACCTTACTTACCTACCTTACTTACCTTAAAAATATATATATAAATATACCTTAAAAATGTTAATACCTTAGAACATGCACATACGTAATTTTAAGTACTTCTCAAAAATGAATACATACCAGATTGTTAACCTGAACAGTATTTTTATAATAAGTATTTAGTTTTAAAATATATTATGATGATAATGGAAGCACTGACAAGTTGCTGACGAATCATCGATAGTGACGTAAGCGCGTGCTTGAGAATGTATTCCAAATATTTCCGGTTCCACTTGAAGGCTGTATGAAAGCTATAAATTAATATGATTACGTTACTATTAGCGTTTGTCATAATTCTTTATTAGTTCCAGTGGTTATTTTTTATTTACGTTTATAATAACCTCGGAGAGGTCACAGGATCGATTCCTAAGTTAAAGTTGTGTTGTAAAAGTTTCCTATTGTGTTGCATTTTTTTTAACTTCACACTGTATCACGCATTTAGGATGGTAGGCAGAGGGAACCTAGTGTTAAGACACTCCGTTCTCTTTTAACATTTCCGTTCCTCCGTTCTGTTTTAGTATATTATTAAATAGTAATCCAGCGATACGCCTTAACGCTTGTTCAAGGTAATTACTTATCTAAATTTAAATTAATGTGGTTTAACGCACGTTAGTTTTTAATGTTTTATGTAAATTTTTACATTGCATAAGTAGTTGCCAGTATTTGATTGTCTCTGGAGACGTACTTGTTAACTTCTTGAAACACTTTATAGTGAAATCACGTAGCTCACATTATGGGCTATTAGCGATGCAAGGATTTTTTAAATAATCAAATAATAAAATTTTGTATTATTAATATAGAAAGTGCAAGATTAATAATATATAAGGATTCTAATTTCGTAAGAGGTCTCAAGTAGTATCAGTTTGTTAGCCCAATTGTAACACTATTGGTATGTTAACATAACTTTTACATATACATACATTTTAGGTATGTTTTTGTGTGGAAATACAAAAGAAAAATATAAACAAAATTTTAACGTCCTACGCAGTAGACATGACCCAACTGTACAACGATGACGCCAATTTGTGCGTTCTTCTTAATGCGTAATTCCTTGCATAATTACCAATATTTATGACTTCAAGATATTACGATCAAGATACTCAATACAAGATATTACGATACTAAATTTTCTTGTTGTTCTCAAGTACTTTTCTAACTCACAATACTAATTTTAAAACTCCTATATCAAAATTATAATACCGTAAATATAAATGTTAAACCTAAAATTCATAAAGAAAAACAGCACACGAGATGATAAACGATTGTTTAAACACGTTATTACTCATAAATGTTTATGAGAAATCATAAAATCTCAATGTTTTGTAATATGTAACAAGTATGAGGTTGAATAAATATAAAAATAAACGAATAATAAACCTTATATGTTTGGATATATTATAATAATATTATTTGTTTGGCAGCTCTCAGAAGAGGTGCAGAGGAAGCAAAGCGAGTACCAGAAATGCCTCGAGTCGTACAAGCAAATGAGGGCAAAGTTTGAAGAGAACTATCTCAAATGTAAGTTTTAATGCGCAAGTTAAAGAGTTTTTAATAAAATTTTATAAAAGAATCTAATGTTGCACTTTGTCTAGCCAGACCGGAGAAATGGAAATATTTTTTTAAATATAAATATGAACCCGCAACCGTGTGTGTTTTTTTTTTATCTTTATGTCATCATGGTGTTTTCATATAAAATAATTTTATTAATTAGTTTTCATTCCCACATATTGGGCGGCTCACAATTCATTTCTATTCAGTGTGTTTGTAGTGTGGCAGTCGTTAAATTGAACGCTAATAGTGGAGTGCGAAAGCGTTTGTTCGGCGCAATTGTTTACGTACAAAGTAGCGCAGCGTTCTACAAATCGTTTAATCGTCGTACATTAATTGAAGGTATTGAACGCAGACGCCACTGGCGCCAGGGGAGAGCAATTTCGCAAAAGTAGACCTATTTATCAGCAAATGCAAACTCAAGTAGCTCAACGTGCTATTTTGAGCAGATCTCATTTTATGTAATATGTACAGGTGGAATTAGTGTGAGCTTTCATGGTGGTACTTAAAAAGCATTCATACAAATTGCGTGCGTGCAGTGCATAGTTAATGATTTTTGATGTCATTGCACTCGTGTTCGGATTCCGTTCATACGCAGCTCTAACGTTTAAACAGTTATGACTTACAGCGTACAAGAGATAATCCCGATATGATGCTTGCGTCAAATTAGCAACACGTGAAGTAAACAAGACATTATAATGTTTTGCTCTAATACTTTTTAATTAAAAAGAAAATAGTTCATTTAGTTATTCTATAATAAGACAATACGCAGCGTTGAGTTTCGCCAAACACGCAATGTTTCGAATTCAGGCGGAAGACCGGCGTCTTCGGCAACATCAGGTCCTCTCTGTCACCCTTATTATGCGGGATATAGCGTGATGCTAAAAGAATAATAAATATAGTACAAAGCAAAAAGCAAACTTTGAAAAACTTTAAAAAACGTTAATAAAACAGAAAATGCTGTGATTATTTCAATTTCACTGTTCTAGGCCCCACAAGTCGAGGCGGTCGTAAATTGGACGAGACTAGAGATAAATATGGCAAAGCGTGCCGTAGATTGCACAGAGCGCATAATGAGTATGTACTGCTGCTTGCGGAGGCTACCGAGTGTGAGAGAGCTTTGCGCACTGCTTCTCTGCCCGCGCTCCTGGACCAGCAGAGGAGGCAGGGGGAGGCGACGGCTTCCTCGTGGTAAGATATATCTAATTTTATTATAAAATTCTAACTTTTTATTGTAATTATTATACACGGTAGAATAGAAACTCATCTGATCATGTCAATGACCCACTATGATGATAGTAGGATCACAATCTTGTAAATGTTAAATACTGGGTTATTCGGGCTTTAGTTTAACTAGTTAAAAATATTATAGGCGAATAAGCCATTTAAATTTGTTACTATGCTTCTTTCTCGGGATGGGAAGTTACATAATCATAGTTCACAAAGCTTTTGAAAAGCGGAAGTGTTGTTTATGTCTGTTTCCGCTTCCTGGTTCCGGTTTTTAGTTTACAAATGTATATTTTATGTATGTAATTAAAATTAAAGTTAGAGATGTGACAGAAATGTCATACGTATCTGTTTTATATTAAAATACATCTATTCAAATATTATGGATTTACACTAATTAATAGGAAAAAATACAAGTAAATTGAAACATATTCGTTCATATTTTTATATACATATAGATATATACTCCTAAATATATAACATGTAACTAGTTAGGATATTAATTCTTAAGAGCCATAAACAGTACGTGATATCGTTCGCCTATGCGATAAATGTATGAGTGGGTGTTACGTATAACAAGATAGAAACGTTAAAAAATCTGTGACGTATATATTGTGCAATTTAAATAAATACAAACATACCTTATGAGGCAAAGTACAGGAATATTACACATCTGAGGGAACGAAATATAAATTGGTTACAAATGGTCCTTCGTATTATATTTTGTTTCGGTCTGTCTTCGAAAAGGGCTTATTTTATCTTATTGTATTTTTGTTATGTTCCAATGATATTTTCAATGTGAAGTGTAAAGTAGAACGAAGACTTTTTGCACAAAATCAGTATGAGTATTAAATTATAATAGTAATCTACCTACGTTAAGTTAGGGATTTTAAAATATAAAATTTAGAATCAAATTGATGAGAAATATAGTAATCGAGACAATTACTTATAACACTGTTAGGCGTTATTCGGGTAATTTAATTAAATTATTATTAAATAAAAATTGAACGCTTCAAGAAGAGTGAATGTCTATTAAGAAACCAAGTATCACACCAACGTACTTGTTTTCATACATACATTTTCTAAAATTGCAACTAAAGTATCCGTAGTAAAGTTTCAAAATTTAAACATTGAGCTCTAATCGAATAAATCTATCAACTTTAGGCATTTAAACGCCTTAATGTTATTATCGTGAGTACTAAACACAATTTCTCGTGTAACCCGGATTTGAAAGACCTCAGTATTTACTACAGTAAATATTGGATAATTTACAAATATACATATTAACTGCAAGTTGCGTCTATGGAATGGCTATGCAAATTATATGTAAAAGTAAAACCGGTTGAACGCGTGTCAATCGGTATATGGTGAAGAGTTTCCTTTTCCATTCATTCACAAGGTATAGGTGCGTACCATTAACTAATTAAAGGAAATAGAAAAACTCTTATAGGTATCGCATATCGCAAATTTAGGACCGACGTGTGCGACGGAACGCGTTGCTTGTAGCATATCTCATTTGGAGGAATATTATGGTCATTAAGCAATCTCGATATGTCCAGAACTATTGTTTCTAGCACGTATTTTTAAGGCGGCATTATATTCTTTTCAAATTTGGTGATAAAGACAGAGGAGCGTGGACAGTGCAGACAAGCGTTAATAATAAACATTTTAATAGCGCTCCTTAAGCCTAAACTTGAGTCGAAAACTCAAGGCATCGTTCCGAGCTCTTCTCCCTGCAATGTGATATGCCCTGTGATCCACACGATGTGTCCATGGACAAACCTAGGGAATTTCTTCTCGTAGGAGTAACGATCATATCAATATATATATGTAAAATATTATTATTTGTTTTATCGAATTGGAGCTATATACAAATATTGCTAGTGTACGCGTGTAAAACTGAAATATGATGCGAGACATTTTTATGTTGGCAGTTTCAATATTTTCTTCGATTCATATTACTTCTTATAATAATATAACGCCTGTCGTGGCGCAGAGGCACAAGCGTGCGACTGTAAACACGACAGGTTGTGGGTTCGATTCCCACTCCAGGAAATGTAAAATTTAGTATTTTCATTTCTTGGGTTTGGTAACAAGGCAAAGCGCGGCGTTGAGTTCCGCCACTCAACACGCAAGGCCTCAATTCGGCGGAAAGTAGGGAACGGAATTGTTGAAAGAGAATGGAGTGTTTTAACACTAGGTTTTTGTTTCCCTCTGCCTACCCTGCTATATGCGGGTTACAGCGTGAAGTAAAAAAAAAAAGTAATTGAATTACTTAATTACACAAATTACAATACTAAAAGGCAAATACAATACCTACTTTTTACAGAGGATTCTATTTTAAGCATATAGCATTGAACAGTCCTTTAACTAAAAAAAATTATCTATTTTTTTATTTCATTTGCTATATATTTTGCTGTTTTACCATTAATTCACATATTTTTTTATTATTAATAGGTATCTGAAAGTATGGACATAAAAAACAAAATTTTTATTTAGTAGTTTACGAAATGTTAAATTATTTTTATTAAACCCATATTAGTAATAATAACTTTGCCATTGCTTTATTAAAAAGTAACATATGTATATATATACGTACGTATGAGTAGACAAGTTATTGCGTAGCGTAACCAGTTTAAAAGCTAAGAACTTATATTTGAAAGTTACCGGTAGAATTAAATATTGCGATTTCCCGTAGAGCTCTTTGCTATAATTACATTATGTCGTTTAATGTTAGACATGAGATGTGATTAAATGACTATTTCAAATGTTATAATGTCGCTGCTCAATTTTTTAAATGAATATAATATATTTTGAAACCGGTACGCCATAATTAATTTTGTAATTTGTTTATGCATAATTTAATTTTGTTTTTGTCATTTTTTATTTATCTACCGCGTTAGGAATAGGATGTAAAAAGTATGGAAAATGTTCTGTCTAGTAAAAGTTAGATTATAATTTGCCTCTGTTTATATGATACATAAATATTCTATCGAATATTTGATTAATATAAGATTTGAAAAATATTGCTTTCAATCTTTATATTAAAGCTGTTATTATATAAACTTCAATAGTGTGTCTTGACACTGGGAAGCTGAAAAAATTACATTTCCTGAATTACTGTCATACCATTTTTTTTCACAGGAAAGGAATTTTAGTGGAAGTAGTGCAAAGGTCAGATTTTAGTACGGACAAGTTTAGGGAGATTCAGAGCAAAATAGAGTCAACAGTAACAAACCTGAGGCCGCAGGAAGAGTACAAAGAGTTCATTGAAAAGTACAAGTAAGTGCATTGATAATTCATTTTATCACATATTAATTTTAAAAGTTCACATATTTGTTTTTTATTACTCGATTGATTCAATGGAAATATGAAAATCATGTCAATGTAAATCATGTCTTATTACAGATAAAAACAAACCTTGTGGTTTGTATGTACAAAAAAATCAAACGTATAAATAAATTCAAATGATTTTGTGGTCATAGCATAAAACAATATTTATTTGCTATATTGTCCATTATTAATTTTTAACCGATATAAAAAAGTACATTAGATTTTTACACATAACATTTTATATACTAAACTAATTTTGATGAGTCATTTTTATATAATGATTTCTATATTTAGCGTTTTAATCCCATTTAAATTTAGTTAAGACGGATGAATAGTTTTTAAGTTATTCGTAATAATTATACTTTTTAAAGCATTTTATTTGAAATTGGTTGTAAAAACTTAAATTATTTTTTATAATATTATAGAAAATAATTTATTATACTATTTCAATTTATATTATAACGATATAAAATTTACAGGTCACCTCCGTCAACGCCGATCACTTTCAACTTCGATGAAAGTTTAGTAGAAGATACAAGTGGCAAGCTTCAACCCAACCAACTGACGGTCGATAACCTTACAGTAGAATGGCTGAAGGAAAAACTGACAGAGTTGGAGACGTTCTTACAAGATAATAGGGAGAAACAAACTGCCTTACAAGGCCCTGAAATTATAGGAAATGGCGTTTGTAAGAATAATAATGGCGGAATGACTAATGGTGTCAATGGTATTGATAGGTAAGAGTTCACTTTATATTAATACAATATGTTAGACTGATTTGTTGTTATTATTATTGTATTTACTGTATTAAATATTTGTATAATAGAAATACTTCATACAGTAAATTCAGCACAGTTAAAAAAAAAATTGATAAAAAATTTAACTTCTAAATTTTATGGTCCCACAATTTTATTCGATTCATAATTCCTTTTTTAATTTTGCTCTTGTTTAAAGACATTTTTTTCATAATAGTTTTGTATAATAATCACTAAAAAATAAAATAAAAAAATTTATTTGGAAAATTCGTACTTGTGTTTAATGAGTTCATTAAACACAACTACAAATTTTCCAAATAAATTTTAATAAACATTACTTCGAGTGCACGCATTTAGACAACAGTCAAGAAACAATCGAAATGCGTCCAATTATTATTTAATGCCCCAAATTTATGAAATTGAATATATAAATTTATTCGATAAACTATAGAAATACATGAATTTTAGGCATTCCCCACCGCCCATACCGGTGACGACATCAGAACCGATCAAACTTCTAGAACTTCGCGTGTCCGAACGTAAGTGTGCCAAGCAAGCCGAGATGATACGCGCGGCGCTCGCGGAGCTCGGCTGCGAGGAGGCGCCCAGCGGCTGTCCCGACCTCTCCGCGGAGACCGTCGGCGTGGACAGCCTGGACGGCAGCTCACCCGACCATCAGGTCAGTAGGTTCATATCTATTTTAGGTAGTGGTCATTTAAGAATAAGTTTTAGCAGTTGTTGTTAGGAGATGCAGTATTAGATGCGTTGTACGTGAAATTATATTTATTTCCTTTTTCTTTACACTAAGCTCCTGGCTGAATATGAGGACTTTAGTGAGGTCTATTAAAGTTTATTATCGTAATGTGCATTTTGATTGTCTATGGTGTATCTGACCTAAACTTGTTAAGTACTTTACATTCAGCTAGGCGATACATGTTTTATTTAAAAAAAAGAATATCTTCCCTATATCGAGAATATCCCCTTAAAATATTGTTGGACCATCAGGACAGATCGTCTCTCGGATCGAAAGCGTCAATGGACGCGTTGCGGTTACACCTGCACTCTATAGTACCACCAAAGCCATTCTTCAGATTGTTCACGCGACCGTTTCGACGCAAATCAGTGCCATCGAGTCCCGCATTACCACCAAAAACGTATAGAAGTAGCAGTGAAGGACCCTCAGACTCGGTAAAGCTTATGTGGACTTTGCGAAAACAGCGTGTTGTACTAAAAAAACGTTTTCGTAAGCGTATAGATGTCTATGTGCAGTGTAAAACGCGGAATGACACGTTTAAAAAACGAAGAAAAACTCGTTGTAAATGCCCTAATAGTGTGGTGAGTGTGTCTAACAAGATAAGCATGGCATGATGCTCTTTACGACAGCACTTTTTGACCGAAAATTTGCAAATTGCAACCAGATTTTTTTTTATTAAAAACTTATTTCTAAATTTCTGGAGAAACACAGCGTAACGTTGCGTTTTCCAAACTATTTATATCACAAACACCGCACCGCGCGAACTTCACGCCGGAATAAGCTTTCATTCGAAATTAAAATAGCACGCAGTTGACTCTAACATCGAATTTCAAAATCAAGGTGAAGCCGCTTGAGACGTTCCAGAAATGCTGCGCTGTTTACCCGACGTTCGCGTGTGTCGGTCGTTTACGTCAAGTTCATACAGTTATTATCATATTTCCGCTATAAAATTAAAAGAAAATGTAATGGTTATGTGTATTAATATTCAATTACTGAATAATGGATCCGTTCGCGATGTATATAACGAATTCGGATATAGACTTGTTACCCCCCGTGGCTTTCCCCCGTCGCAAGAAAAGACTGAAGCAGTTGCAGTTGGAACTTGAAAAGGAATATGTAATGCTTTTAGTGTGAAATTGTGTGACCTTTTTTGAGATTTTACATTTAATGTTAGGTTTTGCATGTTTACTTGATTACTAATATGAACTAAT
Organism: Philaethria dido; assembly: GCA_033558755.1. NCBI lineage: Eukaryota > Metazoa > Arthropoda > Insecta > Lepidoptera > Nymphalidae > Philaethria > Philaethria dido. Next base: position 168,609 of record JAKGSA010000122.1, read on the forward strand.
GTTTGTTTTAAACCAAAGCTAAGATAGTTGAAATTATCCATATTTAAATTATTACGTACAGTCTTGTGTTAATTAAATTAATTATAACGATTCAATATGATAAAATATAATCATATTATGAATTTATGTCACGTTAGTTAACTATTAGATAAATCTTATGTATTGGAAATAAGGAGCTTTATAGCTACCAACTTGGTATTTGAGTCTGCTTGTAAAGAATACTTTATAAAAGCCTTCTCGAATTATAATGATATCCGCTATAAAAACTATTTAATGATCAGAACGTACAGGAAATAAAATAGATTTTTTAATCGTAAATTATAGGCACATATTAACATGGAATAAATTAATACATAATATTAACTAGAAAAAATGTTAAAATGTAAAGCTCACTGCATTTGCCTACGCACGTGTAAATGTGTCATGCAGTTATAAATTGTCACAATGTCATATATAGTGATCTCTTTCTTTCATATGTTAACAGGTGAGTGTGAGTGAGACGGAGCGATCGTTAGTGGATCAAGAATGGTTCCATGGTGTTCTGCCGAGGGAGGAAGTGGTCCGTTTGCTGCGGGCTGATGGCGACTATCTGGTTAGGGAAACTACGAGGAATCACGCGAGACAATTAGTATTGTCAGTATGCTGGGGACAGCATAAGCACTTCATTGTACAGACCACGCCAGAGGTAAAATATTTTTCAAGAGATAATACGAGTATATTTTTAGTATTTCAATGAATTCGTGTATTTTTTTCATTTTCCGGGATTAGTAGAAAAGCCTATCATTCTGTCGATATAGAGTCATGTACATAAAAAATATATCGTAACCCCTCATTAAAGTTTAACAGAATTAGATTTACCCAAACAGTATTTGTATTCAAAACCTTGGCCTACCGTCAGACACCCCAATGCGTCACGGCGACGTCATACGTATAGACGCCAACGCAAAAATTGTGTACAGAATGTATATTTTTAAAAATATGGATAATAAAATTATTTCAATGAAAGCCATAAGTATTTATTACGTTGTGAATTTTTGCAATTTTTTTCTTTATCCCGCATAGGGGGGCAGATAGAGGGAACCTAGTGTCAAGACACTACGTTCTTGGCTTTCCGTCCGAGTTCATGACACTATTTGTTGAATGACCGAACTCAACGCAACGCTTTGTCTTATCAGAGTTGAGCAATTAAAATAATTTTATTACGTATAATCAGTCCTTCTAGTGCGAATTGAATCCACAACCTATCGCGTTTATAATAAGACGCTGAATAATCAATAAGACGTTATCACGATCGCCTATATTATTTGGTTGCTATTATATTAATGTGAAAGAAAAATTGTGTACCTCTTTTTACGAAAATCGTGTTGACGGCGGAATTTAAGATTTGGAATAGGTAAAGTTTATGTAGATATAGAGTGCAGAAAGCCAATATTTTTTATAATAATGCATTTAAAACACATTAAATTAATAAACTAAATATTACGCACTACTATGCGTTTGATTTATATTTTATATAAAATATTTGTATGTAGGAGACATATTGCTAAATCAACACGTTGTTTACGCGACAGCTCAGTTTTTTAAAATGTTCATGATATAATTGAATCGATGACTCCAGAAACAACGTAAGTCCGGATTTTGAAATTTTATAGGACGGAGAAAAAAGTGTATAAGTTAGATTTCTAAGCTAGTTTACATCGATTACGAATTTTTGCATTTTTTGTACTTATATACGTTGTTTCTGCACTCACCGATCCAATTATGGCAAGGAAAACTTCTTATTACAGTAAAATATATTACAGGGTCACTACAGATTCGAAGGGTCAGCGTTTCCCTCAGTAGCCGAGTTGATAGCGTGGCAGAGAACCAGCGGCGTGCCGGTAACTGCGCGCTCCGGCGCTCTGCTACGCCGCGCCGTGCCCAGGGAGACTTGGGAATTAAATAATGATCATGTACAGTTACTTGATAAGATTGGACGGGTAAGATTTTTATTTATTTATTTGAATCAAGCTTTCTTTGTGTTTTTTTTAACTTCACGCTGTATCCCGCATATAGCAGGGTAGGCAGAGGGAACCTGAGAAACTAATGTTAAGACACTCCGTTCTCTTGCAACAATTCCGTTCCCCACTTTCCGCAGAATTGAGGCATTGTGTGCTGAGTGGCGGAACTCAAAGCCGCGCATGGTTTTCTGTAACTTTTATTGCCTTTTTTACTTTTCTTTGTTGCTTAACTAGGCTGGGAACTAAGATATTTACAGATATTCAATTCTTAAAAATGTCCATAATGTCAAAAATGTCTAAAATGTCCATAATGTCTAAAATGTCCATAATGTCCATAATAAAGTTACGTTTTTATATAATTTGAATTTGGGCTTACTTGAATAGCTATGATTTTTTTTTAACTTCACGCATCTTGCTCTCACTTGACGTAGTAGCAGAACTAAACATCTAGTTTGGCGTTATCAGATCAAGTATACGAAAATAATTTGAATATTAAAATTCCCCAAATTTTGATCGATCCATCACCATGTTTCTCAAACAATGTCGCATTATGGTACGACGGTGTAATATAATTATTATTGTTTATAACATATTGTAAAATTATATCTTAAAAAAGATACCTAATAATTCATTTCCTATTGCATGTTGATGATTTACTGACCATAATATTTATAAAAGTATATAATATTTTACAGGGTAACTTCGGTGACGTATACAAAGCTCGTCTCAAAACTACGGGACAGGAAGTAGCTGTGAAGACATGTCGGGTCGCGTTACCGGAAGACCAGAAACGCACTTTCTTACAAGAAGGACGTATTCTGAAACAGTACCAACACCCCAATATTGTTAGACTGATCGGTATTGCTGTACAGAAACAGCCAATTATGATTGTAATGGAACTAGTACCTGGTGAGTTATATTTTTTAAATTATTTATTTGTAAATGAACGTCTGTCGTGGCGCAGAGGTACAGGCGTGCGACTGTGGATGCGACGGGTTGTGGGTTCGATCCCCACTCCAGTAAATGTAAAATTTAGTACTTTCATTTCTTGGGTTTGGTAACAAGGCGGAGCGCGGCGTTGAGTTCCGCCACTCAACGCGTAATGCCTCTGTTCGGCGGAAAGTGGGAAACGGAATTGTTGAAAGAGAATGAAGTGTCTTAACACTAGGTTCTCTGGTTCCCTCTGCCTACCCTGCTATATGCGGGATACAGCGTGAAGTTAAAAAAAAAAATTGTGAAATGTTTACATCTTTATCAAATCTTAACAGTTATAATAAAACTGAAAAATATACATAGGTAAAAAAATAGACGAGACTCCGGTTTTACAATTATTTTATTCGAATATCATCCTATAATATATATCACTTCAATCCTTATTACAATCAAAAGATCATGCCTCTCGCCTTGCCACCACTCCAGAGCATGACTCCAATAATCCCATTGAACCACAGATAAAAAAACAATGTATTCATATTTTAAAATAATATCAAATATAATCTTATTATATTAATTTTGCTAACATATGTAATTTATTTTTGTTATTAACTTTACGTGATTCAATAATTTGAGTGAAACTAAAAATTGGTTTATTGCATCATGTGTAGAAATAACTATAAATATGATATCTGTATAATATGAATTTTTAGATATATGTTTTTTTAGTTTAGTATGTGTACGTAAATAAATTGTATATGAAAATATGTTGTAACAAGAGTAGAAAAAATTGGACGTAGCTTGGTATAAATTTATGGCTCGAGCGCTTGGATGACAAGAGACGCAGGTTCAAATCCTGCTACGTTCAAATTTTCATGTTTTTTAAATTATATTTGTATATATTAATTATACATTTAAATCCTCTAAGGATAATTGAACTCAGTATAAATTAAATACCTACTTACTCCCTCTAACTACCCCGTTAGGGATAAAGCTATGCATATATGTATATATAAATTAAATAAATTTATTTATATAGCATGTGTATCTAACATAAACTTTTCATTCCTCTATTCCAGGGGGTTCCCTCCTAACTTTCCTACGAACGAGGTCATCGAACCTAAGTTCTAGAACATTACTGGCGATGTGTCGCGACGCGGCCGCCGGCATGCGGTACTTGGAGTCCAAGAACTGCATACATAGGGACCTAGCGGCGAGAAACTGCTTGGTGGGAGATGATAATATTGTGAAGATATCCGACTTCGGCATGTCGAGGGAGGAAGAGGAATATATTGTATCTGGTGGTATGAAGCAGATTCCGATAAAGTGGACTGCACCGGAGGCTTTGAATTTTGGTAAGCTTATTTTGGTTCACTGAGAATCTTTTTCTAATATAATGTATAAAATTATTTATTAATCTTTTTTTTCTTAACTTCACGCTGTATCCCTCATATAGCAGGACAGGCAGAGGGAAACTGAGAACCTAGTGTTAAGACACTCCGTTCTCTTACAACAATTCCGTTCCCCACTTTCCGCCAAATTGAGGCATTGCGTGTTGAGTGGCAGAACTCAACGCCGCGTTTGCCTTGTTACCAAACCCAGGAAATGAAAATAGTAACATTTCCTGGAGTGGGAATCGAACCCACAACCTGTCGCGTTTACAGTCGCACGCTTGTGCCTCTGCGCCGCGACAGGCGTTAATCACTTTGTTGTTAATTGTCGTTTCTCTAGCTTCAAAATTAGTATATGCATACGATTTTGGTAACAATTCAATACATAATTTGAAGCTAGTTTTCTTTTTGTCTTCTTCTAAACTTATTTAATATTTTATAATTTCGGTTCTCCACTTGCCTAGACTTTGGGTATAATTGTCATATGATTATAACTATGTTGTTATATTCTTATTCATTGGACCTTTTAAAATTGTGCTCAATTATAATGAGTAATAAGCGAATGGAAAAACCAATATAACTTGCATAATAAAGGTACAATAAACAATGTGTCACGAATCCTATATATTGATTGAGATTTGTATTGATCTAGCCTAGTTTTGCCAACGTGGGGCCTACAGGGGACAATTTGATTTTTTAGGGAGTAATTGACAAATCTCTATTAAAATTATTTGAAATTTGCACTTCAGATTTTCATGATATGTTTTGAAAATTTCCTTACTGTATCTTGTTAATAATAAACTAAAACCTATTATTTAACTTTCTTAACTTAATAAATATTTTTTTATTATTCAAAGTTATGTATATTACGTAGGGATATAACAGTTTTAGAAAGCCTAAGGTGGGGTATAGTTCAAAAAAGTGTGGGAAAAACTAATCTAGTCATCTATACAATACTGATAATTTATATTCTATTTAAAATTGTCATTAACAGGTAAATATACGTCTCTGTGCGACGTATGGAGTTACGGCGTGTTGATGTGGGAGATATTCTCTAAAGGGGACACGCCGTACGCCGGCATGAGCAATTCTCGTGCCAGGGAGAAAATCGATAACGGTATGTATTTATTCATGTATAAAATTATTTATAGTAACTTTACATTTTTGCCGCAGAACAGGGAAGTCAGTAAGTAGTAACTTTTTTTTTCAATATATTTATTAAGATTACATATGATTTTTACATTAATATAAAACTAGTAAAAATAGCGTACAATCTAAAACAATTAATGTAATACCACTTAAAGGTAACCATCGCATGCAAAAACATATTTAAAAGAAAAACAAAAAGAAATATGTGCACAATCGATACTTTATAAATTATTACTAAACAAACCAAAGTAAAACTTATAGTACATTGAAGAGAACAAATATTATGAGAATTGAATCGAATAAGTTAACTCATTATAATAATGGTGCAAGCAAGAAGGTATAAAATTTTCTCCATTCTTTACTTTCCGTCCAAATTTGAGACACTAAGTATTGAAACGCGCAACACAACGCCTTTCTTTATCTCACCAGCGCGAAGTAAAAATAAAATCATTCACCCGTTTGGGAATCGAACCCGCAACTAAACGTGTTTATTTTGTAGATGTCACCACACTGTACCACGATGACATGAATATGTAATCATTTACATGCATTTATTAGAAAGGATTAGATAAAACTTGCTATTTCTATGATTTTATTTTAATTTGATTAATTATCTTGTCCTTAATTGATGACAAGAATGCCTAGACCTACTTATTATCTTTTAACTTTTATTATAATGTTTATATTATTGCAATGTAGCTTTTCAAAAAAACCATTCAACTATTTTTTATTAAAAGACTAAATTATTATTAAAGAGAAAATCTTTCCATAAGCTTATATTAACCATAAACAAGCAGAAAGCATACAAATACTATTCATTAAAATAGAAGTGGGTAATTTTTCAAGATTTCATTCTTCACCTGATTCATATGGCCTAAAATTTTCAACACTTTTGGCATAATAAAATGTGTTCCTATATGAGTAAGGGGCAATACAAAACATATATTTGTGATCCCTATCACAAATAAATGTTTTGTGGCACACCTACTTTCATAGGAACACATAATATTATGCCAAGTGTCAAAAATTTTGAAAAGAAAAGTATACATATGAAAAGTATAAGTATAATCTTAAAGAATTATCCAAGTATAAACCAAGTACTATTTGTAAATATTTATTATAAAATTTATAAATCATTACAGGCTATCGAATGCCTGCACCCGACGGATGTGCGGAGGACGTGTATGCGCTGATGCTGCGCTGTTGGGAGTACGAGCCAGATAAACGACCGCATTTCCATCAGATATACACCATTATTGACAATATATATAACAGATAATAAATAATATAATCGATAAAACAGGGGGGAAAACACAACGAGGTCCGCTAAGCCCTTATTTATATTACAGATTCTGATAGTCTCCTTCTAAAATATTAACTTCTGTCATTTTTTTCTCACATTTCGTATGTTTGTAATCTTGAATTTATAATATGAATATTATTTTAAAAATATCTATCTTATTATTATAAAATTATTTATTTATTTAATTTTAAATAATATTGAGAAGCTATTTTGGCCCGCTAAAACATTTCAAAATTTGGATAAACTGTTGCTAAAAAAGGTAACTCACCACTGATGTAGACTATATATTAATGTGTGACACATCAATCATAATATAAATAAAGGTTACAGCGAATATTCTTTGAAATAAATAATTTTATATGCGACCTGTATGGAAGAAAAAGAAGTAGACATTTAATATTTTTTATAATAAAAACGAAGCCCTGATAAATATTTTTGTTATAAAAACTTTGTGCTCTAATTTTCTAGAAATTTGTAAATAAACATTTCATTTTATCTGTCAGTATTTTTTTTATTTAAGTAGTATTTTTATGTAAGTGGTATAAAAAATAAATTTAAAATATACCAATAATTTTAAGTTCTCATATTATATGTAATGTACATGGATAAGCCATTATAGGAAAAAAAAAGCCATAAAAATATTTGCACTGTCATGGCATATCCATATTCTTGTACTGTTTGAGATTAAATTATAACGAACTTTTTTAATTATATAAATTTAAAAAATAAATTGTGTCAAGTGCCTAATATTTATAAAAATTGAAGAACTTTTAATAAGTCTAAAAATATTTTATATGATAACATTAACATATCTGCAGTCATGTTTGTTTATATTTGTTAATTCTTAATTATATACGTATCTGTGGTCATTTTATATTAAAACTAAAGGAAACTAAAAATGTAATATTGTATTTTTCTGAAAAAATTACGAAAACAATTTTCTTACATAGAAAACTGTATTTTCGTGTATGATATTATTATTTTATATTAACACTAAACGCTCTTTGTAAAAGTTGATCTCTTGAGTAATACTTTTAAAATAGTAGTTTATTCCTATACAAGGAATTAAAAATATATATATTTGGAACTGTATTTTCCAAGTTTTACATTTTTCAATTTAACAATTGACTAATTTTCTTGTATAAATTAACAATTTTAATGTACGTAAGATATTGTTGTAACGATTTTATTAAGGAAATATTTGTATGTATACCAAGATGTTAATTAAATTTAGTATTATACGTTTTTAACGACTATGAGTTTTGTATTGAGTAAATGTTAAATGTGATAAATGCTGCTTCCAGTTTATTTACATTTATATTTTTCTTGCCTAGTTGTATGTTATAAAGTAAATTGTATGTAATTAATCTAATTAGAACTCAGAGTGAGAAGTATTCTAGCTATTGAGCATATGTTACACATTATTGTAAATATTTTCTTATATCATTTTAATAAAAGTACTTGAAGAAAAGTATTATTCTATTTTTTATTTATTCTTTAAATCAATTCAAATTTAAAACAATTCAAAAATTATATTAGCACGTTACATGGATAAATTATAAGCATTTGTGGCGCAGTATTATCATGACTGTGTACGTCATAGTTGTGGGTTCGATTCTTATACGAGGTAATCATTATAATAAAATGAATTTTATTTCTCTAATCTGATAAGAAAACAAGAATTATTGAGTTCCACCACATAACAACCAATGTTTCAAGAAGGGACTAATAAATGAAAACTATGCATATAAAGTAATAAAAATCTTATTTCAATATAAACATATATTACAAAACATTACAAATACAATTTAATGAGTTCATCACTGACAGCTGACGGTGTGAGTATACCCAAGTCGGTAAATAGAAGAGTTATGTATGCGGGCGGAGTGTAGTCCACGAGAGGATGTTGTTTCGAAAGATTTTCATTATTTATAGTACTGGATAGATATTTAAATTCATTTGGCAGATCTCGTTGGTTCAGTGGATATATTCTTGAGAATTTGAAACTTTCTGTTAGCACGTATACTGGTTTCTTTAGTTCTAACGCCGACATCGCTAAACAGTATGTGCCAATCTGTAAAATTATAATAAATATTTTATTAATTATAACATTGAAAGCTGGAAACCTTTTACAAATTAGGTGAATTGTGTTTTTTAAGTTTATTGATTTTGATTGAACCAAATTTGCTTGTGACAAAATGATTTACGATTTTTAGAGACAATACTCAAAACGAATGTTGCACGAATGTCAAGTTTTAACTCCTATCCTTTTCGTATTGAATTTGAATATTTATATTTCTTAATGTTTCAATAATGGGTATTATAATAGAAATGTAAATATATAATATTACTTTATTAATAATGCCGCCACTCTCAGTGACTCCCTCCGCGCCCAACATCACGATGTCCACTTGCTCCATGATGTACCCGACCGCCGCGTCCAGTATGAGGGTCGCTTCGATACCGGCATCTGTTAGCGCTTTGTGCATTCTTTCACTAAAATTTGCAAATAATAATGAAGATTTTTTGGAATATATAAATTATACATTAATAGTAATCTATAACATTATAATTACTATAAAGAAGTAGGAGTATCCAAAACTGATTCGATTTCTTATTGAATTACACGATTCTACGATTCCACTCTACCACAATTTTAATTTAAATAACCAATAATTTCAATCAAAAAATGAACTTTTATAATTTAATACCGTCCATGTAAGTCATGTAATTGGATCAAGTTGACATTAATTGTTTGACTAGAAAGTATTACATAAACGAGGTTTTGGGTTATTTATTTTAATTATTAAAGTAAATTTATTACTAAAGACTATTTAATTGCTACCAACCAACAACATTTTGTTTATTAGTAAACCAAGAAAATAAGAAATATGAAAATATTAATATTGCCCCTGAGTGAGGATCGAATCCACAATCATCTTGTGCAATCAGACATTTCTCAGCTATGCCATGATAGTCAGTATTTAAAAATACGATACGAGTGATTGACACTCAATATACAGACAAAACTACTGGCCATAGAAAGCTGAAATTTGGCAAACAGTCCTCCCCGAAAAGAATCTAGGCCACTAAGAGATATTTCAAGAAATTTATACATAGGTTTTATGTTTTATAAACTGCGCAAAAGAAGATGCGGTATATTAACTATATAATAAAGTTAATAATAAATCTGATAATGTCCAAACTCACCCACTGTTATCAGGGCACGACTTTGTGACAAACACTTGAAATCTCTTATTAGCTTTTGCTGCTTCTATCATTGCTTGTAGCACTACTCTTGATCGAGAATGTGTAAGAATTTTCTAAAAAAAATAAATAATTAAAATGTTTTTATTACTACTACTACTACTATAAATATATATTTTGACAACATGACTTGTACTTTTTTTAAAATATATTTTGTACTTTTTTTCAACTTCACACTTTTTCCATATAGCAAGCATGCTATAGAGACAGAACCTAATCTCAAATATCATGTTTTTGGCTTTTTGCTTTTGCAGAACCTAGACTTTGGGTGTTGAATAGAGAGACTCCATATCAAACTTTTTTTTACCAGAGCTGAGATATGAAAACAACATGAATATAATCATTCTCCAAAACAGGAATCAAATCCACCACCAATCATGTTCACTCATCAGACAATAGCCCACTGAGCCACAAGGGCCTCAATTTCATAAATGTAAACCATACAAAACACTAGGTTCTCTGGTTCCTTCTGCCTACCCTGCTATGTGTGGGATACAAGAGAGAAGCTAAAAAAATTATAAAACAATACTCACACAACCATCACTAATAAATTGTAAGGACTGTTTCGCAACTTTGCCTCTAGCTTCCAACAGTGTGTTCAGAAAGATATGTCCTCTTTGAAGCATTATTTGTTCACATTCTTCAAATGACTGTAACAAGAAAGAATATGATAGTTTACTTGTAAATTTTTTTTAAAATTACTATATAAAGTAAAAATAATAATTCTATACATATGATCAAATATTACGATATTTGAACTTCACACATATACATATTCATTGTATGGGTATATAATAAAATTTATTTATTTAAACAAATACATATTATTTTTTAAATATTCCTGAGTTATATATATGTACTTAAATATATTAATAATTTGAAAGTTGTAAATGAGCATTTAATATTAAAAAGAAAAATAAATACCTTAACATCTAGTTTAGCAAAAGTAATGAATCTCATAAAAAGTTCACATCCTGATGAAATAGCTGCGACAGGTTGGTCACATTGTCTCATTGCCTCTACGGCCAGTTGTAAATTTTGATCCAGTTCTTGCACTGTTGCTACTGGAATTTTAAATAAATAACTTTAGTCATTATTTGCCTAGTTAATATTATTAACAATTATTTAGTTATTTCAGGGTAATAAATATTATTACTTCATATTAAGGAAATTTAAATCAATTAAGTCATTGTTTAAAATTTGGGTTTGAAATAGAAAGATTTTTACCAATGTATTCTTTGAGAGAAAATCTATAACACAATTCATTTAAAGGGGTCAGTGACTGAAATTATTTTTTATTGCACAAGTAAGATATCCAAAGATCCAAATTATTCAGGTCCCAAAGTTATAAAGAAATTACTAAGAGAAATTACTTTTAAAATGATAATTTTACACACAATATGCACTATCTTTAGTTTTAACAAATACCTTTATAATTTTCTATTACAGTTAATAAAGTTTTAATTGCTGCCACTCCAGCAGATACATCCTCTTCATCTTTGAGGATTTTAAGAAAAATCTCTTGCACTTCTGAAAGTTGACGATATAATCAGTAAATAAAGTTTATATTGAGCTAAACATGTTATACTTATTTTAAGAATATATATTACCTTCTTTTTTCATTCTAAAGACCTAACTACACTTATTGTAATTATAATATTAGTTGTATTCACTTTAATTATTACAGTTTATCATAATTAGCCTAATAAAAATATCTAAATAGGTTTTCAAATTTCAAATTCTAACCTCAACTAAGCTTTGAAACGTCATCTTCGTTTGACAGTGACAGTTACAATATATTGCATCAGATTCCATAACTTAAAAAATATATGCAAAGTATATTCTTTTCTACACAAATATTAAGAAATATAGTTAATTATTAAAATATTTAGAGTATTATGGGTAATACATATGTAAATGATGGACAAAACAAGTAGCGCAATCTAGTGTTGAGTAGTTAAATTGGGTCTTTACCTGAAAAACGTTTTCATGGGCGGGTAATTATACTACCCAGTGACCTAAAATTGTATTTTTCAAGTATATTTTTTTAAAATACTAAACATTGCCACAAAAACCAAGATCATCTAAGCAGGTAAAGGGAAAGTCACGGTCATCGATTGTAGGCTTACCTGTAGTATTAAGCATATAGTACCACGAGAAGTCGTGTAGAAAAGACGCGTTATTTATTTTTCCTCAAGTAACTTTAAATTTTACAATCATAGTTGATAAAGTGAATAGTCAGTAAGTGAATACAAAAATAGAGATGGGGAATTCGGCTTCTCTTAAGCTTAACGATAAAAGAAAATGGCAGTAAGTTACAATATTGCATGTCGTTTTTAAAATAATTTAGTTGTAAAATATAAATTTCAGTTTTATAAGAACTTATAAAGTTTTCAAAAGTTTTCAGGAAAATCTATACTTTATTAAACATTGCTTTTAATCTATTCTTATGGTAAAAAAATGTAATTATGTTAATGTATCTTTATTTCTTTGGTACTATGAATCATTAATTATATTTTTATACAAGGCGTGAGTAAAGTGATAAGTCGATTAGTTAAAATTCTTAAAATATTAATCAGCATTTGAATTTTCTTATAGGGCGAATAAATGGCTAAATAAACAAATCAAACACTTTTAGATACAAAAGTATTTAAATAACATAAGAACAGAATTAACACATAATATTGAGACTTAAAAATGAGTACTTTGAAAAGTATTCACTTTCGACTTGTCAATCTAATAACATTGTTATGGATTTATTTTATAGTCTTTATTAGGGTGAGTATTTACGTACCCATATTGAAATTATATCATATTACCTATACAAGGTATTTTAGCTTTCGCTAAATTCTTAACTATAAATCTATTGTTTTAATCATTAACGCCTGTCGTGGCGCAGAGGCACAAGTGTGCGACTGTAAACGCGACAGGTTGTGGGTTCGATTCCCACTACAGGAATTGGAATTTTTCATTTCCTGGGCTTGGTAAGAAGGCAAAGCGCGGCGTTGTCGAGTTCTGCCACTCAGCACGCAATGCCTCATTTCGGCGGAAAGTGGAGAACGGAGTGTTTTAACACTAGGTTTCCTTCTGCCTACCCTGCTATATGCGGGGTACAGCGTGAAGCTATTTCCTGGAGTGGGAACCGAACCCACAATCTGTGGCATTTACAGTCATGCGACTGTCCATAATAAAAATAGAAACAATATAAAATGTTGAGTAAAATATATTTTATTAAAGCCCTTATTACTTATTCCAACTATCTCTGACTATTATTCCAGAGGTTGTGCATTTAATTTCAACTAAGGATAGATGTTTGTATTATGAATGTATTCGTTCACTTTTTTTTAAATTCTCGCTGTATCCCGCACATAGCAGGGTAGGCAGAGAGAACCTGAAAACCTAGTGTTAAGACACTCCGTTCTCTTTTAACACTTCCGTTCCCCAATTTTTGGATTTATATTTATACGAATACGAACGAATATACGAATATAAATTTATGTATAATTTGAATTTTAATATTTTTCAAGTATTATTGACACCCTCAGGTCATAAAAATATTTGAGAAAAACCTGTTAAGTCGCGAGTTCGAATCCTGTAGGTGTATATGTAATTTTTCTTTTCCGTTTTTCAATAATACCTACATTATTTATACATGGTTATATTTTCACGTAACTTATTAAAAACCATGTCCAAAAGTATAAATGCCAAAACAATTACAAAACACAAAACATTTGCAATTGTACTGTGGACATAGTGATATCTATAAGGAAACATTTATTATCCTAACATATATTTGTATCATATCTATATGATTATTTATTTTTATCGTCATATTCACCATCTAACGTTAATACGTCATAAACATACAGGATACAGTGATTATGTACTTTCCATGAATAATTGCTTATTGAGTGATCTAATTTAAACGATTTTAAAAATAGCACAGTCTAAGTTATGCATGTCATCAATATTATAAGTTATATTACAATATATAATAGTCTATTAAAGTTTATTTTAATTTATCACAAAAATGCAGATTCATAGAAAATAGAAAAATATTTTTAAAAGCCTGAATCAAACTAATTCTTTTTTTTTTTCTCATACAAAAATTCAAGTAATGAGTATCTGATCGTTTTGTCACAAACACAAAAGAAAAATATATATTTATTAACATATAAACCAAACATTTTTAATACTTTACGATATGAGAAAACAATAAAGAAATCCATTATGTAGATATTAAGACTGTAAAAAATGTTAGAAATTATGTAATTTTATGTTTTTCTATTGTAATATATGGATATACTCTTTGTTCAATCTTAATTCCTGATTTTAAATATCTATATATAAAAAAATCGGTATGTCTTTCTATGTAGAGAGACGGGGCTTCCCGTAACTTATGATGCCAGACTATATGTTTAAGCTACGTTATATTATAAGTATTTATGCAACAAAGAAGATAAAATCAAATAAGAATAATTACATTTAATTATTATTCAGAAAACTATAAAGATTAAATCGGCAGACTACATTGTAGAGACGTCCCATGTGTACTAATTTTGTTTAGGTAGAACTTGTATTTACAAACCTTTACGTGTATGTTTGATTACGTGAATATAACAATGGAGTATATACATAAGGATAGTAGACAATATAAATCTTAAAGTTCTAATAAAATACGCTTATCGTATAGTATGTAATAATGACGTTATTTATGAGGCAGATTATATGCTGATAAAAAAAATATTAGATTAGATTTTATGACCGATAAGTGATAACGTATATAGTTTAAATTGAATATAAATATACTATAATGTTTATAAAAATATATGAAATTGTGGACATATCGTATATATAATTGTATTAATTAGCAGAATATTAAAGATTTGATTACTCTATTGTGACAACTCATGAAGAAATTAAGATTTTTAAATTTTCAATTTCAATTTAACATTTTATTGTTATTATAATTAGTTATTACTTAGCGCGAAATTTTTTTTATTACTTCTTTATTAGTTCATTAATTATCTATGTTCTAATTTAAGTAAATACATTTAACTGTGCCGCTACAACTAAGTTAAATAGTAATACCTTCACGATGTTTAGATTTATTGAGTGACCCTGACAGGTACAAAGAATTGCCAAATTTCAATGTCAGTAGTTTAGTAGGTAATTATCAATTAGTTGTAAAAGTTTCAAAGTAAACTATAAAAATATCGTAAAAAATACAGTTTCAATTGATTCCAAAAAAAATAATATTTATTTTTGCTAGAGCATAAATAAATACAAACTGTTAATTGAATAAATATACAAAGACATGAGAGGCAAAGTATTAAAACCTTTAAAAAATATATACATGCCATGTAACCTCCTAACTTCAAATGACATGTAGGAAGTATTCAACTAAATCAAGTTTGCCAATGAAAAAAATATTAAAGAAGATATACGAGTATATGTACGTGAGCTTAATATAAGAAATAATTTTTTAGTGTTTTTACAATCATCATTTGTTACCTATATATATATATATATATATATGTTATATGTAGTTTATATAATCTGTGGTTATTAGGTGTTTGGCACAGCGATGACCTTGATGTCAGCGTGATTAATGAATAATGAGCGCGCAAAAACAGTCAAGCTTGACTAGGATTAACATTGACTGTCATTCTCATTCTACTTTACTATGCGCTTTTGTTGTATTATTTATTATGAACGTAATTCAGGCTAATAACATTAAACTAGCATACTTTATTACTCTTTATTTTCCATTTGGTTCTATCTGTTTTTATCTTTGAAATGCGAGAAATACATGATCATGAAATAAAGTGCATATTTTTTATTTTTTTTGTCAAATGAATTTACACATAATAAGAAATTAGAGTTATTATATTTTTTTGGGAATGAATTTTTCATATTTGGAATAGCGTGACATGCAACTAGTGCTAGCTCATACCAACACTGGCTTTCTACGAGACATGGTACAAATTCACTCAAAATTACACCTTTCCAAAGATTTTCAAATGCGCTTTCTAAGTGAATATAAATGACGCTTTCCATTGCTGTCTCTAGAAAAAACAACATATGAAACATTCTTAGGATCGAGTAAATTATAATGCTATAAGAAATACAATTTAGTGCTTTGTCATATAAAAACAGACGAAATGATCTACTATAAAGTTTTTATATATATTTTACTACAAACAATGTAATTAAGAGTCTTTTTATTTTGTTATTAATTTCTATTCTTTTTTGAGCTTTCCATTTGATTCAACTTTAATATATTTTTTTACAACTTTGAATAATATTTTACAAAAATATTTCCGACATTTGCTTAGGGCTAATTATGTCATAAATCCAGCTAGGTTTTATCACGTCAGTTATCGTTTAGATACACTAAAATCTACTGGAAGTTCTAAACATAATCAAACTCTACGCATTTTTTTACTTCCTTGCTTTAAAACACAAGTACAATAAAACGGAATAAGCTTTACTATACTAGAGCAGAAAAATAAAAATATTATACTTTAGTAAGAATCGAATTCACAACCAACCGTTAAACACTGTACCACTGCACCATGAAGGCCTCGGGTTTACTCTATGTGATAGCTCTATATTTTTACAATTTTTTGAAAAAAATTACAGGTTTGGTTTTTTTAGAGTACTTATTAGTTTATTACAATAATTTTGAATGCAATGAGCTCAAGATAATCTATATATTTCGACATGCAGTAACATTGTGGTTTGCTGTCGCGTTGGTCTAATGACACTTTTCTTACAACTTGCACAACTGTTTGTTTCACTTGCAAATATTTTAAGCAAAACGCACAAAAAGTTGTTAAACTCATTCAAGGCACGTACAAGGAAATGACTTGTAAAAGGAACTATAGTAAGTCAAACTTAATAGCAATATATACGTCATAGTGTGGCACTTTGATAGTGGTTGACTGTACACATGACTAGTAGTAGGGTCGATTCTCTAGGAATATAATATTTCATTGAATGGATTGGAGTGAAATGGCCTTGGACGTAAGATGAGGCAGACGTGTAAAGATAAAAAGTACAATTATTTAAAAGAAAAACATTCTATATGGTGCTTAAACTAGCGACAATGTAATTTAAAACTATAAAATGAATTGCATCTATTTTAAAATAGTAGTAAGTCTAACAATAAAGATGTTATCGATATTACGAGAAATGTTATATAGGTAAGTTTAAAATAATAACGTGTTAAATCTTCTAAATAGAAACTCAAAACAAATTCATAATATTAAATGCTGACGTAGAGAAATCTAACTATAATACTTTTTTTAATTTTTTTTAGCTTCACGCTGTATCCCGCATATAGCAGGGTAGGCAGATGGAACCTGAGAACTTAATGTTAAGACACTCCGTTCCCCACTTTCCGCCGAATTGAGTCATTGCGGTGGAACTCAACGCCGCGCTTTGCTTTGTTACCAAACCCAGGAAATGAAAAGTGGAGTCGAATCCACAACCTGTCGCGTTTACAGTCGCACGCTTGTGCCTCTGCGGCACGACAGGTTAAAACTGTAGTACTTTAATATTAAAATTGATATATTTATATGACTTAATAAGTACGATATTTTATACCCTAACAGTTATGTGTGTATAGTACGTACTCAATAATCATTCGAACCAATTAATGACTCGAGCAAGGTCTAGCTGAGTAATTGACATTAGAAATCCGTTTCCGCCAATGGTGGCGAGTTGCCTTCAAATATTATTAAGTTGACCAGGTCTTACTTACACTGTACATATTTGCCGCCGGAAATAGGAAGTACCACAGTAAATTATATTTTAAATTAATGTTTATAGGAATTTTTAGCAAATAAACATAGAAGACATTATAGTAAACAATATTTAGGATAGTTCTATGGCAAAGGTTATTTCCTGCATATAGGCATCACTAAAAAATTATAATACATAAAGATCTATCTATATCTTCACGTCTACAAAAATAGGTGCTCATTGCTTAAAATGCCCTTTGATAGTCTTCCGAATTTTAGACTTTAGACAATTGCAACTTTCGGTTAACTTATAAAATGTGAACGTGAGTTATGTATGCTGCACTATTTTTATTAAAGTAAAAAAATATTATATGTAACGTAAAAATATTACTTCATATATTCTTTATATATGAAGTACTATGATTACGTTATATATATATGATGTCATACTTTGTGATACTAAAGTGACCAATTAAAACTGAAGCTCCATATATTTCTACCTTACGTATATTTTATACAATTGTACAATCTAGTAGTATTTCTAAGCACAAATTAGGAGGAATGAATATTATCACATAGTCGCTATGACAGGACATCAGGTTGTTGACAAATATTGTCTTGTCATCAGATCTGGACTCATGTGCATTCAAGCAGATCGGACAGCTAGAAGTCGGTCAAAGTAGGGTTTCACATTTTTTTTATAGTTAGAAACACCTAAAACTGATAAAAGCGTGTTAAATAGAACTATATGTTATCTTACCAGGTAATTTTACTAAGTGTTGTGTTGTAGATAAAAAAATATATTTTTTGTACCTATTATTTACTTAGATTATATTTTTATAGCCATAGATTAAACATCATTAATAATTAATACAACACGGCTTACACTTGTTACTAGTCACTTTTAACATAAAACTTATACGTTCAATATGTAATATGTATGTCGTTTGAATTTAATTACATCGAGTGACTAATGATTTGTTCCAGTAATATGTTTCAATGAAAGCGTGTTGCGTGCCTGATAAGCTTATGCAGTGTGAGATCACGAGATGAAGTATAAAATTTAGCTTGCCGATAGTTACAAAGTTAAATACCTTAAGTATTTCAGTAATAGATACTCGATACTCATCTTAAAGCATTTTTAACTATTTAAAGCCAAATTAAGCGATGATAGAACCTAATATATTACTTGTTTTTATAAGATACCAGAAGTCACCTGTAACTTCTTTGCTATATTATTTTTTTTTATCCAAGCATCTTTCTTCAGTGACTTTAACTGTAGAATGTAAAATTCAATTTGTTTTCGATCCCAATATCTGTATTTTTCCATAAGTGCTTAATAAGTCTGAACCTATATTCACAACCCAGGAGGACATTTTATGAAGTGAAAGATTGTTGTTTATTTATTCCAAATAACTTAAATATTTGCTTTTAAAACAGTGCGAAAGAAATCTAAAAAGCAATGTTCTATATTTGTCTTGTCTTCCGTAACTTCAACTTTTATGTGGGGAATAAGTCGTAAAATTTCGTGTTATTTAGTATCCTCAGTATTCCTTTTTTATTGCTCTCCCCTACGTTAAAAGCAAAGTATTTGCCAAACTTCAGCTGCCTAGGCCTAGTAATTTCTGCTGCACCTCGTCATTTACTCAAAAACAGAAGATTTTTATATCCTTATGTAAAAGATTAATTGTATTCTTTATTTAATTAAATACTCGCAGTTTTTAACACAAAAAATATAAATATACTTTTTGCAACTTTTATTATATAAACTAAATAAATATTATGATAGAGTAAGTATAATTAAGAAATCACGTCGCGCCCTTGGCCTGCTCTTGTCGTTCACGCGCATGCATCTATAGGTCGAATAACAGTGATCGACAAGCTCACCTTTGTCTTGATTTGTAAGTATTAAAGCCCATATAATTTTATTAATACGTCTGAGTAGCTTAATATTGTTAGAAAGACCTTCAAGCTTTATCCATAGCTGAAAAGCCAGAGAGAACCTAGTATCAAGATATTCATTTCGCCGTTTTCCGCCCTAATTCGAAACTTTGTGTGTTGAGTGGCGGAAAAATGAAAATAATTTAAATATAAACATTCCCACAAGCGGGAATCGAACCCACTACCAATCGCGGTTAGTCAGATGCACATGATCCAAAGCGCCAAGATCCTCGATCTACCTCGACTGCTCGAAAATAATAAACAAATACATAAATTCACGAAACAAATGTGTGACAATCACTGATTTTTACTATCTTCATATTTACATATTAATTTGTACACATTGAGTTCGCAATCATTTAGCGATAAGAATGTCTATAAATCACTTATCATTTTCAATACACATTACTAAAAATTTAGTTGTAAAATATATTTGTAAATATAAAATTCTTATATTTTTACTGAAGTTAAAATACACGAAGACTACTAGACGCTTATAAAGATCCGATCATTTTGGGCACGCAGGATTTGAACCCGCGTCCTCTTCAATAATGCACCTAATTCCTAATTACACTGCCTACTTAGCCAACGTTCGTATCACCCCACTGTAAAATTATAGCAGTTTTTCACGTTGTTTACATTTTCTTAGTATGACAAAAAATACACAAAAAAATAGATAATATAAAAAAATATACAATTTGTTGTACGAAAATGAGACGCAATTACTTATTAGAGGGTAGGAAATTACCCGATGATGTAAAAGGTCATGTAGTTAAGATTTCGATTTGTAAACTGAGGTTAGGTTGCAGTCGTTTGAGTATATTTGCTCTACAAGAATATTGCAGAAAATCTGTATTATTCTTATTTTTATAGATAGATCTACAAAAATAATATTTTCGATGAATTAATATTCTCGGTCTTTCGTATTCTCAGCCTGCAGTCTCATTAGACCAATCTAAACTGAGTTTTTCACATTGTCACGTTAAAATGGGTAAAATATAGGAATGTGTGAAGAAATTTTCAATTTTCCATTTTATATTGACATAAGTATAAATATATACCATTTATTATTTCATACTTTAATATGGTGTCTTTATTTAATCATAAAAATATATTTTAAATACGCATATAACAATAAATATATTATATTAAATTACAAAAAATATTGATATACATAACAATTCAATCTGATTTTAAGACTCAAAGTTATAGTATCGCTCGTGCACATGAAACAGTAGGCTAAATATTATTTAATATTTTGCTAAGTCTGGTTGATGAGGGTCAAGAGAAGTTATTGCAAGTATTTAACGTGATCATCTCGTTATCGACCTTCAGTCGTCACTAAGAGAGCGCGAGCTCTAAATGACACTCTATCAGGCTCTACAAGTAAATTTTCATTTTTGAAAATTAAAAAACATATAATTCTTTATTTTAATATATTTTCTTAACTGTGATATTTGATCTCTTTTAAAAATGGAATTTCTCTCGCGTAAAGTTAAATCAAACGGACAATTTGACACCCGTCAATTGAATGGCGCGCGTGACATTTACGGGACTAAAAAGTAAGTTTTATTAATATTACTCATTCTTCTTATTAAAAATTTAACTGATGATGAATAAATAAAATAATAATAAAATATTTTAGGTAGATATTACATAGACAGATACCATAAAAATGGAGTTATAGAAACCAGCTTTAGTATGTGGAGTTGCTATAAGGCTGAAATAATTTAAGCTCTGAATTTACATATACATATATTAAAAAATTACAGATGTCACTATTAGTTATATAATATATTTGATTTCTATCTTATTATTTTAAAATGTTAAAATAATATAAAAACTATTCAATTAGTATTTTGATATATTTGTTTTTATATTTTCAGCAATAATTCAATTTGTGAAGACTGTTTTTTTCGAAAAGCTTGTTTGGTAAATATTTTTAAGTTATCGATTTTTTTAATTTTATTTTAATCATTAATATTCATACAGTATAATTAAATGTACATAATCTATTATTAGCTAGAAAATATTCAATTTATAATAAATGAAAATTAAATATATAGAAACTAGAAATTTCCAAGTTAACTAGGATTTAATTTTCAGACATTAATGGAATGCTCATGTAAAGCTAAAGCAGAATGTCTGGCGTTCCTTATGCGTAGGTAGGATCAACTTTTTTCTGTAGAAATTTATTTCATACTGGTACACTAGTCTTGAGGTAGACAGACACCAATCATATTTTAGACTTTGTTGTTGTGTATTACAGAAGAACTGTACGTTGTTATGAAAATTATTTTTTTATTTCTTTATTAGGCTATAACGTTAACTCTACCTATTAATTCGACAACAGGAAAAATGCAAGTTTAAAGTAGAAATGTATAAAAATTAAAGCTTGAATCGATTAGTAATCATGATTTATCAAAAATTGTATAATTTGTTTTTCGATTAAAAAGTCCGAGAGTTTTATTTCTAGATATCTTTAAAAGTGATAATCATCATAAAATGTAATGACAGTCTACTTAAATTTACATGACTAAAACGAAATCGACATTTATTTACGAAAATCATTGCACCAGAGAACAGTTGGAAATTGCTAGTTTGGAATACTTAATTTTTATATAGAAAATGAATGCAGAAAGCCTATATTTTATATAATAATGCAACAGAAATAAATTAATAAAAAAAATATTACACACTACCATGCGTTTGACATACACTTGTATAAAATGACATAACCGTTGCTAAGACAACGCGTATTTTACGCATCAACGTTGTTATTAGTAATGTAATAAATTTTTAAATGTATATTTTTAATAAATATTACGTCGATAACTGAAACGGTGAGTGCAGAAACAACGTTAGTCACAAAAAATTCAAAAAATCGTAATCGATTTAAACTAGCTTATATATATAGCGTTGATTCTGCACTCACCGACTCAATTATCTGCTGCATATATAATGACAGCTAAAAATCTAAAAATATACGTCATGACGTAAAATGACTCAGCTTTTAATATAAAATTAATTTTAGGAGCTTTTGACGCCATCGCAGTGGGACAGTCTATATTTACATAATTATAAGCTAGATTGGTCGCGGGTTCCTTTCCTATTTAGGGGAATGGTAAAGAAAAGCGCAGGGTATATTGACACTAGGCTCTTTCTAACAAACCCGCTATACATGTATTAGCGTGAACTTTTCAGGACCAAATTGTATTTCGTTATATTATGAAATAAAGAGATATCTTAATCTAAACTGAGCATGATTTTGCAAATTTACATTATCATAATGATTATCGGATGTTAACAGCTGTTCCTTAGTTTTATCTTTATCCATTTTGTTCACGACACTAATTGATTATATTTATAGAAGTAGATACAATAAAAAAATATTTGTAGAAGTAATCTTGGGACTAAATCATTTATATTTTTGTAGGTCAATAAAAAGTTGTAGTATGCAATTGTAAACAGTTTGGTATTTTAAAATGTTTATAAGTAAAAAGATTATTATGTAAGCTATTATATAATATGATATGATATTTTATAGAACAAATATTTACATAAAATCGATCGCTATCGCGGAGCAGTGGGTTGCGAATTTTGTTGAAACATTGGGAGGAATGGTTATATTTAAATTATTTTAATCTTTGCTCTGGTTAGCGCTAATCTGAGAGCTGAGTGTAGTATCTTGACTCTAGGTTCCCTATGATTACTCTGCTATGCGAGAAACTGTTAAAAAGCATAAAAAGTTAATTTCTTTTTCATGAATAATATGACTTATGTTATTATCCCTGTGAGGGGACTGGGTTAGAATACAATTCCCCTCCGCCGCTGGGTTGCGTCCCGTAAGAGGCGGGTATCCCAGTGGTTTGGTGGTAGGAGGTTCGTCTTCCGACTGGCTCGCGACCACTATCATGTCAAAGACGAACCGCCAAATATCTAATAATGGGTTCCGGTTCAATGGCATGTAAGCCAGGTATTCCCCCTTCCCCACTCATCCTTTCCCCATAATGTGGTGGTTCTAATGGCGGACTGCTACATTGTTCTCCCCTTCTATCTGTATCATCTAGGTCGGCAACGCATTTACAACTCCTCTGGCGTTGTAGATGTCATGGGCGAAGGTAACCACTTACCATCAGGTGGTCCTTCTGCTCGTTTGCCATCAGTTATCAATAAAAAAAAATGTTATGGCAATCCATACTACATACTATAGCGTATAATGAGTATATGCATTCATTTGAAGGCTTTAAAGTAGCTAAATTCTAATAATTTTTTTACAAAAAAAAAATATAATAAAATGTATCTTATATGTCTTTTTTAATACCTCTTAGAATGTTTGTACAAAATTTTATGATAATCCCTTGAGTAGTTTTGACGTGAAAGCGTAACAAAGAGACTTACGTTCACATCTATAATATTAGTAATCTACATCCATTAGTAAAATACATTCTGTATTTTGGATTAGGTCTATACCTAAGATAATAAGTTTCTATGTCTTATTACTTACGTAGTTATAGTAATTTAATGAACAGTTCGTTGACCTTTTTAGATAATTTTATGTAGGCCTGACGAAGTGACCACTAATTGAATTATAGAATTGTATTGATATTTTTGTTTATTGTTTTTTATAATTTTATACACATGTTGTACCTATTGTAGATATATAAAATATGTAACAATGAGATTGAAACAAAGTTGTTGAAGTGTTAGCGTATTTTCACTTTGATATTTGAAGTTTCGATATACTAAAAAAAAGCATAAAGAAGCTGCCCAACTTATCCAGTATAGCAGGGTTGTCAGAATGAATCTATCAAGACACTCAATTTGCTTTCTGCCCAATTTCCAAACATATCATGTCAAGTGGCGGAACTCAACGCCGCGCTTGATCTTAATGGTTAACTCTGGCACTTTAATATTGATTCTCTATACTATACTTAAAATGTAAATAATTCAAAATACCCATTTCAATCGTCTCACCCAATTTCCACGCTACACTTGCGGTCGAAAAGATATTAATAAGATAGTCGAGTTCAAAGACCGCCATCTATCATCGAGTAGCCGCAACAGGAAGTGGTTCATATCTAGTGTCGCTGAAAATTTTCCTGTTTTCCCAGGAGCGAGACCGCGATGAGTCCGCACCCCGCGCCCCCCGCGGCTCGCGACAAAAACATCACACACTTCGTCAACAGCAAGCAGTCTCTCGCTGACAGCAGAAGGACGTGTACGTACGAAATGGATCGCGATCGTATCGGTGTGTGGGGCTCCGGCGACGGACAGTCCAACAGCAAACTCTCCGGCCTCGACCGCCTGAAGCACCCCGGCCTCAATAAGGTTAGATTACATTTATATTGACAATCAGCTGATGTTTTTAGGTTAGAACTGTATAAGTCACTGCCCCATTCACTTTTTATTTACAGTAATACGATTGTTGTGCTTATTGTATTACATCAGTTAGCGCACTTTGTTTGAAACTGCGGTCTAAAGTTCGTATGGAATGTCAACAAACTTTAAAAGTGCATTGTTTGGTAATGTTATGTAAATAACTACTTAACTGTTCAAATTCTATTCAGTGTATGCATCTATAAGTATAAGTATAGCAGATACTAAATTGAAATAGTAATTATTATTTTTAGATATATGGAGTCACCATTTAGTATTTTAACAAAAATGTGTTAAAAAAAATAATTTGCAATCAAATTTTACAATTTATTGAATTAATAACGTATGTATTTATGAATATTATTACAAAAATTTTTTTTTTTACATAACACTGCTATGCATACAACGTGTCTCAATGTCACAAAATTACTTGGGAAATCACCCCGTATCCAAATCAATACCTCGTATATTCACCCTTGCCGTTCATTGAAATGAGCTCGCTCGACTGTTAGGTCATACTCGAGGGGACCTATTCAATAGGTACTACTACTACAATAGTTGTAGAATAATAGTATAAGTTTTAATTTAAAATTAAATACTTCAGTGGCATTAATTTCGTTTGTTGAATAGTTATAGCCATTACTTGAAATATGAATCATGGAACAGTTTATTCTCGGCCTTATCTAAACAGCTGTGTCATGATAATCAACTAGAATCTTTAAAATCTTGTATTATTATCACTATATGCTGGTCACTCATCATATGTTAAATATTTGGTTTTCTATAAAAAGTGCTAATTGACTATGAATTGCAAATTTTGGACGGTCTCTACCAGGCGGTTTATAAGTCAACTTACTAAAAATTTTTTTTATATTATTAGGCATTAAGATTGCTTTATTTGTAAAAAAAATATCAACCAAACGGTAAAACATATTTAATTACAATTAGTCAATTCTGTTAATAATTAATATTTCAATTTAAAAATGTCTGACTGAAAAGTATAGATTTTCGATTTATCTGTACTAGTGTACCCGTAAATGCATTAATAACCCATTGCGTAGTAACGTATATGTCACTTTGTATAAACATGGATGTCAAACAATGGTAGTGTGTGTAACACTTATTTTATTAATTTAATATACTTTTTATGCATTATTGAAAAAAAATATTAGCATTTCGCACTCCTTCTCGATATAAACTATAAGTGTGCCAAATTTCATGCTCCTGTCCGCGTAATTTTATTTTCGTAAAAAGAGATCCAAAGTTTTTGCTTCACGTATTTATATATAGATAGTTATATATAATAAAAATATTTTATTAGCGCTAAACGTATTCTGTATGCCTTAACACGATGAAAGTAATAAATACATTAGAAGCATAATATTAAAACTTCCTTTCTTAATTTAACAGCCAATGAGCAAAATAGACATACAATGGTAGTTGTTAATTCAAAATACCTACGATATGCATGTATGGTAATGAAAGATTGTTGAACAAAGTGAATCACAATTGTCAATCAAGTTAGTTAAAATTATAATTAAAATTTTAATAAAAAAAAGGAAACCGACTTCAAAAAAAAATGCTAAAAATATAAAAATTATTACGAATAACTCACGAACTACTCGTCCGATATAAAGTTAATTTAAAAGTGATTATACCAAAAGCATTAGCTATCATATTAAAAAAAGAATCATCAAACTTGGTTTCTCCTCTAAAAATGTATGCGGTAACATACACAAAACGCAGTCAAATTGAGAATCTCCTTTTTTCAAGTCGGTTAAATACGTAGCTAAATAGGTATTTTTAGAAATATTTACGTAAAGCTGTAAGACTACAAATATTTATATTATTAAATAATTATTATAGACGTTGTGTGTTACTTTTTTATTACAACACTTCAAAGCAGAGTCAAATCGATATTATTTCGTCATCATTTAATCGATATATTACATTTCGAAATAAAGTTTTGAATTTATGTTAACTTTTTTGTATCTTTCGTACTAATATTATTTACATAGCCATAATATGAACATACGAGTAACGTAGCGTAGTAATTTCCCTCGACGATATGTTAATGTTTAAATTTATTTCATTTGAGGCAAAATACTTCAAGAACTGAAAATAGTCACAATGAGTCACGTATTTCATTTTTCTTGGGTTTGGTAACAAGGCAAAGCGCGGCGTTGAGTTCCACCACTCAACACGCAATGCCTCAATTTGGCGGAAAGTGGGGGAACGGAAATGATGAAAGAGAATGGAGTGTCTTAAAACTAGATTCTCTGGTTCCCTCTGCCTACCGCCCTATTGCTGGATACAGCGTGAAGTTAAAAAAAA
This sequence comes from Philaethria dido, assembly GCA_033558755.1. Taxonomy (NCBI): domain Eukaryota; kingdom Metazoa; phylum Arthropoda; class Insecta; order Lepidoptera; family Nymphalidae; genus Philaethria; species Philaethria dido. The sequence goes on from JAKGSA010000122.1 coordinate 196,054, forward strand.
AAGAGTCACGTATATTATAACTGTGTGCGCCTGTCTAAGATAAAAAAAACTTGAATAAAAAGTTAGTAAAGAATATGATAGCGATAATTCAGTAATACGTTAAAAAATCATCCTAAATGAAAGGTGTACGAGGAAAAACTGAAAATGTCAATTTAATAAAGAAGCTTACAAAGGGAGTGTTTAATAGACGACATTACTTTCGACTGCCTTTTAAATATCGCCCTAATAACTTCGTAACTTGGCTACTTGCTGCTATTTTATTTTATATTCTATAACTTTTTTTTATTTACAAAAACTTTGTGATGTTAATATAATATAAGCGCGGTAGAGGTAGTCGCCAGAGATATAACAGCGAAATCTCTCTATAATCTATTAAAAGATCTCGGCCTTTCTAGAATTTTAGCACTTATTTCGAAGACGGCATTAGTAGGATCTTATCAAATTTGGTTAGGTAAGGAGAGGAGCGCGGATAGTGGAGGTAAAAGTTAATGCACATTTTAAAAGGGCCCCTTTAATCTACACTTAGTTCGTATGTCTCAGGCTTCTGTATTCTCCAAATTTCTCTCTCTGCAACGCGATGGTCACCCGCACGGTGAATCTAAGGATTGCAAAGGAATTTCTTCTCTAGTAGTTAGTAGATTTAAGGAATATAATATGCAAGATGAAACGTAAAAAATGAATATTCTATGGTAAAAACCACAAGTTACATTTACCTTATAATGTATTTAATACATAAATTATAAAAATCGTTTTATATTTAAAATAGGTGATATCTAAAGTAAAAATGTAGAACTGATAATTTCACTGGCTTTTATTGGAATGTTTAAATTACCTTTATGTAGTTAAAAAAAACAATTTCTTACTCGAAATAACGGATAAATTTCCATGATAGTACTATTTTATTTTTTAATGGCGAAATTATTGTTAAATACATACATACATAGCTTCACACTGTATCCCGCATATAGCAGAGTAGGCAGAGGGAACCTAGTGTTAAGACACTCCGTTCCTTACTTTTCGCCGAATTTGAGATTATTGTTCAAGATTGAAATTAGAAAGTTTTTAAAATTTGTATCATATTACATCATAAACCAGTGAATTAATATAACAAATGTAGTATTATCAATAAATATATTATAAGAATAGGCGGAAAATTTTATTTTCACCGAAGCTGACAGATGATAAGCCTGATGGATTATTTGTATTATGTGATAATTTACGGTAACTTATTAATATATTGTAACCAATAAGTTTGTTGTCATTTTTTTGCATTTATAGACCATAAATTACAGAATACCAACTAATATAAATTTATATATACATAAATTTAATAATTAGAAAAAGTAGTTTCAGTAACTGCCGCTTTTTTAATATGAAAAATAAATATACACCTGTATGTAGTGTGGCGCAGAGGCACAAGTGTGCAACTGAAAACGCGACAGGTTGTGGGTTCGATTCCCACTCCAGGAAATGTAAATTTAGTATTTTCATTTCTTGGGTTTGGTAACAAGGAAAAGCGCGGCGTTGAGTTCCGCCACTCAACACGCAATGCCTCAAATGCGGAATTTTAAATGTGTCTAATATAATACTCTTGTGTCCATATAATTTTCAATTGGCTCATTAATATAAGGAACATTTTTATATAACGATTATCTTTGGTATGCCATAAGAAGTATGTATTTATTTACAATCGAAACTTTCATATTATAAGATAAATATTTTGATCACATAATAACTAAAGTGTTAAAGCCAATAGCTAATAGCGTGATATCTCGTCATAAATCCTTAGTTCCATATGATAACGCCGATATCACATTATTGGCACTTACCACTGTCGTTGTCATGGCAACGTTATATTGCGCAAAGTGCTTTTATTGTTATGAACATGTAGTTTTTATTTGACTATTGAACTAGAAAGTCGAACTAGTGTTTGTGATAAAAATCTTTTGATATTTTTTATCTGTAAATAAATATTAGTTGTCAGTCACATGTTTAATGATAGCAAATGTTGTAAAGTTTGATTTACTAAGACTGTTAAATGGTTTGCAAATAAAAAAATATTTGTAAATATAAGTGAAAAAGAAGCTGAATTTTTTGTTTGTTCGTAATTTAAAACAATATCTTAAAAAAACTTTTTTGTTAACATTAAAATGAAAATATTTATTAAGTTTGCTACAATTTATTTTTTTAATTAGTGTTTTCGGCCAATATTTAGTTCTTTATAATCGGATTATGTTGTGGTAGTTTCAATATAAACTCAGTCAATGGAACCGATCCACCTTGTGCTTTGAATGTAGGTCTCACCTACTTTTTAGACGGACATCTATTCACAATCGTATCTTTGTTTTATTTTAGACTTGCATTCTTATTAAATTAATATTAAAAAAAAACTAAGCTGTAAGGCTATTGGTCATAGAAAATTTTAAAAAAGTAAAGAAAGTGTTTTAGATGTCAATTAATTTATCTGTCAGTTCAAGTGATTTTTCTTTCCATACAATATTTAAAATAATAAGAATTACGTTTAGCACTTGTTTTATATTCATATAAAAAGGCAAGGTTACAAAAAGTTAATATTAAAATGAGAGTAAATGTTTAATTAAATAAGTTTTTCTATTCTAAGTAAAACTTCATTATAATAAATGCTCTTTAGTCCTTTGTGAAATAAACTAATCTTTTATAATATTATGCGTTGTTGTTTAGAGGATTTGTGGTATTGTTCTCTCATTACAATAATTACTAGTACTTACTGTGTTATGTGTATGCATGATTGCGTATTAAGTATCATTTATATGTAATATTATACGTCATATCAGGCTTAAATTGTTTTAATTCGAAGCTAGTAGATATAATTAATAAATAATTACTATTATTTTTCCTATCTTTTAATATTAGTAGAGTATAGCCATTACTTCAAGTACTTATATGTATGTTTGCATAAAAAGTCAATATTGCACTAATGGATTATGACATTACCTAGATCATTTTGCAACGCGTCATAAAAAACTTTTTTTTTGCAATTCCATCCCACCCGTTTTAATACGCGTTCTTAATTTCATAAGAAATATTCGCACTTACACTTTTGCTGAGCAATTTTAAATAATTTCTCACAACGCAATGCCCTTGTTACATTAAATATGAACGACTAATGTTGCAAAATTTTAAAGGAAATTGGAGTAGAACGAAAGGCCGTACATATGAATTATCAATGCTTTGATTGCATTTCTTGATATTTTGCATCATATATCTATCCAGTTACGTCAGTGTTAAGTCGCTGTAATATCTCATGCACGAAGTAACACATTCGCCAAACGAAAACGCTACTGTAGACTTTTTATATTATTATAACCGTCTCATAAAGTCAGTTGTTAAGAATATTTTATAAATAGATATCGTTAATTAGTATAAGAATATTTATGATTCTGAGAAAACTGGAAAGTTTAGGGAAAGTTTTCGATATGTTACTTGGAAACTCGTATATAATACTACCAAAGTTATAAAATTTTTAAACAGCTCAAATTATATTTTTAACTTTTTAATAATATTTATTTTAAACGTAGCGGACACCTGTTGCAAAGTTCGTGATCTTGACCTACGAGTATGTATAACAGTGTGTAGTGTGACTATGAAACATTATGTAATAATTGAATTTATTTAATGCACAAGGGACTTAATATTTATATTATTTTTATTTCTTTCATTTAGTTTTCTGACATTGGTTAAAGGACTTATTGCTATAACGAAATTTTTGGCTTCCAGAAGTTCTTACGATATATTTCAAATAATTACTAAAAAGATCTATTCAATTATATTTATTTAATTGGTTTGACACATAGTCTTTAATTATGTTAAGCCCATAAACTAAGAAATAATATTAATCATATAGATCCTCGCTCCAATTCCCTTACAACCTCCAAGAGCTTTGACCTTAATCTCGACAATAAGATATGTGAAGCGGACTCACATACACAGTATATGCCCCAGGCGCAATACCAAGTTTGTGCTGGTACAAACGAAGGTTAACAAACGTAATCAAATATATTATTAGGTTCATTAATATAAAATATAATTGCTTGTAAATGATTTAATAATTCGCAATTATTTTTTTAAAGTAAATATGCCTTATATTTTTATAATAATTTTAGATATAGTTTTATAATACAAGCAATTTCATGCTTTATGCTTTATGTATAGCAGGGTAGTCAAAGAGAACCTAGTATCAAGACACTGCGATCGCCGCTTGTCGTCCGAATTCGAGACATTGTGTAATTAAATGGCGGAACCCAACGCCACGCTTTATCTTGCGAGAACGACTTTCTTATACTAAAACACCTGTATAATCTATATATAAATACATGAAGGAAAAACTTTGGATCCTTTTTATGAAAATTACGCGGACGGAGGAGCATGAAACTCATTACACTTATAGTTTATATAGCGAAAGAGTGCACAATGATTATATTTTCTAAAAATAAAGCATAAAAATACATTAAATTAATAAAAGAAATGTTACACACTACCATGATTTGATATCCATCTTACTAATATTATAAATGCGAAAGTAACTCTGTCTGTCTGTCTGTTACGCTTTCACGCCTAAACCACTGAACCGATTTTGATGAAATTCGGTATGAAGATAGAACTAAACTTGGGAAAGGACATAGGATACTTTTTATCGCGAAAAAATAATAGAGGGGGTTGAAATAGGGGATGAAAGTTTGTATGGAAGTTCCTTATTGTCAAACATAAAATCATGTAAAATTGTTTAACTGTTTACAACTTCACCACATAAACCACTTAACCAATTTTGACAAATAGTCTAGACCTTGGAAAAGACTATAGGATACTCCTTATCATATCGCGCGATATAACCGAATTTCACGCGGGCGAAGCCGCGGGCGGAATGCTAGTGTTTGTATAAAGTGACATATATGTCTCTACTCAATGCGTTATTAACACATTTACGGGGACACTAGTGATAATAAAAATAGACATATAGTACTTTTTCGGCATAAAGAAAAGAAAATCTCAAATTATATTCGCTATTAATGCATAGTTTATTAATGAAAACACCAAATAAATGGTCAATGGACTACTTATAGAATTAAAAACAAGTAAAGTAATAATTATATTACATAGAACACAAGTAACTGCTCCATATTATATAAATATTTACAGCGAAGACATATTGATCGTCTTACAGACGCTAGTGCATTTTCCAATAAATAAAACGTCATACTGTCTAGTGTTTACCAATAACTTAGTCTTCAGTTCCTTTACTGACGTGGCATTTGCGTCATCATAATATAATGTTACGTATAAAATTTATTTATTACGTTGGGTTTCCAAAAATGTATTTCCGAATACTAAAATATACGCCATTAATGCGGTGAAAATCAAAAAAAAAGTTATTCAATATTAAAAAAACAGTTTTTTAATACTATAAGTGTTGTAAGTTTAATACTCGTATATTACTTTGACCTTATTTGCAAGAGACGTTTCAGTAAAAGCCTTTTGATACCGTCGTAAATGTTTGGATTGACGTAATAAGGGCACATTTTCTAAGCACAAAGGAATCCTTTTATTGGACGTTCTCAACTGGAAAATCACTTGAAACGATTTACAGCTTAAGGATAATTGAAGTAGAGAGAAGCGAAATGACATAAGTTGTATAAATAAAGAAATTTATTGCAAGTAAAATAACGTTTATTTTGAAAACATACTTGTTAAAGAGGATTTTAGTTCTGCAAAGTTAAATATGGATAGAGATTGGTGGCAGCTGACGCCTCGCCGGGAGCTTTATAGTATCCCGGACAGCTTAGCGGCTCACGATTCACGGGTTTGATATTATGTTTTTCATATTTTTAATCATTTTTTTTAAAGAAATTGTTTTAATGATTAGAATTATAATTTTATAAAATTAAAATTAAATAATTGGAAGGTAAAATATAATTAATATAAATACATATATTCAAAGGTCTGTCGTGGCTCAGAGGCACAAGCGTGCCATTGTAGAGGCGAGAAGTTGTCGGTTCAATTCCCATTCCAAGAGATGAAAATAATTAAACATATTTAATATTTTCATTTCCTACCTCTGATAACAAGGCAAAACGCTGCTTTGAGTTCCGCCACTCAGCACGCTATGGCAATTCGGTGAAAAATGGGGAACGGAATTATGTAAATGAAAGTTAAAAGAGAACGGAGTATCTTAATATTCTCTTCTCTGTTTCCCTCTGCCTACCCTACTATATGCGGGATACAGAGTGAAGCTAATATATATATATATATATATATATATATATATATATATATATATATATATTGAAATACTGAAATCACTAAATAGTTAAATCTAGTCAGACACAAAAACGTGAATATTATATTTAATTAGAGTACGGTTACACCTACATGCACAGTGGCAAGGTGAACTGTCTTGCACGTCACGAGCCGCGCCTCCTGACGTCGCAATATGAATACTTATTTGCAATTTTTAGCAACCTCTATAACATATTCTTATTTTATAAGTACATAAATATGTTTTATATTTTTTTTTTATCTGTACGTATTTTCGGAGTGTTTGGATTTGGTAGATGGATACTTTATTTATTACTTTATGAGCAAACAGACTTTGTACGTAGATATGTAAAGTTGTGGAACACTAATGAGAATTATTAACGGCACCAGGAAAAACTCAGTCTATGTATACAAGAGAAATATAAAACTTTTATAATATATAGTTAATTATTTTTAATGAAAAAATATATATACATTTTCGAAAAAAAATATACTAAGTATAAATAGTGGTTTATTTTTGTTAGAATGTCTTCCTCTTTCAAGACCTTTTTGAAAACATCTTAAATATTATTTATTTTTTATTATTTATAAGGTATTGAAGAAAAAATAATAACATGTTATTGTTTTACTTTGTTAATAACAATAGCAAATTTTATATGTTAATTAACTTTTGAAAAACGTTTTTCTAGATGTCAATTCGAATTGCACGAGCTATTGCTATTTATTACTATCTAGCACTTTTTTAACTTGTTGGAGGCTAGGAGAGCTGAGTGACTTATAGTAATATTCTTCCGTCTACTTCATAAAATACGTAAAATTAAATGTTACTTATATATGGTATGTTTTATATGGTTTTATTCTTATGTAATTAAAAGTAACTTCAAGTAAGTGTTGTGTAATTGATGTTATCGACGATTAATTAAAAAAAAACGCCATTACTAATTTAAATGTTTACACTAAGCAACGTGTATATTTTTTTATAATATTTCTTGCCTTATTCCGTATATCGGGCAGTCAGAAGGAACCTAGTGTTGAGATACTCCGTTCGCTTCCTACCCGTATACAACACACCGCACCTTTAGAATTATAGAGACCTATTCAAAATGATCATGATTTAATTTTTTTGTAAGGAAACGATTTAAGACAACGATATTTATCAAATTTGATTAAAACAAGAATATAAATTAAAATATAATTAAAAAAATATATTTCTTTTCAAAAAAGTTTAATGTACGTATTCCAAAATATGATTTTTTAAATTAGGTCACTATACATGTTAAATGTCGGAACTCAACGCCGCGCTTTGTCTTTCTTTGTTTTTTTTTTTGTTGGCGTAGCAGTGATATGGAAATATTTTCACCTGATTGGAAATCGAACCCACGATCAATCGAAGTTACAGACAACGCTATTCAATTGCGCAATGATAGCCTCTTTTTATATATTTATTTTTAAATATACAATCTTTGCTTATAGCTCGTTTCTAGTGGAGGTAGTTATCTATACACTCATGTGCGGTAAAGAGGTGGGTCATATCATAGAAATTTATCGCTAGTTAAATGATTTCTAATAACGATCCGATGAAGGTCGAGGTATCGGTCACCTTCATTACGTCACGCTATATAGGAAAGCGAAACTACTGGAACTCCAAAATAAGTGAAATTCAATTCACACTGTCATATCTAATATATGTATCTTCTTTTTAACTGTTTTCAAAAAAGGAGGAGGTTCTCAATTCGACTACTTTTTTTCTTTTTGTGTCACTGCATAACTATTTGCTGGCTGAATCTATTTTGATGATACTTTTTAAATATGATAGATAGTGCTTCTGATGTGGTCCCATTTAAATTTAGAAAATAAAATATTCCATCTTTTTTTTATCAGATTTAAATATTCTATCGAAGTACATATTTTGTTTTTGGCCCAGTATATTATTTTATTTATATAATCCAAGATAACTACCTATTGTGTGAATGATTCTTGAGACAACAAGAATAGAATTTGTAATGTATTTTTTGGCATTCCGGTTATCGCTGTTCGTTATGTTAATGTTTACTTTTTGAATAATATTCAAGAAAAGTAAGTTTCCACTACAATGTTCGCTATTTTAGCCTTGATGAGTTTAAATTGTTCACAAGTGGAGTTGTAAATTTCCGCACTTTAGTGCGTGCCGGCGCATTGTGTCGTGATCGATAGGGAATTCTGTCAGCTATCTACTGCATATCTGATACAGGAATGATACAAATCACTAACATATTTGTATTTACACATGGAATACTGCTATTTTAAATGTTATTATTGTTAAATATTGAATGTATTTTTTTTAAATCATGTTATAATGAACCAAAGGAACGGAAATGATAAAAGAACGGAGTGTCTTAACACTAGGTCCTCTGGTTCCCTCTGCCTACCCTGCTATGCGCGGAATACAGAGCGAAGCTAAAAAAGATGTTATAAGGAATAATTTCATAAGTTGCTTTAAATCTTAGTTAACATGTTCTTTATAGTTCTAGCAAAATACTTTTGAAATTTTGAATTTGATCACTTTGTTCTTCTTTCTAATAATAAAATGATATAATACATATTTATGCTTTTTTCTACATATATACTCTGTCTGAAAGAGCCTAGTGTCAAGACACTCTGTTCTCTACTTTTCACTTACTTTCCACTTCAAAATATTACGTTTTGAGTTGTGGACCTTAGTTTCGAAATTTGTCATAGATCTATTTTAAATAGTTAATGTATGCTTATAATTTTTTATATAAATAATTAACCAATTGTTTTTCTGTTTCGCAGGGTATGGCATTTTCTATTGAAGAACGCCAGGCCCTAGGTATCCATGGATTGTTACCTCCCAGAGTGAAGAGTCAGGAGGAGCAAGTGCAGCTATGCAAGCTCTCCATTGAAAGATACGAAGACCCCCTCAATAAATACATCTACCTTATGGGACTTCTCGTAAGTGATTAATATAATTTTAAATGATGATTAATTAAGTGAATATACTGAATTTGTAATATAATCGATATTTTTTTTATATAATTGTAATATTTTTTTTTGTATGATTTGAAATTCCATTTTTAAGATGTTAAATGAAGTCTATATTTGCTAAATTATAAGCAAATGTATAATTTGACATTATTAGGATTACAAATAATGACATAAAAAAAATGAAAAAAGTACATATTAACTTATTATAACAAATATATTTTTTTAAAAGCTCTATAGTTTATAATTTTTATACTTTTGAAAATAACTAAAATTCAAGCAAAATTTATATATTTCCAAACTTTTCATGCTATAAATATAATTTTCTAGACGGTGCAAAATGCCTTTCTTGCCCTCCAAGTTGGAACTCATTTGTCAAGCTACGTGAAAACTTAACCCGTTGAAAGCTTCTAAGTGATTACATCTATTAATTTAAATTTCTACGAAACTTTAGAAACTCGTGGAGTATTAGCACACTATGTGTAAAGCTTCTGACGTTTAGTATGATATAGAAACTATATTTTCTAAATATGATTTTCCTCTTAGTTGATATCTAGAAGTAAAAAGAAGAACATGTGATCAATGATTTATTTCTGCCACGCAAGATAAGAGAAATATTATGACATAAATAAACATGCTACAAACTAAAACGACGCATTTTCCCAGCAATTGCTTAAATTCAAATATTTTTTAAATATGTGCATTAGATACCTTGTTACTTGTTCCTACGTAAAAAAATATTTACATAGTATCCAAATAAATCAATATGGGTTTTATATATTTATGCAATACTACATACAATTACACATAGTATGTTGCATATAGAAAAAGAGGCTTAAATTATGTTATATAATATTTTTTATCAAAAAAGTCTATTATGAAAATTATTTATAGATTTTATAGATATTTAATTGAAAAAAAAAACCTTTAAGGTGTTTAAAATTGAGGTATACTTAGAATATGTCTTTTCTGCATAGACAACCTCGCTCATATCTGTTGCAGGTTTATATATCTCTAAATATACATATAACGTCTGTAGGCACAAGCGTGCGACTGTGACTCCAGGAAATGGAATTTTTCATTTCCTGGGTTTGGTAATAAGGCAAAACGAGGTATTGAGTTCCGCCCCTCAGCACGCAATGCCTCAATCTGGCGGAAAGTGGGGAACGGATTTGTTGAAAGAGAACGGAGTGTACTTAACACTCGGTTCTCAGATTCCCTCTGCCTACCCTGCGGGATACACAGCGTGAAGTTAAAAAAAAAATTTTACATATTTTAAATTATTTTATTGCGTTATTTCGTTAATGCATTCTCTAATTTAAAATTTCTTACTTTACTGTTTCTAGGATCGCAACGAGCACTTATTTTATCGTTTCGTCGGTGAGAATGTAGCAGAGTGTATGCCTATCGTGTACACTCCGACGGTGGGTCTCGCTTGCCAGAAGTACGGGCTCGTGTACCGCAGACCACGCGGTCTTTTCATTACTATCAATGATAAGGGACACATTTATGATATGTTGAAGAACTGGTGAGTGCTAGATACGCTTTTAAATCAAAAATTTTGGATAATTATTTATATGTATATATTATCATATATATTTTATCATCGACTATTTTTAGTGGTTTCAACTGCACTCCTTTAAGTATTAGAATTTGAAAAGGAACGACATTGACAAAATATTATGGTTTCGCCTCCTATCTAAAATATTACAAAGTCACGAATAACAAATAAGTCTTACTGTCTGCTAAGTAAAAACAATCTCTTTTAATTTTTCCTCGATTGAGAAACAAGAATTTCTCTTGAAAAATTTTAATTTAATTTTCATGCCAATCCATTACCTTTACCTTTGTGCTTTTAAAGATTATATTTTCCGCATATTTAAGACGTATTTAAAAAACCCTACCACTAGCTTCTTGCGGTTCAGTAGTATTAAAAAACATTTGAGTATTTCTCGACCATTTGGAAAATCCGTCGGCTTTTACAGAACGCTTTGTTATGAGGTAATAGTTATTTGGATAGAATGCTCAAAATTGTTTTGCGAATTGCCTTGTATATAGCGGTGTGGAATTTTCGATATGGCGTGACGTCTGCTTACGGTGAAACAGATATGGCATTGAAAGTTGATGACGTAATACATGACCAAAATGATAAATATTATTAAATATGTGCTTTTTTGTATATTATTTACATATTAAATTTTGCATTTGAAAAAGATATAAATTATTAATTTTGTAGATATTGAATAATAAATTTTTAATTAAAATCATTTGCATTCACAAATGATTTATGTAATAACAAGCAGTTAAATCTAACAGACAGGTAAATAAGTATTTCATTAGTAACTAAACACTACTGGTGAAAAAGTAAAATTGCAAACCTTTCGTTTTAATTTTTTTTATTTTATAGCGTTTAGTGATGAGTTAAAAGTTCAATTGGACGAATTGGCTTAAATTGATGTTTTATTGGTGTAATTTCTGTTTTTATTAAATCCATATATTAACCAAGAAAAAAATTCCATAAATTAACCAAATCAAAAGATATCAAAACTAAATCTTTATCAGATTCATTTAAAACTTAGTTGAGAGTGTTATAATTTGTCGGTTCGATTCTAAGTAGGGAAAATGATGATATTTAAGTAACCAATACCAGATCTGAAAAATGAAAATAATTTAAATATAACTATTCCTCAATAACTTAGACGCTGTCCCATTGTCATTATGGCCTCAGACTACCTTGTTATAGGGTAAAAGCTGTTGTTTTAAGCTTCACGCTTCAGTATCCCGCACATAGCAGAATAGGCAGAAAGAACCAGATAACCTAATGTTAAGACCTTTCGTTATAACATTTTAACATTTCCGTTCCCCACTTACCGCCTTTTACCGCCGGGTTGAGGTATTGCGTTCTGAATGACGGAACTCAACGCCGCGCTTTGCCTTGTTACCAAAGCGAGGAAATGAAAACGCGTATGGGAAAAAGCATTAAGTTGAATAAATTAAAAACTAAACATATGCCCACCAGGCCTGAAACAGACGTACGTGCTATCGTAGTAACGGACGGTGAGCGTATCCTTGGCTTGGGTGATTTGGGCGCGTGCGGTATGGGCATCCCTGTGGGCAAACTGGCGTTGTACACAGCACTCGCTGGTATTAAACCACACCAGACCTTACCTATCACTCTTGGTAAGTTGACGCATTACTTATATTTATTTTTTAATAATGTTGGATTCTAGGCGATAAGAAACAATTTGTGATACACTACTACTTAAGAGATTATAAATCTTTAAAATAAATCATACTTTACTTAATATTACGTTTTTACAGGTAATCAAACTAAAAAGTAAAAAATAATTCTTAGTATAGGAATAAAATGTTCGAAAATTGTTGTTACCGTTCAAAAGCATGGGATTCTTGATAGTAGATATCAATTGTCATGATTTTTTAATAATTTTATGCAGAAATACAGAGTTAGTTTAAAAATGTTGTAGAAAGCATCCTACGCTTTTAAAACAAAGTTAAAGTCAAATAATTTTATTCAAAATAAAAAGTTACATGCTTTATTTGTGAACGTTAAATCACCAGTTCACTAATATTAATGTATTGGATCTGAGAAGAATCGATTCAAGAAACTCAGTGAAGCTTTTCTTTTAGTCAATACTTTACAATTATTTTTTATAGTCAATGTATAGCTTTAGCTTCACGCTGTATCTCGCACATAGCAGGGTAGGTAGAGGGAACCTGAGAACCTCGTGTTAAGACATTCCGTTCCCCTCTTACCACCAAATTGAAGCATTGCGTGCTGAGTGTCGGAACTTAACGCCGCGCCGCCTTGTTACCAGAGCGACAAAATGAAAATATTAATTATTGTAAATATTTAGTATTTTCATTTACTGGCTAAGAAGTTTTTTTAGCTTCATGCTGTATCCCGCATATAACAGGATAGGCAGAGGGAACCAGAGAACCGAATGTTAAGGCACTCTCTTTATAACATTTCCGTTCCCCATTTCCTAAGAAGTTGGTTCCCCATATTTCAGATGTCGGCACAAACAATCAAACAATGCTGGACGACCCGTTGTACATAGGGTTGCGTCAGAACCGCGTGCGCGGCGCCGCCTACGACGAGCTCATAGACGAGTTCATGCAGGCGGTCGTGCGACGCTTCGGGCAGAACTGCCTTATACAGTTTGAGGACTTCGCTAATGCTAACGCTTTCCGTTTGTTGGCGAAGTATAGGGGAAAGTGAGTATGATACTTGGACTTTAAATTAGAAATAATATCTGAAATGGTTTGACCGATTTTGATGCAACTTTTACAGGCAGGTAGCTGATGCAATAAAGAGGAACTTAAGCTACTTTTATTTTAGAAAAAATCTTCTAATATCATAAATTCAAAACAATGTATTTGTTTTTTAATTTCATGCAGACGAAGTCGCGGGCACAACTAGTCATTTTATTATAAACTGTTTGCCCCAAGAAAATCGTATTAATTTAGGTTATATTCATTCATCTGTCGTGGATACATGGCGTAATAGGATAGCGTGTGATTATAAATGCGATTGATTGTGTGTTTGATTCTCATTCAAGGGTTTAATTAATTATATTTAAATTATTAAAATTTGTCCATTCTTGTAAGAATACGGCTTGACACTAGGTTCCGTTTGATTATCTTTTTGTGCAGGAAAAAATCTCTAACAAAATATAATATATCCAGCTACTTTATTTAAGGAACTCGTTTTCGTAGGAATGTCGAGAAATCTTCTTTTAATGCTCTAATACAATCCCCAAGGAACCTACATACCAAATTTAAGCTTTCTGCGGCCATTATTTTTATCTGAACGTTGTCTATCAGTCACTAAGTAACGCAAGCGTTTTATGTATACATATATAGATTTGGGGACAACGTCAATGATCTTAAATGCTATCCACTTGCTGAAAATATATGGAGACAATTGTAATGTTTGAACTTTGAATGCAATGATTTATGGTGTCTCGTGTAGTAATTACGGCTATACAAGTCGTAATTAAACGTGAAAGATGTTACACTGATTCCATTAACTTCTTTGTTTCACTTTTTCATAATTATTATACATTGAATTACTTTCGTCTATAATTCTTATTGTCAGTATTAATTATTACTTATATTAATTTAAAGCGTTACTTGTCTTTTTTTTTGTAATTTATAAATACTACATAACCAAAATAAATTACTTCAGTCGATAATTCAACTATAAATAATAATTATTGTACTTGTCTTAATTTAAAGCCTCACTTGATACTTTTATGTACATTGTCACTATTTTAAATATGTGCATACATATGTAAATGATTAATATTAGTTCAATAAGGAAACCAAATCAAATATCTTAGTATATTTTTCGTAGAAAATATTTTAAATATTTGTAATTTATATATAAATACGTGAAGCAAAAAGTTTGAATCTTCTCCTTTCGAGATCCTTTTTTTACGAAAATTAAGCGGACAGAGGAGCATGAAACTTGGCACACTTATAGTTTATATAGAGAAGGAATGCAATTTTTTTAAATAATGCATAAAAAGTATATTTAATTTATAAAATAAATGTCACACACACTACCATGGTTTGACATCCATATGATACCAAGATACGTGTGACACAAAGTGACAACGCGTTGTTAACGCGTCAACGGGGACACTGTATATAAAATTCTTTCAATTTAAAAATATCATATGTATGTATGTAACATACAATATAATAAGAAATAATGTTTTTTCTTACAGCAAAGATTTAATAGTATTTTTATGTGTTTATTTCAATACTTAAAAAGTGATGGTCACGAAACGTTAAAAATATTGAGTAATGCTTGTATTCGTTTTTATTTTCTCACGGTTCATCTTTATATGAGTGAATTTTTAAATTGATAATTATTAAACATACATACATACATAGCTTCACGCTGTATCTCGCATATAGTGTTAAGACATTGCGTGTTGAGTGGCGGAACTCAACGCCGCGCTTTGCCTTGTTACCAAATCCAGGAAATGAAAAATTAAATTTCCTGGAGTGGGGATCGAACCTACAACTTGTCGCGTTTACAGTCGCACGCTTGTACCTCTGCGCTACGACAGACGTTAATAAATAATAATAATTAAGAATTACATACATATATCATAATACAATATTAAAAAAACAAAAATTTGTGAAGATGAATTTCGCGCTGAAACTACTGAATGAATCCTTCAGAATAACATGTATGTAGGATACAATTTGTAAATATTTTTTGTGAATTGGCCGTAATATAACGAAAAGTATCTGGATATTATATATATGGAACGGAGTGTCTTAACACTAGGTTCCCTCTGCCTACCCTGCTATATGCGGGATACAGCGTGAAGCTATGTATGTATGTATGACGTATGTTAAGGTTATAGCATAATTTAAATAAAATGGTTAATATTAATGAACAATAAGCACAAGTATATGTTTTAAGGAAGACTTGTATAAGGATAATACGTCTCGTCATGTACTAATTTACCCATATATAAAATAATCTATATAGGTTTACCTATTGTTAATATTTATTTAATATCTGTTAAAATTAAATAAAGTTCGTCGTGTAGTAGTGGGATATTATTTGACTGTAAACGCGTTGGTTATGGGTTAGATGATTATATATTTTTATAGATTTAAAGTGTTAATCACACACTTAGGAAACTAAAAAAATTTTTAGAACATGTATAAAATTTGAACGCAGCGGGATTCGAACCCGCTTAATAGATAGCATTCTCAACAAACAATCGTTTGGCAAGAGCCAAACGAAATAGTCTTTGGGTAGCAGAAATTTGTAAAATCTTTCTACAAAGATGCTAACAAAATAAATAAGTTGCAACAAACGTATAAGAATTTCGACGCAGCCTGATGAGAACGCATGACTTAGTGGTCAGAGCGCTTGGACGGTTTCCAAGAGGCGAGGGTTTGAATTCTGTTGCGTTCAAATTTTTATACCTTTTAAATACCGGTTAAATGATAATATTTCAATTTATTTTTATTTCGCTCTGATAAGACAAAGCGTGACATTGAGCTCCGCAACTTAATACGCAATATATGAATTTCGGGCAGAAAGCAGGGGTTGGAGTGTCTTGACACTAGATGGTGTCATATTGGATAAAGTGTGAAGTTGCGCATTAAATATATTCATTATAGAAGTGAAATTTCTTTGTTAGATTTGTTGTAAATTGAAATTCTATGTAACGAAAAATTCACACGGTAAAGATATAAGCACAAACGTATATAACATAATAGGATGAACGATGCAGTGAAAGAATAAGATAGAAAATATATTGCACGGTATTTTATACTTCCGGTCTTTATGCGGTGCTTCGTACCGTCCCTGATACTCTATATTCTCTTCATTCTTTCTTAGGCTACTTTGATAAAATTTTCATTTTTTGTGATTTACACACACATGACATACATACATTATTTCTTAACTTAATATCTGTACAGATACTGTACGTTCAACGACGACATCCAAGGCACGGCGTCGGTGGCGGTGGCGGGGCTGCTCGCGTCGCTGCGCATCACCGGCAAGCGACTCTCTGATAATGTCATCGTGTTCCAGGGCGCTGGCGAGGCGAGTCACGCATTTAATAATTAATATCGACAGGTCCTATGAATACTGGTATGACCGAAAAAAAAACACTATTTAACAGGAAAGCCATTTAAAGTTGTGATTTTGTGATTATTATCACAAAATAGATAGTGGAGTTAGTTATTTCTGCAGTTTGCTATTTCATTATGGTAAATTATATTTTCATAATGTTACTTGATTCAATAATAACAAATTTCTACTGTAAATATGTTATTTTCATAAGCGAAAAGTTAAACACTAAAGGGCTACTAAGTTACTGCATCAATGAGTAAATACTTTTAAAAGTGGAATTTGGAAAATGGAATTTTTCATTTCGGTAACAAGGCAAAGCGCGGCGTTGAGTTCCGCCACTCAGCACGCAATGCCTCAATTCGGCGGAAAGTAGGCAACGCAGTGTCTTAACATTAGGATCTCTCTGCCTACCCTGCTATATGCGGGATACAGCGTAAAGCTATGTATGTATGTATGTATAAATAATTTAAATGATATTTTTACAGGCATCACTAGGTATCGCCGAGCTATGTGTGATGGCTATGAAGAAGGAAGGCACGTCGGACGCGGACGCGCGCGCTCGCATATACCTCGTGGACTCCAAAGGACTCGTAGTTAAGGACCGTCCCGAAGGCGGACTTAACGAACATAAGCTGCACTTTGCTAAGGACTGCCCGCCTGTTAGGACCTTGGCTGAAGTGGTTAATATGGCTAAGCCTACTGTACTTATTGGTATGTTGGAAATTGTGTATTATTACATATAACTAAACTAAATGTTAATATATTACAAGTGGACGGAAACTTTAAGGAGAAGGTAGTATCTTAACGCTAGGTTCTCTTGTTCCCTCTGCATATCCTGCTATATGCAAATACAGCGTGAAGCTTAAAAATGTTAACATTGAGTTGTTGAACTCAGATTCTTTTAAGAATTGCTTACTTACTTAAATTTTTTTTTTTTTAACTTTACTCTGTATCCCGCATAGCATGGTAGGCAGAGGGAACCTGAGAACTTAATGTTAAGACACTCTGTTCTTCGTCCTTCGTCCGTTCCGGCATGGTGTGCTGAGTGGCGGAACTCAACGCCGCGCTTTGTCTTGTTACCAAACCCAGGAAATAAAAATACTTCATTTCCTGGAGTGGGAATCGAACCCACAGCCTGTCGCTTTACATTCGCACACTTGTGTCTCTGCGCCACGACAAGCGAATATAATATTATATGTTAAACACTTTTGTGTTAAACATTTGATATACGCAGGCGCGGCGGCCATCGGCGGCGCGTTCACGCCGGACATCCTCCGCACGATGGGCGACAACAACGAGAGGCCCGTCATCTTCGCGCTCTCCAACCCCACCAGCAAGGCGGAGTGTACCGCGGAACAGGCCTACTCATATACTGATGTTAGTGTTTATTGTAGTTATTTACCTATTTAGAATGGTTATTTATGATATATAAAAATGAATTGCTCTTTTTGTTGGTCACGCCGTAACATGACAACGGCTTCATCAATTTCATTAAATAATATCTTTTTATATATCTTAAGTACATATGCTAATGAAAACCGTCGATGTAAACTATGAACGTCAACCGCGCGCCGTGCTCATAAAAGATTTAAAAAAAAAAATGAATGCGTTGAATTGAATATCAAAAAAATATAAGAAAATATAACTTACATTAAAAAGAAATAAATCAATTAAAAATCATAAATAATATTATAATAAAAATATTAATTTACTTGTATGTAAATTTAACTAAAAAATAAGTATAATTTCATTTCACTTTTTATTGTCAGTTTGTAATATATACTCGTATATATAAAGTTTGTAATATAATTATAATACAAATATTTACACTTTAACGATATCCAATTTCATCAATTTCATCCAATACTATAGTTTCTTACTATAAGCCACAACTTAAATATAATATGTTTCCCAGGACCGCGCAATCTTCGCGTCGGGCTCCCCGTTCCCGGACTACCGCACTAAGGACGGGCGCGTGTTGCGTCCCGGACAGGGCAACAACGCGTACATCTTCCCGGGACTCGCGCTCGGCATCATCACTGCTGGCATCGTGGATATATCGGAGGACTTTATACTGTTGGCTGCTGAGGTTTGTTTTGTGTTCTTTTTTAATAAACGTTTATAATTAAAAAACTTGTGAATATAAAAGTGGATCGGTATAGCAACATTCTATATTGTAGCTTATGGTTTCTTAGATTTATATTTGTGGAGTGTCATCTTAGAATATATTTCTTAGCGAAATAAGTTATAAAACTTTTAAGTTGGTCATTTTTATTTTAAGAGCAAATATACTTGTGAGTAGATTTGGTAGTTGTTAATAATAATATTTCTGTCTGTATTTTTCTTTTTCTCTAAACAAATTTAAATTTTTAAAAATTGCACAAAAAATATTATAGCAAAATAAAAATTAGTCTCTTTTTACAAAATAAAATAATTTTGTATTATAACAATAATTAATACAATATTAATATTTCACAGACGCTGTCAGAAATCGTGTCTCAAGAGAGTCTGGACGAGGGCAGCCTGTACCCGCCGCTCGCCGACATACAGGAGTGTTCCATCAAGATCGCTAAGAAGATCGTCGAACACGCATACGAGACCGGTAACTTATATTATTATCTAAAAATTTATTTGACAAAGAATAAAAAATATCTTGTTATTATTATAGGACTCTTAAATGTCCATTTAAAGGTCAATTATTATATGATATCTTAGTGCTGTATCTAAAGTTCTTTATTTTTATTAAATTTTTAGTTTGATTGCGTAACAAGTATACAATTATTTAATATTATTAATATAAAAAAAAATATATGTTTGTTTGAAGCTGTGGCCAAAAAACTTAATAAATATACATTTTTTTTCTTAAAAAATACTTGTTACACCCCGTGTTTTAAATCTTTTTATATAGAAGGTTATTAGTTTTGTTTTATCAAATTTCTTATAAAGTAATAAAATATGACAGGTAAAGCATCAGTACAGCCGCAGCCGTTAGACGCGGAGGCGTTCATCCGCGCGCAGGTGTACGACGTGCGGTACGCGCCGGCCTTGCCGCCCGTCTACGAGTGGCCCGCCGGCGCCGCCGCCCCCGCCGCCCCCGCGCCTCGCGTCAACATGGCATGAACACTCTAGAGACGCACCCATCGAATCTAAACGCTTGCTTAATCGATTATTGTCGTTTTAAAATACTTTCTTTTCAAACAAATCGAATTCAACATTTGTGACAGAAAGGTTACGACAAAATTCGATTAATCGAGCAATTGTCTGGTTTTATTATAAATGATATAAATTATTCGCTATCATCGTGGCTTCAAATTCAATGTTTTAAGATTATATATGTTTTTATTTTAGTAAATGTGATGCATTCTGTTCTGTTTTGACTAAATTGTAAGGTAAGGTGCAAATCATAAAAATATTTTTGGCACTGCAGCGGTAGTGTTGTGACGCCGATTCTATTTTCGATGTGATATGACGTGATACAGTCCTCTCGTGTATTTTTGCTTTGCCAAATGTTTGTGCTTTATTTTAAATTCATAAACTGCAAAAGATGCAAAAATCTGCGCCGACGTTGTTTTCTAACATTAGACGTTCGCGTAGACGCAACATTCCAGATATCAAAAATTTCAGCTGAATGTACTTGTGTGGAGTATTGTTAACCATGTCGAATTTATTTTATACTTTTCTATTAGGTTTTGTGATATTTAGTGAGATTTAGGAAGCGATATGGATTTTAAGAAATTGGTTACCATTAAAACATTTTTTTTTGGATAAATTGAGAATATAATTATTTATTTATTTATTGTTACTTTGGACATAACCTGTATTGTAAAGGATCTAGCTTTTAATACTTAATATGCTAACTTTAAAGATTAAAGGACCGGATTTGATGCAATACTATTTGTAAAACAGTCTGAATAAAGATATCATACAAATTATGTTCTTTTATTTTATAATATTTGCCTTGTTAAAACCCTTGACATATTTATTTCTACCAACCAGTTGCCGTCAATTATTAGACCCAAAAAGATCACGTGACTCACGTTATTACATACATACATTTTGAATGTAAGATAATCATTTAAAATTCTATAGATTCCCATATATGTTTATAGTGTACTTGATCTCATAGTTCCACATCTGATATTCGGAGTCTTATTGTTTGTCAACAAAATTGCTCATCGTATTAAACAAATTTAAGAGAAAACTATTATTTATTTTTTAATAACATTTAAAAAACTTTTAATTTTTAAAAATCCACAGACTAGCGTTGACGTAGCATTTTTTAAATGGCGGCGTTTTCTTACTTCTTAGTTACCAGTTAGGTCTACTATGTCGTAAATCAGTTTTCGAAATTAAAATCAAATCAATTACTTATATAATACAAAAATAATTTAAATCCATCTAATATTTTCAAAGATTAAGTTTGTAACAAGCTATAATTTAAATGATCATGTACCCCTTCTATTACTACCTTTCATCTCTCTGGAATATATTTTCTTAAAATATATTCAATGTAAACTAACCTCATTTCCGACTTTATTATTGTAATTTACACTTTGTTATATACAGAATACCTCAGAGATATTTTTAATGGCCCATTTAAGTAAAAATCTATGAATCTTTGACAATATTGACGTGCCAAAGGAAGTTTCGCGAACGATACAGTTGAATGACCTAGTTGGACGGAAGTTTTTGATACCTAAATATAAATACCAATGAGGACAACTAAATATTAGCACAAATAGAATGTTAATAATGTTGTTTAAATATGGTCAGCGATTTGGTGACTAAATATTGTTTCTGTTTGGAATTTGTATAGCGTTGGTACATATACTATTATGAATTTACATCAACATTTCACACTATATGGATATTAAATAGGACGAATCTAAAATTATACTGCCTTTATCGCTTTGAGAAAAATATTAGTTAACAATATGTAATTCGGCCAATGGTGAAAATTACTTCTGCAAAAGACATCACTAAAGAAAAATTAACTATTAAAAATTCACAAATCTTTTCACTTTTCATACAAAATATAGGACCTAAAAATAAAACAAAGTACATCTCAGACCAACAGTCTTTAATTCAAGTAGTAATTATTTATAAATACAAATTGAGAAGTACCGATTCACAACAAAATATAGCCTAGATTATAATGTTCGACAAAATAATTATATCACTTATCACTTCATAACAATGTCCGTGTGCGCACGCGCGTCGGCCGGCGTCGGCGAGTGTCGGCCGGCGTCGGCCGGTGTCGGCGTGCGGTGTCGGCGTGCGGTGTCGGTGAGCGCGCTAGCGGCGGCCGGGCGTGTCGGCCAGCGTGGGGCGCGCGCCTCACCTGCTCAGTGAGTGCGAGCGCTCACGTGACCCAGAACTCTCACCGTTGCACCGCGCGCGGTCATTGCCTACAATACCGTTTGCAATTAACACATGAATTACTATAAATACTCATTTATATTCACTTGTGCTTCAAATTTCAAAGATTGGGAGCAAAATTGAATATAAATAAATAAGAAAGTATATTTTTTACCTCTAGACATTTAACTATGAGGAATAACATAAAAGTATAATTACGGACATAAAAAAAATAAAAACACAAAATATAAAAACAAAAAATGCTAGTTACATAATAAAAATAGACACAAGAAAATATAAATCTTCAAGTGTATGAATATAACTAAACAATGAGGTGACTATGAGTGAGCATGCCAAATTGTTTTAGATTTTTCATTACGTGATGAGATGCAGTCATTCCAACAAAAAATTATAACGAAATTTAATATACCGAACATAAAAAAAAAGTCACTTAAAATTTAAAATGAAACAAGTAGGTTATGTACTAATATTTGTCAAAAGTAAGCAACACTATTAAATTATAGCACACTGACATTAAATAAACGTAAATTTGGAACATGTCGCACCATGTGTTTGTTGAAAGTAAAAACAAAGCTGTATAAGCGTGTACCGAGTTAATACAGGCCTGACCTAAGAAACGACGGCCTTGTAAACTGGTATCCTACAACAAACAACAACGCATCACATCGGCGACTTGGCACAACTATCAAATGAGAAACTTAAATTTGTAAAACAAATGTTTCAATTAATTCATAAAACGAAATAAAAACGTATAATTTTTGAATGTTTTAATTTAATAAATATTAAGGTCGACTGTTAAAATGGCTTTTACTATCAGTCTCAATGAAATTACTATTGATTGGACTAGTTATGAATTGACATGTTTCATTAGGAAACTATGTTATTGAATGCTTTTACTATATATGCATATGTAGAAAAACTTACAAACTTATGATATAAAATTAAAACTTTATGAAGATTGAATGTCTTTATTTTATTTGACATTAAACAATATATAATTTTGTAAAATATATTAATTTAACCACGCAATCCATTTAAGACAGAGATAACGCTAATTATATATGTAAAATAAATTTTAAATTAAAGTTCCACTAGCGAAAAAGGTAGAAGTAATACTTCTTTATAAATGATATATACTTTAAAATATATACATTTAGGGTCATAGATAAAAACCATGAAAACTTTAAACAATAAAAAAGTTTATATTGCTTAAAAATATACATTTTCACTAGTGGCACATAAACTAACAACACTACTTTATAAAAATTGAAAACTGTATGTACCTAGCCTCTGGTGCGGTGGCAGTTTGCTGAAGAAGGGATGCTTAAGAGCCTCTCTCAGCGTTATACGTTGCGAGGGCTCGTACTCCAACATGCGCGTGATTAGCTCGAATAACTGTCTGTGCTCTTCACTGTTGCTCTGTAGATACCTCTGTAAAAATTTAAATAAGAAATTAAATAAATATAATACTTAGAAAAAAACGCCTTAACACTTATAGTGGCGCAGAGGCACAAGCGTGCGTCTGTAAACGCGACAGATTGTAGGTTCGATTCCCACTCCAGGAATTTGATTTTTTCATTTCCTGGGTTAGGTAACAAGGCAAAGCGCGGCGTTGAGTTCCGCCACTCAGCACGCAATGTCTCAATTCGGTGGAAAGTCTGTTTGCCGCTTTCCACCCAAATTCGTTTTAAGTTCCAGATCTCAACGCCGTGGTTTGTCTAACCAGAGAGTAAGGAAATAAAAAAAATATAAATATAATAATCTAAGTCACAATCAATCGCGTTTACAGCTATCCATACTTCTGAGCTACAATAGAGTATTCTTATACTGATTGTGTTTAGAACAATAAGTTTAAGCAATATAACTTATAATAAATTATATGGAAAAAAAATATATGTTATGATAACTTACCAAAAGTGGTTTGCAATTTTCTCTAACATATCGGCCGGCCGATGATTTCTCGTCCCAGTCTAATTTGCCATGGTAGAAATATTTTGTCCTTGTTTTTCGTGCCATTCTAGAAAATAATAACAACAATTTAAATATATTTTAATGAAATATTTTTTAAAAATGTCTTGTGAAAGAGTTACACTACTATATTGCTACTTTCTACACTTATTTTAATACTTAATTAAACTATGAGCTTAAAATATAATATTTATTACGATATTCCATTTTCAATTATGTGTTACATTTCTCTAATGAATTTTTTGCACAAAATTATATATCTTCCTTATAAAGAAAGCATTAGTCAAAGATCAAAAATCTCGATTTTCACGATTTTTATACATATTTTAATAATATATACGCATTTTGATATAGTTAAATTTAAAACGTGATGGTACCTGTAGGGTATGGGTCCGAGTATGCGCTCCATCATGGCGAGGTGCTCGCGGTTGTCGTGCGTCTGGAACAGCGTGATGCCGAGGTGCAGCTCGAACATGATGCAGCCGATGGACCACACGTCGCACGGCTGCGACCACCCCAGCTCTGCAACACACAATATATATCTATTATAACATCAAGTTTAATGACAATGTATAGAACAATATATATTACAAATGAAGATTTAATATTATTTATTATTTATCCTCTACGACAATATAAATAAGCGAAATCATATATTTTAACAAACAAAATAACATCATTATTCAAATTGAAAAAAGAATATGAAAATAAATTATATGACATTTTATATTTACGAAAGTTAAAAGTCACTGTATTTTACAATTTTCAGAAAATAAAGAAGCGACTTTGTGCCCAAAATATAAATTATATATGAGAATTAGGAAGCCATTAACAAAAACTATAAATCTTAACAAGGTCACATTGAAGTAAATTGTATGTTACAAATTGAAGGCTAAATTTTTAATGAATCACTTCGATAATGCAATAAAGAATGTTAGAACAGCAAAGTTAAACTAGAAAAGTATCCTTATAATAAAAATTCTCATTATCTCATAAAATACAATAACAAAACTAAAATATGACATATATCATTAGTTGGTTTCGTTTTGATAACGATAATCTGGTAATTATCTTATTACATATACAACTGTATATATTGTAATGATAGGCGGCCAACGACACAGGTCAATGTCAAGTGTACTGATAACAGCACATAATATATTGAACTTTAAAGTAAATAAATTTTTACTTTTAGAAGACAAAGTTCACGCATGTTCACGCATCACTTAAATTGGGATATTAGATAATTTAGTGTTAAGATACTTTAAAGTATATCGTATCTTGGGTCGCGATATGAACTCTGCACTTTTTAAAGTAAAATGAGACAAGGAAAATGAATATTATATTCTCCTTAGTGAAGAATAAACCTACAAATACCGTGTGTCCGTCTGACGGTGCCAGGTAAAGAAACACTTTTGTAATATGTCTTTATATAAGTATGCTTACATTACTGACTGACTGACAGACATTGTACAAACGAAACTACTGGTCATAGGAAGTTGAAACTTTGCCAATAGGGTCCTTGGGTAGTGTACCAATACACTAAATGAGTTTTTTCCGCATTTCCTTTCCATAATGAGAACGGATACGAACAAGATTTTAGGCGGCTAGTTCAATAATAAAAACAATGTACACATACCTAATATAACCTCCGGTGCTCTATAATGCCTAGTGGAGACTATTGTGCTGTGGTGTTCATCGTCGAAGGTGGCGCTTCCGAAGTCTATTAGCCGCACGTCGCTTCGCTTTACACGCCTCAAGTCATGTTTCTGTTAAAAAAAGTAGAAGATTAGTTTAAAAACAATTCAAAGAAGTCATTAAATTCTCATTGAAAAAATTAACAATGTAGTCAAATGTTTTTTAAATTACTTTATCATTAGTTAGCGAATATTACTAGTAATACGTTTTTTCAATGTTATTTTTTTCTTAATCTTAGGGTTGTGTTACCATTAAGGAAAATAAATCCTTATATGGTTAAAATATCAAGTAATATCCATTGCATTTTGCCTGTCATTAGTCACATAATTAATTAAATTAAATTAACAATAAAAATTCCAATCTCACAGGATATTGAGAGATGACTCACAAAGAACCAGTCATACTACAACACTATCAAAAACATCCAAATTGTAGCAACAACAAAAAAAACACTGATAAAAATAATAGCTATATAAGGCCATTGTGGCACAGTAGAATATTTGACTGCAAACGCGATCATTTGTGTATTCAATTCCTTCTTAGGGGAACGATTCTGTAAAAAATATTTTCATTTTCCCTACTTGGACAAGACCTTAGTTTCACCACTCAACAAGCAATGTATCGAACATAGTGTAACACTAGGTTCACTCTGCCTACATATAAAAGGTGCTTTTTAAACATACCTTCTTAGAGCTATTATAAACGCTGAGCACCTCATAATCACTATCAACAAACAATATGTTCTCCGGCTTGAGGTCGGTGTGCGTCAGTTTGTTGTCGTGTAGGAACAAAACACTGTATATGAGCTGGTACGAGATGTGCCGCACTTGCTCTAACGGGTACGGCTGGTAGTTATTGTCTTTCTGCAAGTAATAAATAGAATATATCATAAATTGTTATATTTATAAGATAACTTTAAATTTGGTAGTTACAGGTTCGATTTTTCACTCGATTTTTTTTTATTTATATAGTCATGATAAACAAACGCAGTCTGCCATATACCACATAATGTCTTTTAAAAAAAAAGTGTCATATGATATGCCATGAAATAAAACCTTTCATTCTTATTCAACTAATTATAAAAAATGCAAGTTTAAATTGACATTTTAACAAAGTTGATAAATAAAAGCAGTCATATCCGTTCTAAATGAGGACAAGTTCGTATTTGAACAATAATCGCGTTCATTATTAGATATAGTGCAACAATTTGTTTGAGTTGTGATTCAATTGTTAGTCTTATCTTAACCTTTCGGTTATATTTATGTATATATTAATTTTGTAAAGCTGTCGTGACGCAGAGGCCCAAGCGTGCGACTGTAAACGCGACAGGTTGTGGGTTCGATTCCCACTCCAGGAAATGGAATTTTTCATTTCCTGGGTTTGGTAACAAGGTAAAGCGCGGCGTTGAGTTCCGCCACTCAGCACGCAATGCTTCAATTCGGCGGAAAGTGGGAAAAGGAGTGTCTTAACACTAGGTTCTCTCTGCCTACCCTGCTATATGCGGGATACAGTGTGAAGCTATGTATGTATGTATGTTTTAATTTTGTATGCTTTAGGATAATTTACGACTCGCAATTAATTATAACAGCTAATGTAAATACCAAACAACTCTAGCATTAAACATAAATTTAATTTTTTACAGTAAAATATGTTAATATGTAGTAGCAAAAAAGAAAGTCTGAAAACTTTCACAAAATAATTATATTTAATTATTAAAATATACATAAGTATATAAAATTTTTAATAGTTGAAAATATATGATACAGTAAACTGTACTAATAAAATTAATTCCTGGGTTTGGTAACAAAGCAAAGCGCGGCGTTGAGTTCCGCCACTCAGCACGTAATGCCTCACTTCGGCGGGAAGTAGGGAACGGAGTGTCTTAACACTAGGTTCCCTCTGCCTATCCTGCTATATGCGGGATACAGCGTGAAGCTGTGATGTATGTGTATGTATGTAAATTAATTATTTCACAAGAAATATGTCATATATGTATGGTATATAATAAAATGGATATTCACATAAATAAATAATTATTTATCCTTATATTTAAGTTAGGGAAATATAAGTGCGTAGTGGAAGTTGAGTCATTATTTTATGTATTTATTATGACAGTGTTACTCACCAGGAAGTCAAATACACTTTGTCCAAGCATTTCAAATGCGATACACATGTGTCCGTGGTACTCGAACCAGTCTAACATCTTAACACATAAGCTGGAAAGAGAAAATTACTTGTTAACCAATCATACCCACTCAATCTTAAAACTAGAGATTGATGGTTTTGCCTTAAAAGGCCATAGCTATACGAGTTCATAAGTAGCAGTGAAAGTAAAAAATGCTAAACAATAATAAATCTTCAATATTTGCGATAATATTCATTGACATCTTAAAAGTCCAATAAACTACGCTTTCTCTATTTTTGTGTATACTTAGATTTAAAGCAAATATATATATATATTTTTTATCAAGACAAAGTTCCTAAGGTTGGACTTAGTGTGGTATTTTAGTGTTTTGGTTGACATCGTCGTCTGGCGCGCCGCCAATGGACAAGGTCAGATACTAGCGTCTAATAACAGCGACGGAATTATCAACTGTGCATATTATAATTCGATACATTTCTCTTTATTGTGGCGTGTAGACATTGTTGGGGATAGGGATATGAGCTGAGCTATATAAAATAGATTTATGTAACTATTTTTACACTTGAAGTTAAGATTAATATTGATAGAAAAACAGTTCTATTTATGAATAATAAAATAAAATTTAACTAACTTTATACTTATGTATTATATAAATACAATTTCAATCACATATAGACTACTTACTTTTACAATCAGGGTCAATATCAGCTAACTTTTCTAAAAAAACACAATTTCTCTGTTTTGCAGCCTCTCTCTGTACTTCTCAACATTTTTTATAATCTTCAGAGCCATTCTGTGCTCCTGAAATTCATAAAGCAATATTTAGGGACGTTTTACAACGGGCGATAATTATTTATTTTTGACACGACGCTGGCAACCGAATGGCCGGTAGACGCTAATATAAACAAATGAAACAGCATTACATTACTTAATCAATATGGAATGCTAGACAATGCAAATTAAGCAAGTTTATAAAAATTAAAAAAATGTCAAAACCCACTCGATAAAGAGTGCTAAAAACAAAAAAATAAGCAATCATTGAAAAGATGTAAGGAAATTTTAAAATATTTTTATTACAAATTGAATAATTCTAAATTTTCTAGATAAATAAACAATTTATTTTGCACCTAATAATTTCAGATAATTTAATATAATTAATATATTGCTAATGAGACGAAACTGTAATAATGATTTATTATTAATAGGGAAGAAACTTAAGCACGAAACCATTAATGCAACTCGAAGAATTTTGCTACCTTTCAATGTAATGTAGTATAAAAAAAACAAAATTGTATCTGGTTTTGCAGCTGTACTTCAAATGATGATGAAAGTGTTGTGGTGAAAAATGATTTCGCGCTTTGTCAACTTACATTTCTTAAGTCCTTCACCTCGACCACCTTGCCGGAAGGTACCTTCACTCGAGCGTTTCTGATGCGGATTTTGTCTCGCACAAACCAAGGCACTTGATTACTCAATTGAACTAAACAAAGTCATGATGGAACCCTCCGTTGGTTTTTTGGCCTGAGCTTTACCACAGAGAGTTCGTACAACGGCACAAAAAGTATACGTATTTTGCACCAAGGTTAAAAAACCAACGTTTCCTGTATCTCCAACATGACTTGCAACAATTGTCCAAAATAGGACTAGCGGCTGCCACTGTTATTTGAATAAAAGTAAAAAATCACAAGAAGATAATTTAAAAATCTTCAAAAGTCACTAGGTTTGTTAGTTGGTAGTGACCAAATTGTCACTAGAGTTTCGCTCGCCGTCTCAAAAACGACCTTAGGAAAAGTGATTTGTTGTGTTTATGGATCGTAAAGCAAACATGTATGTAGGTCGTTATAGGGTAAGTAGTAAATAATATTTGTGATGTTGTGTAGTGACAATGACGGAAATTCAAAGCGGTTAAAGGTATTGGTGTGGACACGAACATCTCGCTCCCATGACATAGCCGGGCCAGTACAGCAGGTGTCCGTCCTTGTCGTCCTTGACGGAGGAGCGTGCCCGGGAGTTTCTGCAAAAGGCCAAGCCGCCGTCACACCGCCGCGCCGCCGCCGCACCACGCACCACGCACCACGCACCACGCACCACGCCATCACGCCACATCAGCCATAGCGGAGAGCGCCACACGATCGCCACGACCCGAGTAGTGTTGTACCCAACAATCAGACAATGGAACGGTTGCCCGTCAGACAAGCGACAATTGGTATGGTGTGTCGTACATGCTGTTAAAGGGCGGACGGGTGGGTAGCGCGATGGCTCATCAGATTGAAGCGTGCCGCCTCGCGAGGACAAGGGATGGGACTGCCGGGAAGGGAAAACAGCAGGCTCAGGCTCGGAAACACACTCTGAATCATCACAGCATCATTCATTTAACTTTCACTAAACGTCTTGCACACATTGGATTTCAAAGGTAATAAAGTGTCCACCCGACATTATCTAAAACTAAAAACTATTTAATATTACTAACATATTCGCCGACAGGTTCGGGGCTACCTTTCAGTTTACCGTTTGAACATATCTTCACGCAGAAAAAAGACATATTACATTGTAAAGCACGCATAAAAAAATCCATCACATGCACTATCATTGTATAAAACTTAAACTTTGTTATAAACTGTTTTTCCTTGTCGTAAACATTAAATGCGGTCAGTTAGTATGCAAATATAACCCTACT
Source organism: Philaethria dido (assembly GCA_033558755.1). Taxonomy (NCBI): domain Eukaryota; kingdom Metazoa; phylum Arthropoda; class Insecta; order Lepidoptera; family Nymphalidae; genus Philaethria; species Philaethria dido. Next base: position 226,828 of record JAKGSA010000122.1, read on the forward strand.
AAAACGTATGTGTTCATTTCTACCGTCAATCCGTTTTATTTATTGACTACCTTCAAATTTGATATAAATATATTCGTACAAAATACATGCATTGTAATGTTTATGAATAATTTCATAAATCACTTTCAGATTCGTATTTTAATTTTGAAGTAGTTTGTTGAATAATAAAAATTACGGACCAGGTAAATGTTAGCGGCACACAGAGATGCAAGCAGTCAGTTAGCTTGGTGCTTACAGGCGGCGTGGCCGCGCGTCGCATGAGGTGCCGTGGCCTCTGGGCACGATGGCGACTGCGGAGCTCGGGGGGCAGTGCTACGACGTCTCCGACGCCAATAGGTTCCATTTTTCTGTTTAATGGGACATTTGATATTCCGTTAGGTTCTTTCTCGGTAATTCGGCCATACACTTCATCTAAATGCGCGTACTTCATAATTAGGCTCTGAATCTCTTTTCGGCGGGTCTCGCGTTCAGTAAGTACTCGGTCACCAACGGGAGTCTTGTCGTCGTCTTCGTCACTGGACGGAAAATATATCTGCTTTTGTCTCCCGCTTTCATTAGTAGGTGAAGATGCAGGTGTTTTTGTTAAGTTAACTTTTGTATCTTTGACCTTATGCAGAGGCGGTGAGATTAAATCTCTATTACCTGACTGTAAACTTATGTCAACGGGCCTTAATGACAATTTTCCATTTCGTTTGTCACTTCCACTTTTTTCGACTCTCAGTGATCTTCTATGATGTTTGCGATATATGCTGTCTCTGTCTTTTCCATACTGAGGTCGTTCTTTGGGAGATACATCATATCCATTTTTAAATTCGTTTTTATCACTTTGTTTATGACTAGATGATAAACGGTGGTCTGTTGTGTTCCGAAAAGGAGTTTTATCCCTTGTTTTCTCACGTGAGTAGTTATTTCTTTTAAAAGAATTTTCGCCAAAAACAGCCGTCGTGAAACTTCTCATTAAACCTCTCGAAAAGGAAGAGGGTTCAGGTTCTAATGTTTTATCACGATCTTCTTTTTCTTTTCTAGCTTTCTCTTTTTTCTGCACTGCAAGTCTGTCTAAAACCGATGAATACTTATCTTCTAGACGGCTACGGGTACTGCCCAATATGATTGTGCTATCTAAATTATTATTATTAGTTTCTTTTAAAGGATATCGTTTACTGAGTGGGGATGATTTATTATCTTTCTTTTGAGCTCTACGGAATGAGTCATTGCGAGTGAGAGCACTAATGCTTGGGTTTGAATGTACAGGTGACTGTTCCACTCGGCTCTTTGGCATGTTTAAGTAATTTGAGTAGGCTCGCTCATCACCGAACTTTTTTGCAGACGGTGTGAAACTGGACACAAACGGTTTTAAGGGTGATATGTTTCTATTGTTGTCGTAACGGCGAACATTTGTTATTGCAGAGTTTTTGCCGGAAAGAATTTTGTCATCATATCTAGTACGCACAGCGGTTAATTTCGGGTCAATTATGTGATCACTTTTTTCTGATGGTCCTCGACGAGTTAGCCGATTTATGATGCTGGAATATCCGTCTGATAAAAGCTGCGTAACACTAGTTGTAGATGATCGAGTATATCTTTGACGAGGGCTCGTTGCACCACTTCCACTGGTACCTATACTGGCCATGATTTTTAATTTCCAGAGAAAACAACTAAGTATGTATCACAAGACAATTCTTATAAATCATTTTTTTCACATGTTAATGTTTACTGAATTAGTGTTTCATATTAAATTATATTTTATAAGTGGAAGTACACGAGAAATATTGTTGCGAATCGAGAGTAGGTCTTAGCACTGAGGGATTTGAGAAAGATTACTAGCACAACCGAGTGCGGCCGTCAGTGCCAAGTAATGGTCGCGGACTAAAAATATCAGCAACCCGTGGGAGCGCCCTCCCGCGCACTCCCGAGGTGTTGCCGCACGCGCATATTCGTCGCATTATACTTTCTTTGCTAATAAGGTTCCCAATACCCTTTTTTAAATATACAATATTTTTTATGCTCCCTATACCTGAATGATTTCAATTGCGTCTATAACTTTTATGACTATTCTATATCAACATTAAAATGTAGTATACAAAATATTTTTTTTAGATCTTAATAATAGTATATATGTATACAGACATCTTGTCCATAGTATCTCAATCTTATCACAGTTCTTTCTTTGGCGATGATAGTGAGATGAAGAGCCAAGACAGTTCTGTCAATAAGCGGTCACTAATTGGGTCAGTGGAGCGCGTATGAAGCTGAACAATACCGTTTGTTCACGTGCGCAATCCATGAGCAATAGTTGTGCGAGTGTATGTAACATAATTTCTTCTCATCACGACTCGAGAGGTCAAGATTTATCATCTTTTTATTTGTAATCAATACTAATTATCGGATCGAGTTTGCCATTATCTTACATTTTAACAGCGTATGAAATCGGATGCAAATCTACATACAAGTGATGCGTGTCTCGTTTGTAACACGAATATTTCTCATGCCTCCTCCCCGACTCGTACAAATAACTTGTAAACAAAATGCGAAATATGTTTATATATTACAAACACAATTACAAATTGTTGCTAATTTAATAAATATACGATACACTGGTTATTATATCAGAGCACATTCTATATGCCGGAATATGTACGTCCGTTTTACTTTGATTTAACGGAAGTGCTGCAAGTATCGTACATTCTAGATATGTATGTTATTACTGGGCTTCAATTACAAAGCGGTTGCATGTTACTTTCACCAATAAATAATTTTGTGGCAAATTCCATAATTTTTTTGTAAATACCAAGCCAATAATAGCTTGAGTGCCGATCAATATCTTTCAAAACAAATACCTTAGGCGCCTTACAACATTAACTTTAGCAGATTTCTAAACATTACAATAAGCATGTATTTAACACAATTATTTCAGAATTTTCTATGTATACCGTACCTCAGGTAAAGATTCTATATTTTCAGAGATAATATAGCGAACACACTGAGATATTACTTTAGCTAAATTATATAAAATGATTTTAAAATGAAAATTACATGTTTTATATAGAAAATAAAAAAGACTTATAAGAAACAGTAGCACAGATAACATCGATCTATCGGCACTTATACAAAAACTTAAAAGAGCATACATTATTATCGACCAATTATTAAGCAACTTTTATCTTGTAACGTATATTAGACTTATTTGATCAGGCATGTTAACATCACGTCTGTAGTTTATTTTACTTTAGCCGACCGAGAATAAAATAGGGTGCAGGTATAAACGTCTTTACTATGATTGGTTCCCCACCGTGAGACCGATGGGTTACTTCAAGTAATAATAATGTACTAACGTATTTCTCCTTTAATGTGTATTGTAACATTCAATAAAAACAGCAAGAATTTTATGTAAAAGTATGCATTAGATATAACTAAAATGTTCACTAACCCTCTAAAAAAATATTATTATGACTTAAAACATAATATATGTAGCATATATAAGCACACGATTTTAGTCAATAGCAATATCGTTATCTCGTTTCTATTATCAGACATTAATCCTGCTATGAAACAATAATATGAAACTAACCTTGCCCGCAATTTTACTACACGCATCGTCAACGTCGAAGAGGACCTCAGCGACTACGGTGAGAAGTTTCACAATATCGTGCCATTTGCATCCGTGATCCTTAAGGAACCGTTTGTAAAGCTCATAGAAGGATGCAAGCCGAAGCAGAATATGAACACGATCATGTTTCACTACGATTTCTGTCATTTTTAACAATATTATCACAGTAACACAGAACGCGTGGTAGACTGGTCGCAAGGGGCGGGCGGGTAGTTGCCCGGTTCAATCACAACTGTGCTGCGAAACGGCACTAATAACGAGCGAATGCTTTACTTGAATGACCGTCGCGTGTAAAAACTGTATTGCAATTTAATTTTATGGTAATAAATAGGAAGGCCTGTGAATGCACTGATGTTCGTATCTATCAACGTCTACGCGTAAACTGAGTCGTAGTCGCATATCAATTAAAAGATGGTAAGCACTAATGGAGCAGACAATTTGTAGAAGCTTTCGGTTGAAACAGGATATAACCGCGTATAAACAACCCGCAATATTTTGTATTGAACTTAATTCTTTTTCTGAATTAAACTGAGTCATTTTTCAATATATTGTAATGAATCATCAGTGAATAAATCGTATAAGGATAGAAATATATATATTGAAAAATTATAATATACATAAATATATATATTTCAATTTTAGAAAACATCACAAACATTATTAAAGAATAAAATATCTTTCAGATTAATAATATCATCTTATTATCATTAATATAAACGAAACATAAGTTGTGTAATAATAGTTCAATTACATGACCCCACGAGACAAAATAGTGAATAGTAAGGTCTAACATCCGTCTCAACAGGAGTGACCTACGTGATCACTGTCAAACAAGCAGCGAGTGTGAGTGAACAGAATGTAAGCGACCGACTAATTATATTACTGATAAGCCAAGTAAAAACAATATACATTTTTTTTTAAATCTCTTAGATGTTATTTATGGAACTGAGGTCGTTAGTTGCTTTTTTCAATTTAGCACTAGCAGAAACTACTTTGCCCAAAAATAAATAGTTCCTAGACGTTGCCAGCAATATTTGTAGTACGCATCTAAAAAATGTTTGAATGCCGAAGGATGATTGCAAAATTAATAAAAATAAAATATTTGTTTTGATCTTTATACCACATAATTTATTCGAGGGATAGATCAAAGGAGTCAGGTAAAGCCACTTCATTCTCCATTTTGCGCTCTTTAGCGTTTTTAGCTTTGGTATATTAATATTTACATAAGCAGTCACAAGACAGGGATCGAACGCGCAACAATCAGGCACCCCCCAATCGCGACACGACATTCCTAACTTAATGTTTATCCATGACTTCTTGCATTTTAACTAGGTTGGTTATATGTGACAATTGACTTTTAGACGATAGTTTCACGTAAGTAGAATGTCCTCTAATTAACAAAAAATATTTAAAGAAGGACAGCGATAAAATACGATATAGTAGGTACGGTTACGTAAATAATAAAAAAATAGAAAAGTATAGCCTACTACTAGGTCGTTCATATGATAAACGACACGTCGTCACTTTGGATTGCAATTTGAAAAAAAAAAAAATAAAGATGTAAAAGTAACACATATTGGATTTTTTTATATTTTTTAAAATAAATAATATTTTTATATTGTACTACAATACTGTAAAGTTTAGAACCAAGTTTCTGAATCATCCCGACTCTGGCTTGAACTGGCGGTAACAAGTTTCAATTTAAGGATTTCGCCGAGTAATACAAAACAATTGAAGACAACGCGTGCAGTTTGATTAGACTTGATTAAAATATTTTTGTGGTAATCGTAATGGAAAAATTTTACTCGTATACATTTTTCGATTATATGCTCCAGGCATCGAAGAAATTATAATTTCACTTAGAAAAATATATGTCACTTACAATATTTAATAGAATCACATGATTTTCATCCAAAAGTTTACTTTAGAGTGAAGATAGCCTGATTTTAGCAGATAGATAAGTAAAAAAAATTCTAAATATATACGTTACTGCTGATTATATGATATAATGACTAAGTCATTAATATTTGTATGGTAAGAATATTTAGTTATGGTTATAAAAAAATATATACAATATAAAATTTGTAAAAATATGTGTAAAATTAGGACTCCCATAGACGTTGTGGTGCGCTGATCCTCGATCAAGTGGGCGGCGCGTGCGCCGGACAATTATTATCAAAACAGCGTTTCGCGCCTAGGTGAAGGTGATCTGAGCTATTTCTGCATGAGCAGTTCATGTGTTCGTTTGGACTACTGACGCCATCTAGCGATCGCTATTGGTTACGTTTAGTTAATGCCAGCTGCTGTGCTATTTTTATCGTTTATTCGTCTGATATTGTTTATTGTACATGAGTATAAAAATTGCGTTCTATTTCAATAGAAATAGTTATTACTCGTACTTAATTAATAAAATATTAGTTGAATCAATATTTAAATATATTAGTTATGAAACAATGAATTATATGACAAAAAATATGGACTCATTATTATTATCATATAAATAAATTAAAATTTATATTGAAATTAAATATTTTATAATCTCTTCATAAAACGTTTATACGATATATCCATGACCTAATAATACAATTTAAAATAGATGCGTAATGTTCTCGATATAATAATACGTGTACCGACATTGCCATGAGTAGATGATTATGAGAACCAACAAATTGTTTTTTTTTTTGTTTAAGATTAATTATTAATACTACAAATACAGTGTTAGGTATAAAATTAATAGGCTGACCTCTACTTCTTTTGGTTGTTTTTCAGGTTTTAACTGCGATGATTGTGAAGGTTGCGGAGGTATTGGTGGTGGCACATAAGAACACGATGGCTGAGGTTGCGTTTCTTGTTTATTTACAGTATTATCACTCTTCGTGGCAGGCACGACACTACTATCTTGTTCTTGTTTTTCTCCTTCGTCTTCTGCGTTGTGGATATGGATGTGGGGTATATCACGCACCGTATTTGTTTTATGTTTCTCAACAGGAGTTTTGGCTAGCCAAGCTGGAGGGACAGCCGGTGGTTGTGGATGTTGCTTCCCAATTTTAGGTGTTTTCACTATATACACATTATTTACAGAGGTTTTTACAGGCGATGATTTAGATGTTTTAGATATTTTAACTGTACTTTGTGTTACATCTACACTTTTACTAGTATTATCACTGATAACTGTTTCCACTTTTGGTTTGTTTTTATTTGTAACACTTTCATGATCTGGTAAACTTTGCGGCGGCAAAGGGAGTTTCGAGGGTATTTGATCATTTGGAATGGAAGGTAACTGATTGAGAGGTAGATTCATCGACGAATTGGGTAATTCTAACGCACATGGCAAATTGCAATCACTTTTATTTACACAATTAACTGGTTGAATGTCATCAAGCGTATTACTTATATTAGTAGTTGGAGATGGCTCTTCTTTACTTTGAGAAAAGTCAGTACTATCACAACAAGAAAGTTCATCTAAGCTTTGAGCTAAATCAAGCGCTGACGCTTCGTGATAATCAGTAGAACACGAAGAAGTATCCCCGCTCGTATCATCTGTACCGCAAGGTCTTGGTGAACTTTTACTGCTTGGTATGAAAGCTAAACTAGAGGTGACATCATTTGAAATATCTGCATTCAAAGATTCTTCGCTGCGTGACGATTCTCTAATGGTAGTGGCATCAATAGCATTGGTCTTTCCTTGATTAAGATAATTTATTGCTGTATCTACTGGAGATGATGGAGAACTTATCTGTTGCATGTTATTTTTTAAGCAATCGTCTTTACAGATTACAGCATTTTCCAAGTTTTCCTCTAGTTTTGTTTCCATTTCTATTTTCTCTTCCGCGTCAATACAAGGTTCACGTATTGTCACTTGATCTACTGTCGGAAGACTCATATATTGTGGCATTGCATACTCTAAATCACTTAATCGCATGTACTGAACGCCCTCTTCTGTCGGTATTTCGAACTGTGGTGAGTAGTACTCGAAAGCAGTATTAATATTTCCGTATGCTGACCACGGATCATTAGGCGGTATTAGAGGAAGACCATCGTAATGTAAGCCTGGATTATTGTTTTGGTTAGCAATATCTGTTTTATAATCCCATGTTGGAACAAACGAATCTTCAAAAGCTAAGTAACTCTCAGGTAACATTATCATATTATCATTATAATCATTAGAAGTTAAAGCATAAGAGCCATCGTAAAATGGGTTGTTTAAAACAAGAGGAGGAGGTTGCAGGGGTTCTACAGCTATTTCAGCTTCAACAAAAAGTCCATATTTTGATAAATCGGGTTCAGACCTTCGATGTCTAAATACATAATCATCTAATTCGGTGTCATTATGTGTCACATACAAGTCTGATATATCGATGCTTCGAGTCCGCCGTAAAATACTATAGGTTTCACATTTTTGATCTTCAGTGGGACTAATATCAAATATATGTTCCTGTGCTGGATCACAAAATTGTTCATCATATGTAGGCACACCCACGTTGTTTATTTCACATAAGTCATCCGCATCGTTGCTTTGGTCAAGGACGTCAAATGCAGTGTTGGGAGCGGTGTAATTATATGCAGCGCCACTCGGGACCAACACTACTCGCGGTAAAGATGGCGGGGGGCCACAAAACAGTAAGTTGTTTGGAGGTGGACACGGAGGTTGGGCAGCCATGGCACGCACTGGCCGCCCGCAACGCGGACGACTAGAATTTCAGTGCAAAGACGCGCTGGGCGGCCGGCTGAGTTTTGCGACTGACTGAAGGCGTACGGAGTGACGAAGGCGATCACAAATAGAACGGGCGCAAGCGCGAAGAGGTCGCCGTCTCTCGCGCGCGTCTTCACGGACGAAGGCGCATGCGCAAGCGCAATCGCATGCCAAACCAGTCCCGCGTGTTTGCTACAGGAACAGCGACTTTCATACGTTTTGTTCACGTTCAATATTTTACTTAAAATTATTGTTTCGCTAATATTCAGTTTTAGGCAGAATCTCGGGTGAACACTTATATAGGGTAAGAGGTGGAGCGTTGGGCTTAAAATCATATAATTCTTTCATACATCCACTCAAATAAATGAATTAGAATCGGTGAGACTCACCTGTTCAGGAGGTGAACGTGGCGAGGACTCGTCGCGATGATGTCTCCTTCGTCGATGTGACGTAGGCGAACGCCGATGATGAGATCGTTTAGATCGATCATTTCGCCGCCTCCACGAGTGCTCCGAGCTGCGAAATCAGTGATCAGTAGGCTATAGGGTTAGTGGTCGGGAACAGCGATAACAATGTTCAGTATGAAAAGAAATGTTAAGGTGAGGTTTGAGTGTCAAGGAGCTATTGTTACTAACGTAGGAGATCGTTCCGCATAAGCCGAATGTGGACCAATTAATTGGCTGAGGCTGTCAGGCGCTGGCAAACAACAAGCACGCAGCAGCGCCCTGACCACGGCCCAACGTTGTCGCCCCGTGCCTATACCTTTAATTTATGAATTACAAAGAAGCACGAACAAAGGTAGATACAATTTTATTTGGTGAAAATAAGCTTTAATAATAAAAAAATGTTGGACCAATAAAAGTAAAGAAAACTGTATATTACAGTGTAGTTTTGAAACAGTCAAGTTACACGAAAATATAGACATGGTAACAGAGCAGTTTGTGATGTCATCGCGGGGGACGACCCGACACGCGCTGCGTACGCGGAATGACTGCCGGCAGGCGGCGTTTGCGACCATAATCGAGCTAAAGTTAACATTATACAATCAATGTACTTTTTGCTATTTCTCATTGTAACAATCAAAAACACGTCACTTGACCGTTTTTATTAGGTTTCGAGTTTTTAATCGCATATATATTAAAGTAGGACGTACAAATGACATCTACGTAAGTGAAGTTACTGTAAAGCTTATTCTCATCTTACCAAAAACTTCGTGATCTTAAAAGAGGTTTTTCTAACTCACAATCTATTTCTATCATGATTTTTTCTGTCTTGATTAATATTAGGTTTCTTGTGTTACAGACGGCTTAAAGTAATACTCATACTTTGATGACGACTGTTTACAAGGCACAGATACAAGCGACTAAAGAAAAAAGTAGCAGTCCGCATGTAAGTCCTAATAGAATTATTTACTATGTAATTGGTTTACGTAGGCCGGCAACGAGATAAATTCAGTCAAACATAATGAATTATGAAACGTATTTATAAACACTATTATTATATGTGTCATTAACTACATACATATATTCATAAAATACTGTCACCAATCAAAAAAACTAAGAGAAAAAAAATGTTCTGTTTTTTTCTTTAATTATATAAAGCTAACATTTTAAGAATAAAAATTATAATAATATATGAATTCTTAACACCTGCAAGCGCATATTAGTGTTGGCAGGTGGCCTTAACTACCGTATGCGAGCGAGGGCACGCGAGCGCGGGTGGGTCTGTTAGTGGCTGCGAAAGTCACTACTTCTATACAAGTTGAACTTGAACATCTTGCGGACCTTGTGCGACCTGGTGTTACATAAATAACCACGATTTATGTAATAATTTCTTTTTTCTTTGAAAGTAACATATTTAAGGAAAATTCGGTTTTGAAATGTGATGACTTATTTATATACTTTTATTTTATTATAATAACATAATTTTATATTGACTGTTTCATGTATTATAGGTTAGAACAATAACACGGAAAATCCAAATAACTAAATACATTATCTCGAAACAGAGAGGCAAAGTACATAAATAATTGTATTATGGACTTATATTTTTGGACCTTGGGAAGTCCAATTATAATTAAAATAAGCGTAAAATTATTTCATTGTATGTAGAATATTTACACTATTTAATAGATATACAAACTCACGTTTTATTTATACTCTATCATATTACAATACAAAATATTTAGAACATTTTTTAACTATTATAGTAGTTATTTATTTAATAAAAATACTAATGTTGCGACGATTTCAATTTAAAATCTAAAGTTAATAATTAGTTATTAACAAATAAATAAATGAGTAATCATGTTTTATAAATAATAATTATCACTTCTGACTACTAACTTGATTTATGTTTTACTAATAGGCCAAGAAGAAGCTAAGGTGTCGATGTTTAACAAAGGCAAACACGTCACACGATTCAACGATGACAAACACCGGAACATTCACTTTCGATGGACATCACATCAATGATATTATCATTCAAATGCTGGTAAGTTTCTAGAATACAGAAGCTAAAATGGTTTCTAAGACGAAAATGTTAATTTTATGAAGTTTTTGTTTGAAATAATTGAGATTCAATTTACGTATAAAATACTGATAGGCCACATATATATTTTTGAGTAAATTTTTATGTTTAACGGATGTGTGTGCGAAGGTTGTGGTTGTAAATGCCACTTGACGGGCATATGCTTTATTTTTTAATAAACGTTTAAAAAATATTTAATGCAATTCATTAAATGCGTTTTCATTAGAATTAAACATTCGGGATAAATTTCGGATCTATAACATAAATTGTAAACTTGTACACTAGACGAGGTAGAAGATCAAAATTAAAAAAAAAATCGCCGATCATTCGTTAGTTTTTTGGCACTGTAAATGTTAATTTAATGAATATACGTGACGACAGCGACCACTACATTAAAACGTTTTATGTATAACAATTTTGTATGGTCATTTAACAATTATATAAAAGACTCGTTCACGATTAAGTTTGTTTTTGAAAGTAGAACAACACTAATTATAACAGAATGACGAGCGCATTAATATCGATAATCAAATTGGTTAACTAAAAACGTATCTGGGGAAAACTTTGAGCATCGTGGTCAACGTTCAAGCAAATGCGGTATTCGTACAACGGTTCTTTATTTAGCTACTCTGAACACGTGTATCGGATTGAATCATCTTGTTTCTATTTACAGTGGCACTGATATTTCCTGATGTTATAACATTTTGCATAAAATTATTGTGATAGAATTATTTCCTGAGTAGCTATCGAAACGCTTTGAATTTTTAGTGAGAAACATTAAAATAATAATTTAATTGTATGTATTTAAATTTACAGAGGTCAGCAAGGTCTCGCTTGTTGCGATGAGAATGGAACGTTTTTGGCACAATGACCATAATCGATCGAAGTCAGTGCAGTGCGGGCTCTTGCGAAATTGAAAGCCACGGTCTTCAATGCGAAACGAACTGGTCAAGGATTCTTAGCGTAAAGAATTATATTAATTTACTAGTTACAAAAAATTGTAATAAATAAGGGCACGTACGATTTTTTGTTAAGATCCAATTATGCATCAATATTTATTTTTTGCTATAATGGTGCGATTGCAAAGGTTATTGTGGATAATACAATTTGTAAATATCACAAGATATACTATCAATAATTGATTCTTTTAGAGATATATTCTAAAAGTATATGCGGGCCACTTGAGGGGCAGGTAACTGGACAAGGCCATGCCGGATGAGCGATTACTATGAACCATGTCAACACTGCAGCCGCAACTAATCGCCGCCCGCGCGCTCGGGTCAATGACAAGCGTAGCTTTCTCATTACAACGAAAAAAACCACAAAATAAATTAAACATTTTAATCTAGAATGACCATGTTAAAAATATTAAATTGAATATACAATATTAAACTTTGCATTAACGAAAATGTTGTGATTTAAGCACTTACATAATAATCATAAGAGGAATATATTACCTAAAGCAAGATAAGAAAATTGAGCGTCTCACGATCACCAGTTTGTCGCGACGTCTAGTTAAAACTGATAGGTAACGTAGGTGCAGTGAGATAGACTAACTCTGATACTGTTACATCAGCAAAACAGATCTGGCATGGCGGGCAATATGGCGCACGCGTAGCAGCAGCTTGCAGGGGGTTGCGGGACGCGGGACCAGTCTGCAGTGAAAGTTGATCAGACTGCGTAACTACGGACAGCTTCTGACATTTGTCGGATGTACGTGAAGTGACAGTTAATGCTACCGTTGTTATTGACACAAACGTACACCATGTAAACACAAACACAGCATTACACATTTGTCATGTTTGGTGAAAGTTATTACTCACTAACAATGATAAATGCATTGATATGGAGTACGATACGCGTAACTCATTTTTTAATACAAAAAGAAGCAATTAGTATTTTCTTCACACGAAAAGCAAGTTCGTTAAATGACTAAATCATGACTTATATTTGCTGACACGTAAGTTTCTTTCAGTGGAGGCAGTTATAAGCATACTTTGCTTTATTACCACAAAATAAAGTCACTTTTCTTTTTCTACGCCATCGTTAACATAATAGTTGTCTTACATCTTTTATTCAAATACATATGTGTATATTTTATAGAAAAAAAATTATAAGTATTACCACGAGAAAAAAATATTTACAAGAAAAATGTTTTACTTTAAAAAAGAAAGGAGTAAAATTTTCTTAAGAGTTATTAACACTAAAACATAAAAATAAATGACGTCATAACGCTAACCAGGTTGACAAATCCTTTGCGAGTGTATAAACCAGGACGAGACCTTGAAACATTCACTAAAATGCTATCGAGACGAATCTTGTAAGTTATATAGCCAAGAGAGCGCCCACGGATATGTGAATGCTTGCTTATTATTGCTTTTTGAGCTATTAAAGGTATATAATATGCCAACTAATACAAAAACTTGTGCAGAATTGTTATTGATATAAAAATATTTACGAACTTAGTGTATATTCCTATTTCATTAGTGATATAAATATATGATGATATTATGAAACCCAAGACAAACGCGTCGCGGTATTCAAAAAATGCAAAACATTTCTCATATTCTTCGCAGAAATATGCGTAATAAAAATGAAAAAGAAAATATTATGGTTATTTAAATGAGATCAAGAAATAGACATTTTACAAGCGGAGTAGTATTTCATTATCATAATAGGGTACGTAAGTACGTACAACATAGGTAGCTAGCTAGATGATAGGTTGCGTTGGTTTACGAAACATGACTGTAAATGCGCTTATATTGCACTCTAAACCAGTAGCAAAGTCGATGCACTCCAACTGCCGGCAATGAGCTCGGCAGGTTTCGCTTATTTTTTTTCTATTTACGTATCGGCGAAGCGCAGCTTTAATGCTATTTAGACTCTTTCTATATATGTTATATTAAGCTCCTTAACACACGTATATAATAAATATATCAAAGGGAAAATGTAGGATATGTAATGGTTAGTATTATTATTTTAAAATAACTAAAATACTGCATTTAGTACATACGATACGCTCCACTCGTGTTCGCGCATACTCTTCTGGAATGCGGCGGATTTCGGCGTCCAGGAGTCGACGCCAAGGTATAATGCAGGTAACTCTGCAACCTTTACTTCAAGCCTTTCTGCCAGCCTTTGATCTACGACGGACTTAGGGCCGCTGGTAAGCGTCCTTTGTGGCTCCTTAGCTCCTCGTCGCTCAACGTCACTGTACCCATTAAGTTTCTCTCCGTTGCAGGATGTCACGCTTTTTGGACCATCTGTGCTGAGCAATTTACTCATAACGGTATCAGCTTTACCGTAACTTTTGAATTGCACTGATTCAGTCCCATTTACGTTTCGTGAATACTTCAAAGAATCATAAGTCTCCCCGTTTACACTGCTGTATTCAACGCTATTTAAGTTAATATCCCTATCGATGCGTTTCGATGAGACGTCGAGTCCGTTTCGTTTGCTAAAACGCTCATCCAAATTTTGTCTAAGAAAATTATTTTCAAAACTAGTTTTAGATTTAGGAACATTATTAAGGTAGTCATTATAGCTTGTGTCGTTATTGTGTAAACCTTTATCACAGTTCTTTTTGAGAGATTCTTGTATGCTTATGCTATTTGCACTGCTATAATTTCCATTAAGTCTTCCGTAGGTAAAACTAGCGGGTTGGTTATTATCGATTTTATCTAACTTTTGTAGGCGTTCTATATCTTTGTTTTCAAATTCGTTTCTGACGAGTGCAACTCGAGAGACTTCTTCGCCTTTTCCATTAGCTTTGTATTGTGTTTTGTCTACAAAATCCGCAGCTGTTATGCCCGCTCTGCTTTGTTCGTTAGGAACAGACCAAGTGTCATGTTTCATCCTCTCACTACTTTTGGACGACCACGCCTTCGCCAGTGCGGCTTTAAGAGCCTCTCGTCTCTCATGCACACTGACCCTCGGGTACTCGTGTATTGGAACGATGGCGGGCGCATACAAAGTCGAACGCGGTGTGGCGCGAGTTATGCGGAAACTTCTGAACTCCCTGTTGAACTCCGAATTTAGAGAATAAGCCGGTATTCTCGAAGTCACCATTTTGAGATCAAAATTTCCACTTGTTACAATTAATTTCGTTTACAATATTATTTACTTTAGCAACGAGATCACTGAACACATATCGGCTCTACCTGGAACGAGGCGAAAATTAAAATGTGTTGGACGATGAAATAATGATTAGGTAAAGTTGACGGTGCCGTTAAGGGAAGCGTAACTGTTTCTGAGTGATGTTATATTGTTTGTTTGTATATTGTCATGTTAGGCCGTGTCGGGTGTGGGCCGCGACCTTCGCAGTGGGCGTCAGCGTGGCGGGACAACGCACTGGTCAACGAACCGCCCAGTTCGCCGCCCGATCTAACTTGCATCTTGCATAATTGTAACTCGTTAACTGTAGGCACACCTTTACGTAGCCAGGATATCAATCATAACAATAAAGTACAATCGAAGCGTATAAGATTAAGTAAACATGAACACGACGCTAATCTTAAGCATTGTATAAATATTGATAAGAATTTATTAATTTATTAATTTGTAATGTGGAGCATTTATACCGTATAAGTGCAACAAGTGTCGCCTTGGTAGCGTCCCTAATATGGTTAGTGGCGGGGCTGCCATATGGCCCACAACCGACACATCCTCGCATGTCCCGCTTCAGCTGTAAATATCTTACGAGATGTCTTTAAATAAATATGTCTTTAACAAATGACCTAATAATACATTAAAATTTTAATTTATTTTTTTGACTGACATTATGTTCGTTTAAAACACAAATATAAATGTCAGTGACTTCATAGAAATGTTCTTATTTGAATGAATAGGAAACAATAATTTCTTGGGTGTGATACATAAATATCGCGTCTATTATTCAGTGGCGATAAGAGCATTATATCTTATTTGTGAACATAATTAATGTAATAAATAATGAAAATTTGTAAGCGTAACAAAGATTTCATCGTTCAACACATTTTATTTCCGATCGAGTGCACTTTAAGAAAACTTCACTAAACTATCACTTAATAAACACATACGACGACTGCAACCGGTGGTCACATATCCCGGGCCAGTAATTAAAACTTCAATTACAGATGTAAATTGAGAACATAAGGCGACTTGTTTAAGTTGAAGGAGAGCAGCCACCGGAAGCGAGTGCATATGTCGAGTGACAGTCGTGTCTCGATGTATGCATACCTTCTCGTTGCGCGCGCGAGAACTGCGTGCGGTGTGCGTGCACCGCTGCGACTGAACTGACTAAAGGGAGGTAACGCACGCTCGCTAGCTTGCGAGGACCCCACCACTTCTGTTTTGCGGTTCGCCACTTGTAACTCTAACACAGAGCACTACGGCCGGAATCGCAGGAGCACTGACCTTCGCTATCATGCTGCGGTAAGCCAGTTCAAGTGCCGCCTGCAACCTAACTTCTACTCGCACAACCAACGCACCCTACTGACACTAACTAAACATTACCTCGGTCGTTTTGCCTCTTGGTTAAGAGTTAACTATGTTATGGTTATTTTTATTAATAAATAGAAATATTTTATTGGACGTTAGAATGCAATAAAGCATTCACATATATTTCTTTATACTACCTACAAAAAAGGTAAAAAAGTGGAAGGAATGTACTATAATTATAAAATTTACTAATAAATACGTTTATTACTAATAATATTAAGATTTCAATAAATTTTAAAGAAAACCTCACCAAAACATTACTTTAGAAGTACTTATGTATATAATAAGTGTGGACGCACGTCTTACCTGAAACAAAAAAAAAACACTTTTAGTTTCACATTTATTGATATACTTACAATGAATTACGTATTATAATGTATTAAATTCATTAAAAAGAAATCTTAATTATTATGCGAGCCGGGCAAAGAAGGTCGATTTTGTTTCGAAACGCAACTGCATGTTAATATAATTTTATGTATCTGTGTCACTGTAAAAAATAATAATTTGAGTTCACATACCATTTAAAGAAAAATAACAATTTACATACAAGTATACATATACATATGATAAAGAAATTATAAATACTTTGTTGGCTAAATTTCATGATTTTACGACCATTACAATAATATTACGACATATCTTTAAAAATTATATTTTTCCTAAATATTCCGCCATATCTCGCATAAAAAATGGGAAATATTTCATGAAAAAACACTTACTGTTTACAATCCGTTTTAAAATTTAAAAAATAGATACAGATAAGTTTCTCATTGGCGTTTCAAGTAAACATGGTAGTATTTTAGGTTCCGTTCTTTGAACATTAATTTGTACTAAATAATATTTTAAGAATTCAACTCATACATGTTTTTAAAAATAATATGACTAAGCTCATCAATATCGAGAAGTGCTAAGTTCCTAAAATCGAGTGAAAGTTGAAAGTTAATACATAAAAACAATTTAAATTGATAGCCTGAGAGGATTGCGACATAAATAATGACTACCTACGTTTTGTTACTGAGAAACAGAGCTTTAAATTAATTCGGTCAACGATTAGCATGTTCTCGGTCATAAATGAATGCGACACTCATATTGTAAGCGTTTCTTGATGTAACTTGATGGTACATACGCGACTGAACAAGGCGTCATGAGTACTTCCTTTGAAGAATATTGACGTTGTTCAAATTAAAAAGGCTGTCTTTGTATTTTTATAAATCTACAACTTATGACAAATTATGAAAAGCAAAAACAATAATTTGCATTGATTTAAAAATGTTTACTTTAAGTTAGCTATTAAAAAATTAACTTATTTTTATATTCTAAATAATTTTTAACATTTCATTAATATTTCATTTATTACCTGGCAAAGTTCCAAGTAAGAAGGATGAGAATTAAGGATAATTCTCTCAAAACATAAGCAAAATTTGTTTCAATAACTTAATACCTAAGTATTAAAGTTTGTATTAAAGTCGTAATGTATACGGAATTTATCAAAAGTTTTTGTGACTTGTAAAGAACGCATTGGGAGGTACATTAGTTATTAATATATTTAATGTTATGTTTTTTTCAGCTTCACGCTTTCTCCGACCTAGCAGGATAGTGTCAAGGAGAACCTAGTGTTTTGACACTCTGTTCTGTATTTGAGGAATAAAAATAATTTAAATATGATCATTCCAGGAGTGGGAATCAAAGTCACAACAAATCAGTTTATAATCAAACGCAGTTCCACTGCACCATGGCCTCAATATTTACTATTTTGTGGATGTTACTAATTATTGTTATTAACGTAATATATAACAACATGATGATCTATATTTCGTCTTTGCAATTTTAATATATATCGAATTAAAAATATTAACAAGCAAAAGCTTTTGACAAACAAATATTTAAGCCGCACAAATATTAAAAATTAAAAAATTCTTATACTTAGGCTGCTTCGAAAGAAAAACTTTCTTATTTTATCTTTTCAATTCAAGTTATAATTTATTTATATATTATTTTTTTAGCTATCACGCACATAGCAGGAAAGGCCACTTGAGAATCTAGTGTTAAGACACTCCGTTCTCTTTTAACATTTCCGTTACCCACTTTTCGCCGAATAAAGGCATAATTTTATAATACTAACGCGTTGTCTTTAGCAATGTATATGTCACTTTATATAAACACTAGCCTTTCGCCCGCGGCTTCGCCCGCGTGAAATTCGGTTATATCGCGCGATATGATAAGGAGTATCCTATAGTCTTTCCCAAGGTCTAGACTATTTGTCAAAATTGGTTAAGTGGTTTATGTGGTGAAGTTGTAAACAGTTAAACAATCTTACGTGATTTTATGTTTGACAATAAGGAACTTCCATACAAACTTTCATCCCCTATTTCAACCCCCTCTATCATTTTTTTTCGCGATAAAAAGTATCCTATATCCTTTTCCTAGTTTAGTTCTATCTTCATACCGAATTTCATCAAAATCGGTTCAGTGGTTTAGGCGTGAAAGCGTAACAGACAGACAGACAGAGTTACTTTCGCATTTATAATATTAGTAAGGAAGTAAGGATGGATGTCAAACCATGGTAGTGTATGTAACATTTATTTTGTTAATTTAAAATACTTATAAAATGCATATGCATTGTTAAAAAAATGTTAGCATTCTGCACTCCTTTAGTATATAAACTACATTGTGTGCAAAATTTCATGCTCCTCCGTAATCCGCGTAATTTTCGTAAAAAGGGGTTCAAAGTTTTTGCTTCACGTATTGTTATAGATAATTTATTTAGTATGAAAATAATTTAGGCATTTTGCTTAGTAAATAAGCATATACAGAATACATAACGTATATGTTATTAAAGTCCATATTAAAAGATTAAAAGGTTATAAGGTAGAAAAGTTATTTTTTATGTGATGTTATAAGATATTAGTGCTAATTCAATGACGAAGTGTGTCACTGTCAATATCTATTCGCTTGTATGATTTTATACTTAGGGGTAGAAGCTCAGAATAACTTTTACGCAGTGGCTCGTATACCAAGTCTATATATATTCAAATAGGTATTACATAGGTAAAAGTATACATATTATATACGTATAATCATAACAAGATTTATTAGATTTTTTAAGTTTCCTTATAAAACGCAATATTTATAGCGATCTCTTCCAGGCAACTTTAAGGCATAAGAAAGCGCAAATTAAAATTCAGATAGGGTGTGAAAAATAAAGAAATAATAATATTATGAATAATAATATGTTATTGGACAGTGAAGGCCAAAAATAAATTCATAGCAGAAATATCTTCCAACTAATATGTAGTAAGTATAATGAAATATATTATATATTTTTTTCAGTGTTATGACTAGAAAATATAAAATCTTTCTGACTACCCACCCCGTTAGGAATTAAGCGTGAAGTTAATAAAAATATATATATTCTAGTATATGTTATCATTTATGGCACTTTTTAATGGATTAGAAATTTAAAAATGCTTAATTTTAAATGATTTTTATTTGTTGTATAGTAATTTCATATACTAAAATATAATTTTCTATTCTATAACGAATATAAGAAAACTAGAAAGATTAAACTACTACACAGTACTAAGTATTCTTCATTTACCCAAAAACATTGCGCAATTTATCAATTAAGTTATGAGAAATGACCTGGTTAATGTCTGATTCAGACAGTCAGTACCTTTCCTTTACGAAACCGTTAGAAGCTTTTCCGTTAGCTTTTCTTGCGCCAAAACAGCGAGTGGAATTATTTATGCACACCTTAATGTTTTTACAATGAGGTAAAACATTGTATCAATAGCGTAACATAAATCGGTGTTCTCGACCGCGTCAGGCTATTCAATTGGTGGCACGTAAATGCTTGCAAAAAAATAATGGCACCGGAGGCGAATGCGGCGGCAAGTAACCGACAAACGGCGAGGTCCAATGACCCAAATGGTTCATTACTGGGCCGCATAGACTAACGAAAGAAAAATCGGTCGCCAGTCTAACGAGACATTGCTTCACATCTCTTTGTCTCTCAATGTTAAGAAATTACGAGACGACAGCTCGAGAGTATTAAAGACAACCTCTTTGTCATTTCAATATAATAACAAGACTGTAATATTTTAGAAATGCTTTGCTAATAGGTTCTTATTTACGTAGAAAATTCACTTTCGCTAATTTTATTAATTCGATTTATAATTTCCCATATATAGTATTAGTGTAGTATATATTCAATGGTCAGTCACATTTTGAAGTATTAGAATGTTTCCAATTTAATATATTCGCTAACAGCACGAATATTTAAATGGTAACAAATTGTTAAGCGTTTAGCACGTTCATATAATGTAGAATAAAATAAATTTCAAGCTAAAAATGGCAACACCACTAATTTAGTTACCATAGAATAGTCACAATCGACTATTCTATACCATTCTAAATAAAAACAAGCATACATAACAAGTAATCACAAAATGTTTCAAAGTGTATCCGTGATTCAAGCAATGACCACGGTGAATTAATCCTATGCCGTAAATGGTGCTCTCACAGAAACCTGATCCGACAGCCACGAGTCCAACACAATCTAAACAATTTATCAAAATAGCACCTATAAATGGACTTCCTGGGATACATCTAAACGTTTGGCTATTCAAATTGTAATCAGGAAGAAGTTGAATGCATTAGATTTTTCCTGGACATGTATACCTCTTTACAACGAATTACAACAAATTAGCAGAAGATGGAGAGTCACGTATTTTAAAAGTTAACACAGTAATAACTGGCTTAAGAATAACGGTCCTCATTAATCATTGAGGTCAAAATTGGTCATACTCTAACGCGTACTTTCAGACACATTATTCGTCATCACTCTATTCATTTGTTTTATATTTTACGTTACTGAACATAATATATGTATATACATAGGATGTAAATAAAAAACGAAAGTCATTTTGGCTGGGCCGTAACGCTTGTATATATTATTAATAGCTAATATAAATAAAGATTTATACGATTTTAATGTATACTAGTTTGCTTGGAATAGCTGATAATTATATGTTACTTCTGTATCTACAAGCAGGACAGGAGAAATTAGACCAACGGCGTGCGTTAAATATCTTTCCCACAGTAACTTGGCCCTTGTTTTTCTGAGAAGCACAACAAAGATCTTGCATATGTGACTCAGTCTGGCCAAAGCCTTTTAATCCAGACAAAAAAAAGTAATTCCACTCATCGTCACACTGACATGATTGTTTCGATTTTAAATGGTGTTTCTGTTACTCAACTTTCGATTTTTCGGATAAAAGACGCAAAATTTTAACATCTTGTAAAACTGTTTGTATGTTTTGTAAGCGTTATTTAAAGTGATAATAAATACTAAATTCTTACATCAAAGGTAACAAAGGGAAAGTAATAAAACTTTATGATGAAGATAAGATTTATAACAATGAAAGACACAAGAGTCGAGATGTTTTTTCAGTATATATTCCGTTATCAAAGTTCCGAATAATTAGGACAAAATGCTGTCAGTGAAGTGGTATAGGTACAGTTCGATTCGTCGAAAAGCCGTGTAGGTGTTACTACATTATTGCCGGTCGTCATCCTTCATATACAAAAATATTTGTTCCCATAATTTGTATTCGGGGTCGCCGTCACACTTATGATGAGCCATTAGAAAGGAGATTGTAATTGCATTGATGTAAAATATACAAAAAATATCACACGTGGGTGACTGTATTTATATAATTGTGAAAAACTTTCCAAATATCAATACTATAGCCATTTTAGATGCAACAAAGTATTCACGATTATGGAAGTCTAGTGATAAAAAGGTGAGGCCAATATTACCGTAGAGGTTACACTAGTACTCATTAACCCTATAGGGGCAGTCCTTAAGAGCATTAACACCTGCGAAGATAGATATGACTCATAACAAACATGTTAATTGGATATTAATTAACGTTACTAGTTACCGATATAGGTATAAAGTATGTTTAAAGTGCAGTTAAAACTTTTATAATTCCAAGTCAAATATTTTCTAATAGTAATGGTATTCATAGCTTATCACATCTATTATTATTTATCACCACCATTATACAATATATTTTTTTATTAATTACCGTCACAGATGCATTAGCGTTCCGAATATTATTTTATACAAAGCATTACAATATATCTATCTCGTGACAATGGTGTTAACTGTGAAGAAAACTTTCGCTTATTAATATTTAACTCAATAAAAAGGGAAACCATGTCAAGTTTGATGACAAATGGCTGCAGACAATGTGCAACTGCGCGGGTGGAGGTAGATTATAATCAAGGTCACAAACAGAGTTAAAAGACGTTTGAAAATAAAAGTGATCGTGGTTTACGCATCTCTGATTTATCTTATTATGTAAACAATGTTTCGAAAAGCTTTGATTATTGAAATGGCAAATAATGACTCCCACGCGTCTTAGAACTCGGACAATTTAATTTTGCTAATTAGAAAATGCGGTTAGTTTAAAAATGTCATAAAAACAAAGTAAATATAATAAATAAATATTTTATAAACTTTGTTCGAAATCTAGTTTATTTAGTACACGGACAGGTTAAGTTTAAACTTTATTGCAAAAAAAAACTATGTAAAAAAAGATCGTTACAAAGTTATATTTATAAAGTATAAACTGCGACCCACAATAACAAGTTTTGAATATACACATACATTGAAAATATATAATTTTAGACAAAGTATAAGTTACATATGGTAAACCAGAATCTGATAAATGCTTCCGGTAACTGCCAAATTATCGTTTACGTTGTTTAAGTGTAACGCCTCCATCAATTTCGGTCTTGTACGCGGGCGGTCGATGCATTGGATGTCTATAAAGAGACACCTCGTTAGCCTACAAGTCGTCCCTTTGGGACTGTAAATATCAATTTACAGTGGTAATGCTTATCATTAAATTCTCTTTTATCGAAAAATTGTAAAATAATCTTATTCCTGCAAAATATGGTATCCGTACATTATTATAACATTCGATGAAAACAATTTTATGTTTACTTCATATTGTTTCTCGCAAACGAGATGCCGAATGGGCCCGCATTCTCTTCGAATCGTCAATGACTTAAACATCTACATATTGATGCAACCTTCCTAATAAAATTCAGCCGAAAAAGGAACGAAATGACCCGATTAGCATAATCTAGTATGAGCTGTCACGGACCTTCTATATTTACTGGACTTAGCAGAACGCCTAACCGCTACACAGAGTTGAATAAATTATCAATAAAATGTCATATTAATGGTAATAGGTGTGCGGATCAGACACATAAATATTGCAATTGTACAACGTTAACATTTTTAATCGTATGCTAAGTACAGCTTATGATGGTCAATGTCAGTGCTACACGCATCAACGCAGCAAACACTGAACAAAGGGCTATGTATGAGTCAAAAACGTGCCTAACTTATAATAATACATCATTTCCTGATATCGTGATATTTTAAATGTAATTAAGCATTATTCATTTTGCACCATGTACATTACTTGAATAATAATAAATTTTCAATTTGTTTGCTAAGATTTTGTTATATAAATATTACTTTCGTTACAAGGACGATATACATGTATTGTTCTTTTTTGCAAGTAGTTCACACATGTTTCCGAAAATTGATGTAGGTTAGTAAAATATAATTCTACTTTGATGAAACAGTATCGAGACTAACAGTATTCCTCTATGTATGAGCTTGTTCTAATTACCCAGTTATTAAAGATCATAGTGACAACAATTGTAAACCTAAGTTTAAAATGCTCAACTTATTGCTTGCTTTTTGTTTGTTTTTTTTTCTTTGAAATTTAAAAAAAAAATATTGTTGTTTTATAGACTGCAATCCAAATATATCCAACCTGCAATATAACCATGACGAAAATATTAAATAATCTTTTCTATTTTCCAAAAGAAAGCCATTCATTATTATACCATGTCAACGTATGCGTGATGTTAATGATGATTTAAAAAAAAAAACATTACAATTTTTGCTTAATATAGGAAAAGCTTGCCGTGTCAAATTTGCTTATTTCTGTGTCTATAAAATGTAAAAATTATTAATATTAAAAAGAAATGTTTAGAACAGCTTCTTCTCCCTGCGTAGTAAATGTTACTTAAGTAAATCTAGTAGCTCCTAACTACATATGCAAATAATATTTATGTTATTGTTCAATTTATTGTTTGACAATACTCGAATATAAAGTACGCCACATCTTGTATACCCATTGTAAGGTTACAGATACGCGACCCACGCATCCTGATAGACACAATGCGATATTGTCCTCCGCTTCCAAGAAAATCGATAAACAGAATCGCAATACGAATACACCCCTATCTATAGGAACTGGTCCAATGTGATTCCTTTGTCTCAGAAGAAACTAGGTACTAAAACAATACGATTAAACTAATGTGCCGCCAAATTGCGTTTTATTAATTAATAAAATCTTTATTTTAGTAACAAAAACTATGATCACTCATTAAAATTTAAATGTTAGATTTATAAAAATATAAACGAATAAAAAAGTAAGTTGTTAGACACGAAGCGCCAATAAATTGGATGTTTCAACGCCTGTATCGAATGGAATCGATTAACCAATCTTAGACACCGTCTCGTAAACTAGTAATGAAAAATAATTAGTAAGGTTAACGGACTTTATTACGGATTTATCCAAACGAGAAGAAATGAATACAATATGCGCATGTATCGTCCGATCGTCATGAATACAATAGTGAACATGTTGCGACTTACAATAACGGTTTATAAAAATAAACTATTATAACGAGTGCATGATATTTTTGTAAAAAGTTATTACCTAATGTATTTAATTAAACCTGTAGCTACGGTATCATGAAGCAACGCTAGGTGCTTTCACTTGCTTACTGCTAGCCCAGGACGAGTTTCTCCATATATTACAAAGGCGTCAAGAATTATAAGTCCAATATAAATTACATATCTAAATTAATTAGTCTCTGGTAATTTAAAATTTTCGTTTCCTAATTTGATTGACATAGCTGCAGCGAAAGTTAAAATTATTACACGCTTTATAATTATTCAGATGGAGAAAGGCTGATCCGAGTCTCTTAGGATGTGTTAGTAATTTTCGTAAACAGGCGAGAGGTAAACATGTATAATTATTTCATAAATTTTATTAAATAAGTAACGTAATATGGTATAATTGCTAATTTATTTACGCAGCAATAATCTTATTAAAAATAATGCCAGTACCAGATTATATAGTTAAGAATTATTTAAATTATCTATATAATAATTAGAAAAAAAAAAGCCTACCAAAACAGAATGGATCCATTAAAAAATAATTAACTATAGGTATAACTGCATTACTCTGAAAAATAAATCTAATAATTAAAATACTTTTACTTGAAATGGACGAACATTGTTAAATCGGTTATTTGCGATTCATCACAATATTACTTATGTGCTTGTTAAATGACCGTACGTATTGTAGATAAATTGATAACTTTTAAATTGAAATATCGGACAAAACATGTGGAATTTTTTTAAATATAAAAAAGGAAATGATTTTTTGCCTAGTAAATTTTCAAACTTAGTGTTACTTTAAATGCATCTAAGAATCATTTACGTCAGAACAATGCGTTCTTAGTAATTGCTGTTTTCGCTATCAACTTTCTAGGAGAATCCTCTACGTTCCACAATGCACAATCATTACACATGTGTGTATTGGTAAAAAGTAAACATACTGTCTTCAAAGCTATTACAAAACACAGCTGCTCTCACTGGGTTACCGAGGAAAGTATTGTAATGTAATAATTTTCATTGCCAAGTTAATATATTAATATTCATGTTTCTATGTATATGTGTTATAGTCGTTTTGTCCTTTTGTTGTTTTGTTCTTTTGTTTGTAAAAATACGATTTTAAAATATAATAAAACATACGATGTACTAAAGACATTCAAATTGACTAACAGAAATTTTAGCACTAATTAAAAGTATAATAATAAAATTATCTTATGTTCCACAAACATATTCTTTCTAAATTTGCTTTTAAAATATTTTGTTAGAACAATTATTCATTTTAATTATAATTTTGGGCTGCCAACATATGCTAAGATCATGGTGCATAACTTGGTATGTTATTTTTCGTTACAAAAAATATTGATATTTTAAATATAAATATCAGCTTTGTAACGAGAACGCTCAAATAAGTGCCCACTGAGCGTGAAACGATTCACAGCGACGACAAAGGTCACTCATGTGTACAAGCTGACCGCATATTGGAAAGAATATAAAAGTTTCTGATATAAACAGTATATAAAAATCTATATAAAATGATACCGATTCTGGAAAAAAAAACTGTTTTACAGGTATTAAAGAAATCGACTGTAAATTTTAATCTACGTTAAATTCCGAAAATATATATTACGCATGTAACATTCATATAGAACACACGAATATGAAAAATAAAAATCATCCATCATTGACAGTTACAATTAACAGATCGATAATTAGGATATTTATAGAAATTGATAAATTTACACTCGATAACATATGTTTTTTATATGTTTCATTTACAAATTTTCAGTGTTATCATCATTAAAACTACATGTATTATTCTAAGAAAAGGCCTGATCGTAATTTTCAAATATTTTAAAGCTGACGCTGTTCAAAAAAAATAAGTGAAAGGATTAAAGTTCCGAGAGTAACAAAAAAATATGATACGGCTTCTTTATAGTTTCGGGCAAACAGCGATCCTTTCGCCTCTTATCTTCAAAGCAAATAATTAAACTAATATAATATCTGAGGTTAAACAAGCCTACACTCGCTTTCGTCTCCCAAAATGGCTATAGCAATAACGATGAGTAATGAATAGAGAGCTGCTTTAATTCGCGCCGCTGCCTGCGCCCACGCACCCGCTGTACGCTGCGCCGTGCATCCACTCGGAACAATGCTTACTGGTTTACTTTCTCGATTGACTCATACTGATTCATTGTGTACGTCTAACTATTTGAATTAGATTAATAGTTCCAATTACTCTTAGGATCTATATCTCATAGGTCAATAGACAGAGGAAACTTTCGATGACACCAATAACCACCGACTTGCCATATCAGGGAGATACTACTTACACCGCAGACAGTTTACTCTTTGCTCACATACAAATGTTATAATTAATGATTTATTATGAAAAAAAAAACATTACATAAATTATAGGCATATAATTCAGTGTTTGTTTTTGTCTGAAACTGTTTTACACAGAGCACGAAAATACTTCTGCTTTATATTTCCACTTTCATGACTCTGCTTGTATTGGAAAACGTAAAAAAATAACATTTGAAATGAATATAGAAGATCTTTTAAAAATAATGCTTTATTAAAAACAAATAAATCTTTTATAACAAACAACAAATAACAACATGTTGACCATTCTCAGGTTTAAATAAAATGTGTATGCATAATATGAAAATATTAATGGCCGCTTACGGACAAGGCATGACATAGGCTTGTTATAAATATAATGAAAACCCCGAGACGACCCTGGATGGTTCATTGTCCCTACAAATATTTTATATCAACAGTAACCATCTTTTCCAAGAAAATAAAATTAATATGTTTTACAATAAACTTCAGCAAGCGCCATGGTTGAAAAACTCGTCGAAGGGCATATTGCGCAAATAATAATTGACGCCGTACATCATTTATAGCAGCTTATAGTAGCTGTAGTTAAAATCCAACGGAAACAAAAATTTACAGCTTCCGTTGTGGTTTTTCTGTTGACTGTATTAGTATACTAACCTTTACAACTAAAATAAACTTGTTAATTTTGCAATAAATTGTATGTAGAAGTAAGTAAATAATAAAACTGAAGGGTATTGTGTAAAAACAGCGCAGGCGCATGTCTACACTAATGAACGGGTGTAGTGCGGCTGACCCCCGACCCACGATAAGTTCGTCGACCGCACTCCCTCCGCACACCGAGTTCCCGACCCTGAGCCCTTTGGTCCTGAACGATGTCAGACGTTTTTATCACGTTTAATCAGCCAAGACGATGACCTGACTATGTACATTTCTCATACTTTTATTGTTACAGATAAATTATCAGTGACATAATTCTTGCATACATTTTTTTTTGATATGATTTCTTAACACATTATTATTACTATAACATGTTATTGCTTATTATTTTAATAATAATATGCTTTATATGTACACCAATATTACAGAGAACAAAACGATATATAAGTAAAAAATAAATAAATATACAGCAGGCGGCCTTATTTTAATGTGGATATAAGTAATTAAAGGTTTAGCAGAAACATCCGAATACAATATATATACCTTAAATAATTATAATTTTGTACAACATGCTAGAATTACTAAATCGCGAAAATTATTAAATAAGAATATTTAAAAGTCAAAATCACATGGCAACAAAACTATAAAGAACCAGTTTGGCGCACAAAGAAAAATACATTATAGAGTGACGACATATTATTTTCGTTGGGATCATTTTACTTAGGACACAACGTCGACCTATTTAGGTTTGTAGTTAGACAACTTCATAAAGCCGGATTGAGCGGTACAAGGGCGCTTATTGTAATACTTGTTGAGCCGACCGAGTCCAAGAGGACGCAAGGGGTAGACATGCGCGAGGAGGCACGGAGGCAGGGGGGAGTGCAATAGAGAGAGGTGCATAATTCGCGTTCGTAGGCGCAGGCGGTTCTCGGGAGTCAACGTACGGGGACCGGTTCACTAATCGCTCCCACAACAGCCCGCGCTCCTGTCCTCGGCTACGCGGCTATAACGGCGCCTGCGCAACTAGCCGACTTTGTTAGACGGCAAGGTGCATATAGCAATATATTTGCTACTATCCGTATGTTAAAATGGTATTGTTTAGCTCAGGGGTAATAGTTCATAATAAGAAACAACGAAAAATATCATTTCAAAAATATTTGTAAACATTACACTCATTATAAAAAGAGAATGTTATTTATATTCAACATCCGCTGCTTTGATTTTACATGTTTGCACGCAATCACGACTGATGGGCTTCAAACCCTAGGCTTTATTTGTAATACTATATTACAATAATGTGCGGCGGTATTTTGACATTACGCTATTACATAAAATATATAACGTAACAAGACATCAGACAATGTCGCATATCGATTTACTCATATACGTAATTATTGTGTAAGAATTACTTTTTAAGCTGTCTTTGTCGTTAACTATTCCACTATACTTATTGAATAACAAATTGAAAGGAAACAATTGCTTTGAATATGTAGTCAAAAAGATTTAAGTTAATTCTTAAGTGGAACAGCTTTAGAAGTTTTCACTAGCGTGACAACTATCCTATTGTTCGTGTTCCAAAAATCATGCCATTGCATTACATTACTAGCGTTAGGACATTCAAAAATTTTTCTCTGTGACACTTTGAATTATCTCTTTTAGACAGTCACTGTATTATATCTATGGCTTCAGTGTCAGTTCCACGTAATTTGAAAACTTACAAGTTATAGATTTACTCTGTTTCCTCTAAAAAGATAAATAAAAAAGGGTTATTTAACTCAATAGTCGAATATTTAAAACTCTTATGCACTTGAGGACATAAAACAAATAAATAGTCGATTACGGTGCAGTGCATTTGCCGATTGCATACGCAACAAAGCCGTCTGACCGAATAATTTTCAAGTGACTTAATAAAGACGCCGATTCGTAAGATTTATAAACAAGAATGAAGCGGTCAGGTCTGGTTACATTTACTCTTAAATGAAATAAATGGTTTAACGTTTATAAAATAAGAATGTGAATATTCCTAAGAAGATAAAGGTTTTTAAACTACATAGATTATTTTAGATACAAAAAAGGGACGTTATTGACACAAGCATAGCGTGTATGATAAGACTCTGATAGTGCCTTCGCTGCAGATGAAGACAAGGTCGTGTCGATGAGCCTTTGTCGAGTTAGCAGGATATGAAAAACGACCTCGGCGTTGTAATCCGATACATTTGTAGGGGAACAGGAAGCGATTTTCTTTAATGATCTTCACCTTGGATCAGTGTCAAAAATTAAACGGATACCATTATCAAAACATACATTAAAGTAAGGTTAGAAGTTTGAGCATTTCAATTTAAAAGAAATATGTTTTATAGAAAAAAATAATAAAATCTGTGAGTAGTTAATAAAAGCTCAACTTTCATCTTTCCCGATTTCTTTATAATGAATATTAAAAGAAGAAAGTATTTTATGCGTTTGCATGAAATAAAAGTCACCCGAAAGCGAAACATACTAATAAATCTTTTACACTTTAGGTAGATACACTGTCGGTGATTTATTTGTTTATAAGCTCGATTTTCTTTGCAAAATATACATATTCTCTTATGAAATTATTAGCAGTATAATAAACTTACAATTTGAAATAATCGAGAGTGCAACGGCTTAGGTTTCAGATTATGTAAGAGTCAAGATTGTCACCTAGATAGCGATCGTGTCTAGTTAAACCAATAGATTACCTAACATGGTCTTGGATAACTTTATTGCAGAATTAACATTAGCGTAGGGCAGAGAACATTTGGCGAGTATGGATCGTTAAATGTTTTGTACAGCTGCGCGGATAGCTTTAGCATGACAACAGCTATGTTGCAACAGCAAAGCCTAGAGCCAAGATGTCAGTCAGCTCATGGATAGTTGTATTTGCAGTTTGCAAAAAGCTCGGCGTGGGTCGGCTGCACCTACTGCACTTCTAGTTTTACTGTGTCAAGAACAACGCCTCTCGACCCCCGCCCCGCGCATTTGCCGTGCCATTATTTTGTCACCTGTGCTTAAAAATTTTCATAAAAACCATACAATTTGTTATTGAAGATTAGCGATTCGAGAGATGTTAAGCGTATACATATTTTAAATGCTTACTAAATAAATTGTAACAAATATGTTTTTTTTATTGTTTTTAAACAAAATCATAAATATTAATTTATACATCAACTATAACAAGTAATTTATTATCAACAATTAGCAGATGATTCTGACTAGAAAGGATGACGCGCGTCCAGTTAACAAAATATCAAATATTACACGTCCCAAGATAACATAAAGATAACCATTTTAGTGTTTGACCTTCTAAAGGTCCTTGACATACAATCATTGCGAAATACTTAAAAATTAAGCACTGCGGCACGTATACTGGCTGTAAATGTTTACTGAAATATTATCTGAACAAAATAAAATACGTGATTACTTTGTTTGAATCATACGTTTAGGTGCAGTCTGTAGTTTTGTTAATTTACAGTTAGGCTTTACGTGTGCCGTACTCTGCATCCTTGAATCACGCTCAACAAGCGATAAAAGAAAACACGCTGAGACACGTACGTGCAAATTTGTGGGCCAGTCGTAATTATCTTTGTCGGTCCTTTGTGCCAATATCAACCTATAATATCGTCTCACATTATGGTGTCAATTATGAGGGAAGTTGCACGTATTGATCAATTTAATTATTTTTTTTTTATGGATAAATGAATCGGTGAGTACAGAAACAACGTAAGTCACATAAAATGCAAAAATTCGTAATCGATTTAAACTGGCTTAGAAAGGCAAGTTATACACTTTTTTCTCCCTGCTGCAAAATTTGAAAATCCGGACTTACGTTGTTTCTGCACTCATCGATTCAAATGTCATACGTTAATTACAGTAATCGCAAAAGAATAGTGAGAACATTACTCCAGAGTTTTTAAACAAAAAGAGATAATGGCAGAATAGCCAAAAGTAATGTTTTAGATTGCTGATAATACTTTGTTTAAATTTTGATCAAGTGCAAAAACGTTGTTTTCACTTTCCACGTGCGGCTAAACGTCGGCGGAATAATTAATTATTTAATATTCATGTCAAAAACTCATACGTATAGTACTAATTTAAATAAATGTGAGGAACAGAAGGCTTCATACGTCGAAGTTGAAAAGTTTTTTGTTTACTATATTATAAAACTGCCAATGTTTTTTTTAGCTTCACGCTGTATCCCGCATATAGCAGGGTAGGCAGAAGGAACCTGACAACCTAGTGTTAAGACACTCCGTTCCCCACTTTCCGCCGAATTGAGGCATTGCGTGCTGAGTGGCGGAACTCAACGCCGCGCTTTGCCTTGTTAAATTGCCAAACCCAGAAAATGAAAATGCTAAACTTTTACAATTCCTGGAGTGGGAATCGAACCCACAATTTTGTGTCTCTGCCAATGTTTTCTTATAAAATTAGTAAAATACAAGGCTACTTGAAATTAAGGAAGAAAAAGGTTTATTGTTAAACAATTAAGTTTAACATTCTGATAAACCACAACTTGATTTAAACGAGCACTAAAAATTTTAAACATAAATTTTAAACCTTAAAAGCCCTCTAGGGACTTTGTCAGTTTTTATAGTATTTTAGTGTAATAAAATAAAAAGTTCATGTGTTAATTGCCTATAACCACTCAGTCGAGTCTGTTATTTCTGTGTGCCGACGTCTGAAGGATAGATCTTTGTGTCGTTTATTGTGTTATAATATTACAAGCTTTTTAAAGTGAAGGCAAATTACTTCATAAAAGTTCTTTTATATACGTGCAACAATGTTCATTTTGAATTTTAAGATGATTTAGTAAGCAACTCATTTCTTTTAGTAATCATCGACTTTTAAAAATCTTTATTTTTATAGGGGGTCATCATGTGACTAGTGGTGCAGCAGTGGGACTGTGCTGATTGTAAGCGCATCCAATCGGGTTGCGGTTTCGTTCTTTTTACTCTGGGAAATGACTATATTTATATTATTTTAGTTTCCTTGCTCTGGTAACACAACACGCGGTGCTCGAGTTCCGCTTCTCAACATGCAATGTTTCGAATCTGGGCGAGTGGAGAATGGAGTGTCTCGATACTAGGTTCCAATCTGACTACCTTGCAAAGTAAGATAAAGAAGATTGAAGAGTGAACCTCAAAAAAAATTAAGTAAGAAATTAAACATAAATCTTCACGTCATGCCATATTTATGAAATGGTCTGAGCTGTAAAATGTCATGTGACATTTGTGTTGTCAACACAATATACAAATAATTTTTCTCTCAAACCTTCAAGTCACTATCATATATTTTTTAAATTGGTTGGTTCGTTAGCTCGACGAGATTTTAGATAACAGTCGTAACCATAAAGTATCCATTGTCGATGAAACTGATTGCACATAACTTTTTTTTACCAAATTGTAATTTGAAATGTGAAACTTCACCAATACTCAGTAAATGCTGCGCCGTTTGCAATTACTAAGCAAAAAAATATTTTTAAGTTTATATTTTATATCGACCATATTTTAAACCTGAAGTTAATGGTATAATTAACCAACATATTATGGCTTATGGATTATATTATAGGTCTACAACATATGGTTTATATTTTAATACTTGAATACTTTCAAAATTGTATTTTTCTCATTTCTCGTATATTTCTTTACTTTTAATTATAAAATCACTTTTTAAACCGTTTTAAGGAATTTAGTCAATGTATAATGTTTTAGTGTGCAATAGAAACTTTATGTATCTATCTATTTCTTTATATATTTAGGAAAAATAGAGAAAGTACTACGCGCTAGTGAGTGGCTTTGATTTTCACCAATACTTAGACCTTAAATGTTAATTGATGAAACCTAGTTTTGCGTTATTTAAAAACAATGAGTGAATCATTGTATTTTGTTTGAAAATTATTCTTTCGCTTGTATTTTGGCAAAATTTCTTTGATATATTTTGCGCAATCAACATTAAACGACATCTTAGATATTTTGTATATTCTTTATTAGTAGTAGTCCGCAATGGCGTTCGCTCGGATTAATAAACGTATAATTTTCGTTGCTTATTCCTGTTAGTTCGTTGGTAAGTTCGAAATATTTGTTTATTTTGAAATTTTCGAATATTTGTTTCCCACGGAACTGTAAGGTCTATCAGTATTACATGTTTCAGATTTCTGGACGACGAAATACGAAAGACCGACATTCTTAGATTCTATATTGTTTCTTATACATAGCCATCATAAGAGTAATATATCCGATAAATTAATATTTATTATTTTTGTTTATAATAGATAAATATTATTAAAATAAATTCAGCTTTAGTATAAAACAAAGTATTCTTTGACAAAGTAAGAGCACTTTAACATCGCCATCTAGCGGAAACTTGTAAAATCATAAGAAGTAATGTTCTATGCTACTTAGTGTTGTGGCAAAACTTCACTAGATGGCGCTTTTCCACTACTTATTAATCCTTAATAATTAATATTGCAAATAATATTCATACGCGATTTTTTATAATACTAACACATTTTTTATAATACTAACATACTAACAGGCATTTAATGGAATAAATTAATAAAATATTAAATTTAGTAGTAAAATACTGTTACTTTTAAAGGACGTTTGAATAAAATGATAAATATTTAATGCATGTTGCAATCAATACATGTTGTGCTGCATTCAACATTTAAATTTACGCAGTATTAATCGTTATAATTACTCAATTAGAGTAATCGATGTTTGAATATAAACAAGTTAACCACAAAGGAGCCATTTTGTTTAGTCCACATATATACATAATAATTATTATATGAAATAATACACAAAAGCATACAAAATAACAAGACATACCTGTCATGATCTCTACTGCGGCTCCGTTTCCTGTACGACTCCTCCCTGGCACCATCGTCTAAACGCCTTCGCTTCGCTTCATATGACCGAGATCGCGAGTGCGAGGCATAGTGCTTCCTACGAGTGCGCGGCATCTGAAAACATATGTACATAATATAACACTTATCATCTATTATATTACTAAAGTTCAAAATGTACACCATGACCATGGTATTTCTATTAGCCAGTGAAAACAACTGTTACATGTTAGCAACAATTGTATTATTTAATGGCAATGAAGTTAGGCAATGTATGGTTAATTTCATTCGGAAAGTATAATTCAAGGAAGTAAATAGTAACATATGTTGTGAAATATTTAGTAGTAATGTAGTATTTCTATTGTTTATAGTGATGAAATTTTATTGACTTAAAACAGTTATTTTATTTTAATGAAGAATTTTAATAATGGCCAGTAAGAAGAAAAGATCTAGTAAACTAAAAGCTAAAATCATATACTGTAGCTACACCTATTTTTAAAGACTTTTGTACCATACTAACATTTCCAAATAAAACTCTACATGATTTTTTAAATAAACAAATCAATAAAATATTTTAAATGCTCACCACTACCAATATTTATGTACAATCTACTTTATATTCTAATAGTTATATAATCCAACTACACTGTAAGTATATTGTCAAACTTTTGTTTTTAAACCAAAACAAAACGAAAATGTTTTCACTTTCATCAATCACCAGCAGCAAAAAGCCATTCAAATAAAGAGAAGACTTGAGCAAAAAAAGCTAAACCACTTTTGTTTTCAATTATATTTGCATTACAAAACAGCACTTTCACACAATGTTAATTTTATGTTATGAAAATTGTCTGTATCCTATTTCCTCATTCAAATGATTTAATAAATTAAAGTTGCCATCTTTGGAACTGAAAGATGGCTACTCTATAAAATTTCAGCAATCACTTGGAAATTCAGACATGCATTCATGCATCAATTTGTTTAATTTGACACAAGTTTAAATAAAATAGATTTAAATGTTATATGTTATAGCTAAAAAATAATTTGTTGTTGTCGAAGAACAATTAAGTTTCGAAATCAAAAAATATTATTCAAATAGTCTACTACAAGTACTTTTTAACCATCAAATATAAATAAAAAATGTCAGTATTATTCATTTTGCAGAAATCTAACAATTTATAGCTATTACTTGGTTTGAAGGCAGTTCTGTTGAGAAGAGCCAGCAAAAGACTCTATTTTTCTATTGTAATTTTGGAATAAGTTCACAAAAAGCTTCACAAGTAAGCATTTATTTCCACACATTACATAGTAATGATATTTTTAGATAGAATATTAGCATCACTCATAAAATCAGCTTGAAGTCAACAAGACTGATTGCATAATAAACACAAAAATAAATAGAGTAACATAGTTTTTAATAGTATGTTTTTAATCTAGACTTCAAATTGTTTAAGTGATAAAACTGAAATCATTTGACTTTAAGCTGTTTTGCTATATTATTCAGATTTTTGACGGATTTGAAATAATTTATTCAATCAACATATGGTTGATGGCAATGTACATTAAAAATGTATTTTTTTAATATATCACAAAAGACTTTATATATTTACAACAGCTAACAATGACATATATAAGCTTTTAAAGTTAGCATGTGCATTTGTATTGAAAATAATAGAGCCAATTTGTTTATTGGCTTTCTAATAAATAAACAAAATCAATATTAATAAATTTCATAAATAATAATATATAAGTGGGGAATGGAGTGTCATAACACTAGGATCCCTCTGCCTACCCTGCTATATGCAGGATACAGTGTGAAGCTATGTAGTATGTATAATATTTAAGCATCATATATTTTATGTTGAATTATTCATTAGTCTATAAACTTTGTAATTTAAGTACATTATATGTAAACTTTTAAGAGCACTTTAACAACTGTCTCAATTTTTATAAGCAAAGATGTTGGTAAATAGGTATTTGTTTCAATATTTTAAAATGTAGAGTGGTATTAAATATATGTGTGAATATAGTATATACATTTTTGACTTATTTCATTCCTTTTATAATTATTAATGTTAGTAAAATAAAAATTTATTGTATAACATATTAGTGGATTGTCTACAAGATAATTATGAGAAGTGAAATTACAATATGTACAGATTTTTTAACTGCAAAGCCATGCACAGAAGTTCTACAGCTCATGCATATTTACAACCATGTCTACCAAACAATGTTGAGCATTCTGATAAAAGACAGTAATAAAGATTGTACTGCTGGTACCTCCACTTACCATAAAAAGGATACCAAAACTCGTATCCAAGCAGTAAAAGCTGAAAAACATTAAACTTTTTAGACCACTAATAATCGGTCAAAATAATGGTTACTTACAATAACCCACATGCGTCTTATTAGATATTTATAATATAATCATGTTTTAATAATATTGAATCAAACATACATTAACTATGTGGCAAATAGCCATAGAAATATATTAGAATATGTATTTGTAATCATATATTTTACATTGTTATATATATCTCATAGGCATAGAACAATTTAATTAGATATTAAAAGTGGTAGAATTCAAGTAAATGTTATGAAAGAATTGTAAGATAATACGCTAGTATCTCACCAGCTGTAGTTTTACTACGTAGAGGGCGCAGTAGTATACAAAAAATACATTACGCTTCTTAACAGCTTATTTTATAAACAAACTTTCTTTAAAAATATCTCTATAAATAATAATCTAGAAGTAATTAATATCAAAACAACCCATGCTGCCAAACTAGATGTCACTAGAAGTTATTTACATGCTGACGCCATGTTCTTTCTACGGATTGAGGAAGCCCTACGTACGCCAAAGATAAAAGTTCTAAAATTTCATTTACACTTACCCTAAGCTCACGTAAATATTTCAATTTACACCAAAGCAGTTGTGTAAAATTAGTAAGGCAATTCCAAGTTCGCGATGCAGAACCCTGAAGAATGCTTCTTCGCAATAAAGGCCCGAACATCGATCCAAAGGCAAGACAGCCGATATTTAATAGTTGGCAACACTGCCTTAAGTTTTGGCGTATTATTTCGCCAAAACCTGTTTCCTGTTGATAAAAAATTAATTCATGTAAAATTTTATTTAAAAAAGCGAGTTAATAAAATTTAATATATTTCATGTCATTGTACGTTTGTATACTTTTATTGAATATTTTGTAAATGTCATAAAAAAAACAAAAAGTGCATCTTGAAGGTAATTTAAAACGGAAACGTAGCGCCAACCTACAGATATCTATTCTAACAGTAATACCAACTTATGTATATGAGGTTTCGCTCAGAAACGTATCATTGTAATATATAAACGAAATTGTTTAAATAAATATTTTGTAAGTAAGATTTCTGTATTGTTTGTCTTAAAAAAATAAATAAATTGAAAAGTATCTGATATATTTTAGAGTATTTCATAAACAATGAAAAGAAGTATTTATTGTATAAAACTTAAACAAAATTTAAGATAATTAAAAAAAATATGATTATTTCACATTTAAAAAGAGCTATTAATAGAGTAATTTTAAAAAAATGTTACTTGAAATTAAATAATTGAATTATTTTAAATTTATCGGAATAATTGTGATTTTGACAAAGACCTAAATTATACCTATTATAGCAAATTTTTGCCGTTCTTATTATTTTTTCTACTTGACACATGAATAGCGGTGGCTGGTGAGCCCGTCTTCGCTATGCTGGTAATGTCGCCATAAGATTAGTAGAAAAAAGTGTATGTTGTCACTTTTTGAGCTCGACACAGACGCTAAAGTGTTTGTGCCGTAATCAAAGAACTGCACTGAACTAACACTAAAATGTCACTCAAGTGTCTGTATTGAGTTGAAAAAGTGAAAAATACACACTAAAGTGAATAAACTTATGCGATCATCATCATCATAAATCTTTTTCCATTCTACAGAACCAGGATGTAACGCCAGTGAAAGTAGAGTTTTAATTCTCTTCTGACACAAATGAATAAAATTACAATTTTTGAACAAAAACAATTTCCTAAATGTAATGAAGTAGGTAAATAACAAAACAAATTTTTGAATAATTCATTTTAATTTACGAAACAAAAATCTCGACGTTATGAAAAATTATATTATATATAGTGGTCAGATTAAAAAATGTATTTTGATGATTTAACTGTTACTTATTTGTTACCCATTACTAAACTTTTAATTTTATATGCTTAACTATGAAATTCAAATAATTTACTCGAAAGAAAATAATTTATATAATATCAATATTTTCTATTTATAACTAATGTATTTTAAATTTATTTAAAACGTACGTATTTTGGATATGGTTTTGCAATTAAATATTTTTTATTTAAAAATAAGAAAATTAGAATTAGACGAAGAGGGTCGTTGAAATACGATAAGTACTAATTAAATAAGCTTTGAGATTCATTTTTCTATATAAGATGATTAATTAATTTTTAATACAATATCCTGTTTTGGTAATTCTATAGAAATAAAAAATTGAAAAATATAGAATACCTATGTCTATTGAGACTACTGTTCGCTTCTTCGATACACAAAAGTTTCCCATTAAATAAATAAAATACTCACCACAATAATTAAATTTAATGGCGAATAAATTATACTATAAAGGGTTTTATGATACACACTGCAATTTCCACTGAACAAAACTTTGCAATTTCTAAAATAAACTGTCTTTATTAGTCGTTAGTGTAAGATAAGATATTCATGAAATTTGAACTAAGATAATTTTATTCGTACGTTTAATCTTAACCTTCATAGATAGCAGCATACACAATTTAAAATCAAGTATATATTTTCCACTTGAGAATATTGATACATTAGCTCTTTTTTATCGTCGTGCCCTTATCATATTATGATAATATAATGTGAACGGTTGAAAGTTCATGCTGTAGATATATTTCTTAATAGTAGGGGAATAGATTTTTTTTTCATAAAAATGTCATTATCGCAGCTTTTCGATATACTACACCTGACTTGAAAAGTAGTTTTGTTGCTTAAAAATATGTAACATATGTGTGTCTGTATTTTATAAAATAATAATATGATTAATAGATGTACCTATAATATAATTCCGAATTTGGTAAGCTTAGAAGTTTGGAAGTCTTTTTCACAGGCATTACAGGAGGGAATGATGATAATACAAAAAAGATCATTCGGCACAGTAGCGAAAAATATTTATACATAATATAAAAAAGGTGAGCTGAAAACAAAGCAAACGTAAGAGATAGAACCTGATATTTTTTAATATCTTTCTTTACAACTTACAATACCCTTTTTCCCACATAGCGGAGTAGAGACCAAGTGTCACATTAATCAAGACACTCTGTTCTCTATTACTATCGTCTTCTTTACAAAAAAATAAATAAAATACTACATTTTATTTAAAATTAAACTTATATATTAAAGTAATTTCATTTGTTATAACTGCCAACTGTACCTTAAACAAGTAAGCCATTTGTTTGGTCGAGATAAATTGCAAAGTCAATGACCGACTGAATAAAGCAAATTAGGGTATCGCATATTTAACTATCCGTAATTCATTATACATCTTATATTATATTGTGAGGTAGGACTGAGAGTGATTCCACTCCGTTCCAATTAACTTGGTTTCATGCTTATGTTAAAATAATAATAATTATAAGATTATAAGGAGTTTAATTACTTTTTACTTTTTAGTTCATTAGGTATAAAAGCGTGGTTTTTGTGCTTAAAACAATACCTTTTTTGTTTTTTTATGTCATGTATTGTCCATCGGACTGCAATAACTTCTTAGATTTGTATTAAGCTAACCGTCCAAACTACTAAATTAGTAGTAGTTTGGTTAAAATAGTTTCATTTAATATGTGTAATAATGGCGAAGATCAAAGAGCTCACTAGTTATTTAAGATAGAGAAGCGGTAATTACACATAGGGCCAAAACAATACTTGGACTTGGCGCTTTCGCCAATGCTGGTACTGGTAAAGGTATTTTCTAAAGTAGGGCGTTAATATATTACGGTAGGGTATTGACACACAATGGTCTCCCCTTAGCTACGGTCCAAGAAGTAGTACTTAATCAATATGTCTCTTTTTGAATATCATATATATATAGTAACGACATTTAATTCTGGAAGGATTTTATAACTTTATCCTTGTTGCTGGAATGGCATACGGTTACAACGGGTCGTATTGCTAAAGAAATTCGTCTAAGTACGTACATACATGTTAGTGGCGAAGCGTCCATATAACACGATTCTTGTTGGCTTACCTTTTGTAAGCTACACTACAATCTGAGGCGGATTTACCTGCAGGCTGCGTAAGCTGAACTGACAATATGCGAGATTAAGGACGATAAAAAACAAGGTTGAAAAAACTGAGAGACAATTTGAGAGATTAGGGACGTCAAAATAAAAAAAAGTAGTGAGTACTGGTACATGCCATATTTGTATATCAGTCATTTAAAAAAATGTGTAAGTTTAATTAATCATGTGTAGTTATTGTAAATTTATACTTAACGCGCCTAAAATATCTCGAAACGTGTCAGCTTCTACAAAAGTATACCTATACAACATATTGTAGTGTGTGTAATATTTATTTTAATGTATCTCTAATGCATTAATTTTAAAATTATTGTCTTTCTGCACATTCTCTCTGTATAAACTTTAACTATGAAAAATTTCATACTCATTCATCCGCATAATTTTCACAAAAAATATCGAAAGTTGCATAAATTGTCGTTACATAGATAATCCTATAATCTCTAACCCTCAAGTCGTCAGTTTGGGCATGGTAAGCACTGGCAATAGATTAATATTTACTTCAAACCTATTAATTAGAGGAAAAGGTTGTGGAACTAACCACATAACAAATGTTGTTAGGCCAAGAAACTTAAATGTAGAGAAACTGCTAAGTGCTTCCATTAATATGCTCTCAACATTGCTACGTGAATGAACCAAATATTTTTCCGATATTACACTAAATAATGAGTCTAAATACCAATATTTCATAGGTTTGACTTACCAAACAATTTTGCTAGTATGTTCGAATATAACATTTTTGTATTAACAATTTGTGTAATGTTAATTACATACATTTACAATCTGCAAGAACCTAAATTATAATCATACTTTGCC
Source organism: Philaethria dido (assembly GCA_033558755.1). NCBI lineage: Eukaryota > Metazoa > Arthropoda > Insecta > Lepidoptera > Nymphalidae > Philaethria > Philaethria dido. Next base: position 268,929 of record JAKGSA010000122.1, read on the forward strand.
TAAAAACAATCCATATATTTTAACTAAATTCTATAGTAGGTAACTGGTCAAAGTAAAAGAACGAGTGCTATGTTTGTAACACATTGCATAACCTCTGATTAACTTAATGACATAACAGTAGTTACGAAGTCTGTATGATAACTTGAAAACTTAAAATAAAAAATTACCTACAACATAGTACAAGCCATGTGCACTTAAATGAATATTGGATATATTAATGAATAAATATAGGTAAGTTAAAATGTTAGTCGAAAACGTTATAAAATGAGAGAAGTAGGCCTGGCGGGAATCAGCTGATCGGGATTGCGCAGTGCGCAAATATAGGGTGCGGGGTGCAAGGGGCAGAACTGGCACGGGGTGTGCGGCGGCGCCCGGCCAGTCGCGCGCGCCCCGACATCGCTGCACCGCCGCACCGCCGCGAGACGCGCCGACTCTATGCCACGCGGTTATCTAAAATCTTCTCCGATAACATATACTTGAAAGAAAACTTTCACGTTACTAACCTAGAAAAACTCCCGCGAACCTATACCATGTTTTAGCTGTGATATTCATAGAAAAATTGGCACGCCATGCGGGGTCAAATTAAACCGCGAGTCGCCTCGCAGTCTCCCGCTCTCGTGTGCCGGGCACGTTCTGTGTCATTATGAGAGACGTTCAGAGTTTGCCCGATACGTGTACAAAAATGTTCGACATGTCAATTCAGGAGGTGAACGGCAAGGGACCCAAAAAAAGGAAAAAGTCGTTAGAAATCTGTGATAACGAGCAACGTGCTGAATTAAATGAGAACGAGAGCGAGAATGGAGACGTGAAGAATGGTTCCGGTCCAAAGGTTGGCCGCGAGGTGGTCGGCGAGGGTGTGGAGCTGCTGCACTGGCGCGACATGCCACAGCACCTGCAATTCAACCCTTACGTACTGACTGGTTATCGCCCTTTGCAGAGCTGGGGTGGCTGCGTACGCAGTCTCTTCTACTTCCACAATGAGACGATTAATATTCTCACTCATGGTACGTATCATTCCGTTTATAATATACATACGTAACTTAATTTACAGTTTCGGCGGCAACGTGGCGATAAAGCTTCATATCATATGCTGTTTCCCTATTAGTAATTTAATTTGTTTCAGAACTATAATATCGTGACCTAAGCAAATTATAATGTACAAAAATGACATACATTTCAAGATTTTAGTGAAAAACTTGTGCTGTAACAATCGAGGTTATATAAGAACAAGAGTCATTTAATTATAACAGTAGTTCTTTTATACTTTTTAGAACAGACAAACAGATCTCAAGATATTAGTTTCTTTTTATGAGCTACATATTCAAAAGCATGATTTTTTGTATTATATAACAAATACATAATATGTATTAGCAGTACATTGTAATTGAGCTACCCCAAGAGGCAAAATTCATTTCCTCATGCGAGTTTGTTCGTAACATAAAGCCACCCTCATTAAAGGGCTAGGGGTACCCTTCGTTTTAATATTCGTAATTCCAGGAAAAAGTTCCATTATTTTGTCATTACACTATTTGTAATAGCAGATTTAATACAAGGAAAAATATTTATAGTAACTGTTTTATATTACGAGTATGTTACTTAAAATTAAATTCGAAATTTATATTACTTACTGTCGTACAAAAGTAATTACATTATTATTTAACAATTATCTGATCTGTTCACGATAAACGACTTAATGAGAAAGCCTGTTAATATTGAAAATGGTTATTCATTGCAATTGCTATCGCAATCAGCATTCCGCGACCAGTGCATTAAATTCCTGGCATCGCTACGAGATCGTAGCTGCACGCTACGCTGCACGTTTCACGTTCCGCTAGAGGCTACCGAAAAGATAATTGATATATTCAGGTGGAAATAATTTTGAGAAATCCTTAACGCACAGTTTGGACAGACATACATGTTGCTTGCCTTAAACATCGATGTAGGTTCAAATCTGACTTAGCAAAATATATAAATGTATTTAGAAGACAGAAATTTTAATAGGTACATCATATAATTTAATTTAAGCTTTCGATGTCGCTACGTATCTTTTTCTGAACTGACAATTCCAAATTTTTTAAATTAGCTACTTTATTTCACTTCTTCCCATCTATATATTGGTGAAGATAAAGTTATATAAAAAAATTGCTTCGCACTCTATTCAGCATAATAAGTTAGGGAAAACCTAGTGTCAAGACACTTCGTTTGCCGCTTTCCGTATAAATTCGAGACATTGCGTGTTAAGTTTGGCGCAAATCAACGCCGCCGTCTTAGGATGATGTGAAAATAATGTTAATATATTATAATAATTTCTCCGAGTGGGAATCGACCCACAACCAATCGCATTTACAGTCAGACGCTGCTCCACTGCGTCACAATGGCCGCATTTCGGTGGAATTAAAGTTATATAAGTATATTATAATTATTTCCTTTACAATGGACTACGTTAGAAGATAGAGAGATGGATGAATAAACAATTCGGCGGAAAGTGGGGAACAGAATTGTTGAAAGAGAATGGAGTGTCTTAACGATAGGTTTTCTGGTTCCCTCTGCCTACCCTGCTATATGCGGGTTACAGCGTGGAGTTAAAAAAAATAATAATAAACAAAATGTGTAAAAACTTGCTAGCAGACAGTTGCATATTTGAAAATTTTATTGATTGCTCTACATCCAAAAATATGTACTTAATTATATAAAATGTATAAATAATTAATGTATCTTTTACTAAAGTATTAACCTATTCTAAGCACTAATATAATTATTAAAATATTACCATTTAATAAAAGTAATTTAATCAATATGCCTATTTATTTCTCTCGTATTTTGTAAGGCTGATAGAATTAAATACTTAGTATTAACACATTCCTTTTTAGCTGTCCATCCATTTTAGAGATAAACCTATATGAATAGCGGAACTCAGAGTCTATCCGTACCGAGAAATCGAAATTGCAGCAAGCAAAACCGATCCCAAAATATAGTCTATTCAAAGAAATAGTTCATCAAGTGCTACCCTAGATATTGTTATCAGTCAGTGAGCATTAATTCAGCTTCCACGATTCATCTTCAGCAAGCTTGCCTTAAGCTATCAGTCTTCTTCCCTACGGACGTTGTCCTCATTTGGGGCGGCTCAAGTCATTTTTCATATAATCTCGACATTTGTTAAATGTTTTTACTCTTAAGTGGTTGAAAAATTTTTTAGGAGTAATATTTTTAGTCCTTTATTTTTTCTAATATATTAATATTGTGAATTCATATATTTCTATTTACTAGGGACGGGGACACCGTTGACGCGTTATGAACGCGTTGTCATTAGAAATGTATGTTTATGTCACTTTATATAAACATGGATGTCAAACCATGGTAGTGTGTGTAACATTTATTTTATTAATTGAATATGCTTTTTATGCATTATTTAAAAAAATCTTCATTATATAAACTATACTGTGCCAAATTTCATGCTCCTCTGTCCGCATAATTTTCATAAAAAGGGGTGCAAAGTTTTTGCTTCACGTATTTATATAGGTATCGATATTTTTATTAGAGACAAGAATATTATGTAAGAAATTTCTAAGTGAAATAAAAGTATATTTTTATAGAAGACTCAACTCTCTGAAAATAAAAAATCATGAAACACTAATTACAATATTTATGACCGAAATGGGTACCCATTTATTATTTCAACATTTCTTTTTCGTTTACTATTATTTTTGCGACAGTCACGCAATAACAATACCCTTTTGAAGTAACGATATCAGATTTTGTTTAAATCCCTTTTTTATAGTAGTTAAAATAAATTGGTGGGAAAGGCCTACATTTATTTCTAGGTTTTATGTTGTCGGCTTTAGACCCAGCTGTATTTTGGTAGCTTTTGTTTGGATTTTACGCCCCATGACGTCTGAATATTGGTACATTGGTACTCTATTATGAGACTTTATCAGGTTTTTGGGACTCTTAAATAAAATGACATACCAGAAAGATACTTTAGCTTACATGTATTTTTCCTTTGTTGTATATATTAAAAGTGAAATAATCTTAAAATACCAAATATTGTATAGATATCGTTCTCTAGTTCAATCAAATGATTGTAGAATAGAATAATTAACTTAAGTATAATTTATTTTAACTATTTATTTGTATTTTAATACACATATTATATTCTTTTTGTACTGCAAGTTTTGTAAGAGGTTGAAAATTTGTGTCATTAAGCTACTACACAGTACACATGTGGGCGCGGTTGAGCGGATTGTAGGCAGTAGCATATAACCGTAAAAACGGAAAGCCTAATAAACTAATACATTTGTCAAAAGAAGAGTGTTTTGCTATATTATGTGAAATACTTGAATTTTGTTGTTTTGGATACATTGCTTGGTAAGCAAAAATATCGCATTATACTTTTAATAATATTTCTTTAATTAAAAATAGAATGTCATAGTCTGTCATACTATAACTTTTTAGTTGAAGTGAATTTACTAGCTGAACGTAGTGAACTAGGAAATATACACATACTACATATTATTTTAAAAAGTAATTCTCCACTACACACAATCATGTATTACAATTTTTTAAAGTTTTTTTATAGTTTCACGACTTTTCTCGCATAGCAAGGTAGGTAGAGAGAATCTAGTATGAATTAATGACTTTACGTGCTAAGCAGCAGTACCGTTCACACGCCGCCATGTTTAGAGCAAGGGAAAGAAAATAATTTAAATGTAATCATTCCCCCGAGAAGAGATTAAGGGATCGAACCTGTGCCTGAGCTAAAGGTCAGAAGAAAGAGATGTACAAGTGGGAAACGGAAATGTTAAAAAATCACGGAATGTCTTAACGCTAGGTTCTCGGTTCCCGCTGCCTACCCTGCTATGTGCGGAATACAGTGTGAAGCTATAAAAAGATGTACATAATTTGGTATATGTATGAAACAGTCACATGAAACATAATTCGCTTATGAAGGCACAATTTGGAAAAAGAAAATAAAAATATCGACATGTTCTTGTTATTGGCCCATTTTGTAACGAACCAATCCACCGTACACGATTATATGAGTCCACAATTTTGTTTTTCCATCTATCTAAATGACACGTATCGTTTTTCCGAGATTACAACACGCCGAGCTCTTCTAATCCATTATTTATCTTTGCGGCTAGTTAGTTCTGTTCATGTCTTTTACACGACACACAATAGCAACATCGGAACAATGGTGAAACTTTTGTTTTAAATTAGACGATTTTATTAAAATTATAAGTTATTTAGCTTCACGCTGTACCCCACATATAGCAAGGTAGGCAGAGGGAACCTTTCTCTGATTCCTTCTGCCTACTTCTGCCTAGTTGTTTGTTAAGACACTCTGTTCTCTTTCAACAATTCCGTTTCCCACTTTCCGCCGAATTAAGGCATATTATTATACGCTATTAATCAAATTCTCTGGTAAATCTTTAAAGCGTAAGAAAGAAATATAAAAATGAAAAAATATATAAACGTTTTACTTTTCGACTATCTGAGGACCTTAATTGTATAGAGCGAAGAAATATTAGATATTTCTTCGATGGATTTGAATCCAGGTCTAGTTTAAAATACTAATATTTTAAACTAGAGCTGGATTCAAATTAATATTTATTCAAATACTTTAATGTGTTAAAATTGTGTGTGAAGAAAACTTACAAATATAAAAAAAAAAACAATTAGTAACTATAAACCAATGAGTACCTCATATTGATGAGGTATTTATATTGCTGCACTAAGTAAGAAATAAATATATGCAAAGGAATGAAATACTTTCGTACAAAAAGATAAATGACTAAAGAAACAAATGAAGAAATTAACTGAGTTGTGGCCGCCCCAAATGTAGCCAGCCATTATGACCACACATTCTTGCACTTCCCTTCTACAATAATAAAGACGCAGGGGCCGACTTTATAACAACGTAAAATGGCAATAAAAAAGTAATAAAAGATGAAGCTGTCATCAAAATACGAAATATAATAAATAAATCAATATTATATTGGAAAAAGGTAAGCTAACGACGTAAGAAAATTAAGCGGACGGAGGAGCATGAAACTCGGCACAATTATAGTTTATATAGCGAGGGAGTGCACAATGATTATATTTTCTAAAAATAATACATAAAAATATATTAAATTAATAAAATAAATATTACACACACTACTACAATTCGACATCCATGTTTATATAAAGAGCGTTATTAACGCATTTACGGGGAAAATGAAATGTAGTAAAGTTTTATTCATTCTTTTATACTTAATAATAATAATCTTTGGCTTTCGCGAAAGCTTTTGAGACCTCGATTTGGTATTAGTCTCGGCTATCTAGGACTATGGACTACTGTTAAGTAAAACATCAATACTAAAATAAACGAATAATCCAGTTAAAGCAGCTTAAATGGAAATATTTTCTATTTATCATATATTACATCCAATTATAATTTAAAATATATTTATTTATATAATATTACAGTATTTACTTCATGAAAATCTTGCAAAGGACAATGCAAATTACAATACAAAATACTAATGTCAATTCAAATCAAAGTGGCTATCAGACGATAATTGTAAAAACAAACAAAACTACTGTCTACTCGCATAACGAGGTTGATTTCATCAATTATTCTACGTAATTTAGTGCCCACGTCGACGTATAACTACTGTTATTAAGGGGACGGAATTATACACGCTTAGTTAAGTCCATTATTATGAATTGCATTATGATTATTTAGTTGACACCGTCGGACGCGAGTATAAACTAAATAAGTAATTAAACACTAAGCTTTTTCATTATTAATAAAGATTGATAGAAAGATATGAAAAACCGTAGTTTTATCAATAGTGATGTAAATGCAAATTGAAATGTATAATAATTATTTCAAATTAAATTAAACTATCAGTACTATAAAAACAGTAAAAAAGTGGATCTGTACATAGAAAATAGTTTATACGTAAAAATAATTTAGGCAGATGAATAAATGTTTGTCTGATTGCTTATGGAATACGCACATTTTTGGAACGCTGGATGGATTTGAATGGAACTTTTTTTGTTGTTATCAGCTATTAGGCTTGGGCGGTTTGATGACTGGCATACCTCATGTAAAACCGTAACAGTCCAGCTTAAACTTATGCCTTAAATTGTTTTAGGTAATGGGCATTTTCCATAAAAATAACGTAACAATTGAAATTTTGAAAATCTAATGTCATGAATATATCAGGTAACCTATAAAAAATAAGTAAATGTTACATTTGTAAAAGTCGCTGAGTATGATAAATGCAACGGTAGTGGGTTCATCCACATTCTGAAAAATTATTAATTTTTAATTATTTTTTCTTCTTTCTCCGCTTTGATTATTTGCGGTATAATGCGGACATTATTAGCGGCGTTAGGTTCCACCGCTCAAAAAGCAATGTTTTGAACTTAAGAAGATCTCGGAGTGTCTTGTCACTAGTTTGTCTCTGTGTATCCTGTTACCTCAAATATAATAAATCTAAATATTACCCTGTGTGCGTTTCGAATCTAGAACCATATTCAGTCGGACATATTCTAACTGGCACACGATATGTGTGCTCTGAATTCATTCTATTGAATGAAATTCAAATAAAGCAAAAAACTTTTTTCATTTTGAAGTATTATCATGCAAAAAGGAGCCTCAGAAAAGCTTGTCTTATACTCACATAGATATAATGCTTATACGACGTTCGAATAAACAAGTTTTCATGATGAACAAAAAAATTCATTTTCGCGTATCTCTAAGTATAGTCTAAGTCTAAGCTGAAATTTACAACTTTATCAATAAAATTTACATGTAGGAACTCTAAAATTTTACCTAAACACATACATACTAAGTATGTAACAAGAAAATATCCGAAATAAGTATAGAAGAATCGGTTTGTACGTAAAGATGCAACGTTTTAACGAAATGGCTGCTATTTTGAAGTAACGATGAAGACGGTGGAGATCAAAATAGAAAACGAGAGTGTTTTCAATTATTTCAGATACAGCATGTCAGCGTTTCAATAAGGGATGACAAAGGGCGGCGCGGGTTCGGCAAACAATACAAATACGTTCTACGATTCGGTCGATAAATGGACATATTGCAAAAATAACATACTTGTATTCTTTCTATTTCTTTTGTTTGTCCTCGTTTCTTAAGAAATAAATACTTCGGTGTATTACTGAGTGAAGGAAAGACTAGGTTCCCGTTTTTGAAGTATATATGGAAGAGAGAGTATATAATTTGCAAATTTATAGTTTAAAGAAAGAAGTTTTTTTTTATTATAATATCTTAAAACTATATTCATACAAGAAAATTAACATCAAATATTACGTACGCTATGATGTGAGGCGCAGAGGCATAAGCGTGCGACTGTAAACGCGATACGTTGTGAGTTCGATTCTAGATACTAGGGAACGAAAATTTGTATTGTTTATAATTAATATAAACATATGTATGTATGTACATACATAGCTACACGCTGTATCCCGCATAAAGCAGGGTAGGCAGAGGGAACCTAGTGTTAAGACACTACGTTCGTTATTAATATATTAATATTAGTATTTTCATTTTATCGCTCTGGTAACAAGACATAAAGCGCAACGTAAAGTTCCGCTACACAGCACGCCATGCCTCAATTCGGCGAAAAGTGAGAAATGGAAAATTTCGGAGATCTTAGAGGTGGTGACACTAGATTCTTAGGTTTCCTCGCATTTAATATGTGTAGTATTTGATATACACTTTTCTATAAAGTGGCAGTCACGTTGTTACGGCAATGTGTGTTTTCGAATTAATGAGATATCTAGTTTATTTTTTTTATGCTTCACGCTGTATCCCGCATATAGCAGGGTAGGCAGAGGGAACCTGAGAACCTAGTGTTAAGACACTTCGTTCTCTTTCAATAATTCCGTTTCCCACTTTCCGATGGATTGAGGCATTGCGTGCTAAGTGGCGGAATTCAACGCCGTGCTTTGCCTTGTTAACAGACTCAGGAAGTGAAAATACTAAATATTATTTAAAATTTTCATTTATATTATTATATAATAGATATTCATGTTATTTATCGCTCACCTGCGGACGGGTGTGGGGGACAGTATTTTTTTGTACAGATGTACACGGACTAGTTCACACAAATAAACGTAACGTACTAACACTTTGATGTGTAAATTTACAAAAAAGAAATGAAATTAGTAAAACAGAAAATGTTACACGTGTACATTACTGGCATTGTGCCTAGTGTTGTTGAAATTTCATTGAGACTGAAAAATTTCTAATCGTAACGTTTTTAAATATTCATAGGTCACATATAGTTTATATGTACTTATATAGTTAACTAAAAATTGTAGTGAAGTAATTACAATTATAATAAATAATTCAGAAAAAATAAAAACTTAACTATTTTTTAACATTAGACGTCTCCTGTTTTCTTTTATGAGGTAAGAAGAAAGAACTTATTTATCCCGCGATAAAAACTATTAATACAATGTACAAAATTGTAGATTTCTTGAACAGTGTCGGTCAGAAAAGCCCAACCAAACATTTCCTTACCAGACCATGAAAATAAAAATAATTTTAAGTATAAATATTTCCTCAAGTGAGGATTAAAACTATGAGCATTATTTGAACACCCAGACATTTCCCTCTTGCGTCACAAATCAGAATGGAAGTTATAAAGATTTTTTGACAAACCTTCTGTGAAAAATGATGCATTGGATACATGTCTTTTAAGCCGTCTTGTGACTTATGTATTTATGTCGAAACTTTATTAAGCATTTTCGTTTTATAAAAAGTGTTTAAATTTTAGCAAAATATATACTATAACTATAGTAATATACTATATATTATAATTATATAATCATACTATAATCATACCTAATCTCGGTTTATTTGTATGCAGTATTCATTTGAAAGGTTCTACACCTTTATTTATAAACGTACGGTTAAGGTGTTCACTTAAAATACAACAATTTTAAATTTAAATATAAAAACGAATACAAAAATTTAATTCATTTTGGTTTCCTTGTGTATGTAAATTCGTTAATTACGTACGACTTTATTCTCGCAATTTAACACTTTCATTTAAAATGCCGTTGCTGTTTATTGAAGGACCGTTTATTCATTAATTCAATTTCAAAAAACCTATATATTATTATTGAATATTTTGTATAATATTATCTTAATTTTTATCTTTACATACTTCGAGTACTTTGTGTTATAGTTTTGTGGTAAAGAAAACTTGTAACTGTCTAAAAAAAGTGGCATGTATCATTTTGTTTTCCACTTCCCCCTTTCTAAAAGTAATTATAGGTCGAGTCAAAGTGGCAAAACCCAAAGTTACGCTTTATTTAACTAAGCTGGAATTTCTTTTCGGCTTTACGCCTGTTGTCACATAACAGTAAAGTCACAGAGAACCTAGTGTCAAAACATTATGTTCTACACTTGCGTGTGAGAGGTGATCATGGTGCAGAGGGACATCATCTGACTGTAAACGTAAGTGGGATTTAATTCCCGCTTGAAGAATGACCATATTTAAATTATTTTCAATTAAGGCAAAGAGCGGTACTGAGTTCCGCCACTCAATACGCATAGTCTCGAATTAAGGATATTTTTCTTTTTAGCTTCACGCTGTATCCCGCAAATAGTAGGGTAGGCAGAGAGAACTTGAGAATCTAGTGTTAAGACACTCCGTTCTCTTTCAATAATTCCGTTCCGTTCCATATTTCTTTCATAAACATTTTATCCAAATTCACCCAAACTAACTAACAAGCATCGTACAAATTATACCAATATGCCGTAAAATCTTTGAAATGTAATGTAATGTGAAAACATTTTGCTATTAGGTTCATTTACGATTAAATTTGTGGTGCGAGCCCTAAATACGGGAGCCGAGTCGGGGATTTTACGTATCCAAATTGGATAATTCGATGTTGGAACACGTCACCCAATTACATTGTCCATGGAAAGCGAGAAAAAGAACCGTCTTATTTGTTTCGTAAATCAGATACGTGTAAAAGAAAAAGGATTTTATTTCCGTATATATATATATATTTTAATTAATTATTTTTAAATTAGATAACATTCTATTGAGGCCGTCATGCCGCAGTGGGACAGGGTCTGATGGTAAATGTGGTGGGTTGAGGGTGTACTCTAGGGAATTTCTTTGCTTAGGTTAGACAAAATGCAACGATGAGTTCCGCTATTTAATACGTAATGTCGAGATTTCGGGCCAAAGGTGAAGGACGGTGTCGAGTACCTTAACACTAGTTTTTCTCTGACAACCAAGCTAAGCGAGAAAAAAAGTGAAGCCGCATTAACATAGATTCCGTCACGAAAACTCACAGGAAATATTTCTGCTGCTCTTATATTTGTTGGTTTGAATATGATTTTTTTTATTTTTGCCTATTATTCATGACAAATTTATACAACTACTGATTTTACAGATAACAAATAGTCAAAAATACAAAATAAATTGTTCTATAATAAAAATATTAAAACAAGGAACCCTAAAATGGAGACAAAAATGCTGAAATATTGAAAACTATTGTTATAACGACAACTTAACAATTCCCATTTATTTTTAAGCACCTGAATAATAATATAGGGAGCAAGTTAACATTTAACAGTACAACAGGTGAAGCGAAATCCTCGCACCTGGCACATCGCCAGCCATTGTGTAACGTTCCAGGTTAAGGCTGTATTTATGTCGCGTTCCACTCAAATATATTTCAGTACTTTAAATAACATTCAGGTAGAAATAGAATCTCAATGTGACCGTTTATATGTCGGTGCTGAATTACAGACGTTTTTTATGTATAAACATTAAGTATTAGTTTTTTTTATTATATTTGAATAAATTAATTTGAGGATAGTTTAGGTAAAACCGTCATACCATATTTCCCTGGCAAGTATATGGCAACTAAAGCTTATTGAAATATAAGTGGTTCAGAATTTTACAAGATACCGTTTTGAGCGTATGTTTATGTCGAGTATGTGGAAAGCGGTCATTTAAGTTTTTGGTCTAACCATTCTTTGTATTTATCTTAAATGGTGGAGATGTATGTAAATTAAAAAAAAACAGTCCTCGGTTATACGTACAGTATTCCAAAGAACCGAGAAAGCTTTTTGATATAGCAATACAAAGCGTGTGTTACCGTCACAAAAAAGATAGACAGTTTTTTTCATTTAAATTAGAATAAAAGAATTTTGTCTCTTACATATGTTGAATTAAGTAGTCGTATTTAGTTTATTGAACGCTGGTGTGTGATTGAAAACTGTATAAAATCAGATTTTATTAAATGAAATATTTAATAGTCGCCTTTCGTAGCGCAGTGACACAAGCGTGCGACTGAAAACGCGTCAGGTTGTGGGTTCGATTCCCACTCCTTGAAATGAAAATTTTAAATAATATTTAGTATTTTCATTTCCTGGACCTGGTAACAAGGCAAAGCGCGGCGTTAAGTTCCGTCACTCAGTACGCAATGCCTAAATCCGGCGGAAAGTGGGGAACGGGATTGTTGAAAGAAAACGGAGTATCTTAACACTAGGTTCTCTGGTTCCATCCAGGCAGATGGAACCAGAGTAGGTAGGCAGGCTGCCTACACTGCTATACACGGGATACAAAAAAAAAATGATATGGTTCTGATTAGATTTATGTCTAATCAGAATCATATTATAAATATTTTTTTTGTATCTTCCGATTTCCGATTGTAATAACGGAAATCGGAAAAACGCATGCTGAGCTTTTGTGTTGAATAAGCAAAAAGTACAGTGAGGTGTAACTTGCAATTTAAAGAGACAGTAAATATAGATAATGTATGGACGTAAAACGTGCAGTTAATCATACAATTTTCATATTTTAGAGTACCTAATATTTATTAAGTCTCGAAATTGTTCGTTGTAAATAAATGAGTATTTTATTATAAAATTGTATACATACAGAAGACTAAATCGAATCTAATGAGCTGCAATGCGGAATAAATTTATCTTTAATCTAATATTGATTGAAATTTTCTAGTTTGGCATCAACATCAGCGATAGATGCAACATTTAAAGCTATAACTGTGAGGTATTATAGTGCGGCACTTTAATACAAGTATTTAATATGTTTTTGCGCCTGTCGTGACGCAGAGACACAAGCGTGCGACTGTAAACGCGACAGGTTGTGGGTTCAATTGAATTTTATGGGATATTCCCACTCCAGGAAATATAGTATTTTCATTTCCTGGATCTAGTAACAAGGCAAACCGCGGCGTTGAGTTCCGCCACTCAGCACGCAATTCCTCGATCCGTCGGAAAGTGGGGAATGGAATTGTGAAAAGAGAACGGAGTGTCTTAACACTAGGTTCTAAGGTTCCCTCTGCCTACCCTGCTATATGCAGTATACAGCGTAAAGCTATTTTTTTTATAACTCTATTTTTAACAATATACCGGTTCATTTATGTCGTGTGTAGCGTCGATAGATTAAACGCTTATCAGGTACTTAAATAATATAACATACATTTTAAAACAAATCACTGATGACTACCGCCACTTATAGTATAGGGATTTTCTTTCCTCTTTTCAAATTTTTGGAAGCTTTAAGCTTACATGTGACATTACAATACTATTTAAATTATTAATTAAAATAACTGGAATATTTTTTTTAAATAGTTTGAAAAACGTATAACTAGTAGTAAGCATGCGACTGTAAACGCGACAGATTGTGGGTTCGATTCTCACTCCAGGAAATTAAATTTTCAAATAATATTTAGCATTTTCATTTTCTGGGTTTGGTAAAAAGGCAAAGCGCGGCGTTGAGTTCCGCCACTCAGTATACAATACCTCCGGCGGAAAGTGGGTATGGAAATTTTGAAAGGGATCGGAGTGTCTTAACACTAGGTTCTCAGGTTCCCTCTGCCTACACTGCTATGTTATATGCAGGATACAGCGTGAAGCTAGCTGAAAAAACATATACAACGCTACAAAGCATATAATGCGCCTCATGTCGTTACCGCACCCATTACTGTCAATGTTATGGATGAGACATCAAAATGAATTTTAACTATTATTAGCTACTCATTGATGGCCCTGCCTTATTTCATGATTGTGACAATATTTGTCTACTCCATAAATATACATTTGAAAGTAATGAGAAGAAAAAACTCCTTAGAAAGCCATGGATTCATGGCGCGGGTTCCGTGCCCACCGTGTTGCAGAGATAGGAGTTTGGGAAGTGCCTTGGACTTACGACCCAAGTGTAAGTATAAAGGGCCCCTTTAAATGCGTATTAATGTTTACCTTCACTGACCGTGTTCCTCCCTCTACCTAAATTAGTGCAATGATCTGATATGCGATTGGTTAAAGCGTAAAAATCTGAAACAAGTAAATTTTAGATTTCATTTGGGTAATACGGCCAGTTAGGATGGAAGGTATGAAATGAATGTAGTGACAGTAAAAAGATAAGCAAACATAAATTTAACTGTACGTATGGTGACTTATCATAAACCTGGACCCTTTTGTATACCGACGTTACCATATAATAACCTGGCAAAATTGGCTCAGCAGGTCCTAAAAAAAGTATCTAATGGCCATGTCGAAGTGTAAGTTTGAATAAAAAAGGTAACGTCCTGCCATGTTCCGTTCCATTTTTAGATAATGTGATAACGTTCTAAATATTTTTTTACCAATTTTTCCTTATTTTTTCATTTATGTAATTTTTATTTATTTTTCTTAGAAAATATAAGAACATTTTTAAAATGTACCTAGATGTTTTGATAAACTATTTTTTTCCATCTATTAATTTTACAACATGTACGTATTACGTTATATATAAATTATAAAGACATATCAATATAAAAATACAATATGAAATTAACTCATTTACAATTTTTGCATGAAACAAAATGCAAGGGTATTTGTAGCGTTGCATTTAACTTCGTAACTCGCTGACGCAAATCAAATCATGTGCCGGATGCCCATTTAATATTGCTTCTATCGGATACTAGGGCTGGGCTGGATTGAAATCATTTTCCTACCAATTTTGCTATTCTGCTATAAATATTGGAGTTTTATGTGAGCTTGGTCAGTATGTTTTGAATTTTTAATAATCTAATCAAATTGATTGCCAATGCATTAATGACTAAACTGTTAGTATTTGTATGAAATGGCAAATACAACCAAATACTGCGCTTTGCAATGGTTTATTTTTTAATTTTGTCTGTTTTCCTTAAATTTCTATTTTGTCTTTTAAACTTATAAACGAATGAGAAAGATTTTCTTGTTAAAAAGTATATATATTTAATGATTTAGTCATTAGTATATTAGTAATGATTGTCTGGTTTTGAGTGAAATGTATGTTTATGGTTAACCATAAGTATTATAAATCAGATTTGATGATGATGTTAATGCGATTGGCAGTGGGTTCGATTCCCATTCGTGGTAATGATTATATTTACATTTATCCGCTCCGGTAAGACAAAGCGCGGCGTTAAAGTTACGCCACTTAATAAGTAATGTCTCGAATTCGGGCAGAAAGCGGCGAACGGACACTAAATCTCACTGAAATCTCTCTGACTATCTTGCTTTGCGGGATAAAGCGCAAAGCTGCTTTCTTTTAATCATAATTTTTGAATGTCCTAAAAAACTAGTTGATTACTAAAAAACTGAGATAACTTATTCATGCTATATATATATGTCAACCTTTGCCATTCTCTCATGCGATTTAATTCTAGTGAATTGTATCAATATCAGGCTAAAATTTATGTTGTCGATACAGGACGCGTATCGCGTATTAATTTGTAATATTAAATTCTTTCTTATTCACTTATCTTCTCTTAATTATTCTTTCAACATATGAGTTGCGTATAGAACAACCATAAAAAATTTATCATAAATAAAGCCATTTCTTTGTTAGCTTTTGAGCAGTTTTGAATATTTGTGCGATTGTGTTGTGGTTGTTGTTATAAAAATTTTTCCTACTAGAATATTTGAAATTAATCCGCAACCATGGCTTTCAATCACAAAATTCCTATCACACTACGGCCCTGGCCTGGTGCCCTTCATTTTTACGCTAACTATGTATACTAATGATTTTGTGATACAAAGTATATACATATATAAGATATAAGGCCATAGAAGTAAAATTATACGAGAATTTATGATGCTGAAATATGTCATCAATGTTTATAAAATACCTAGATAGATAAAATACCTATCAGTGTTTATAATATACATAAATAATATACTTATAAGGTTATTTACTAAATAAAACTAAGTTAACGCAATATCCGACAACTACAAAGTCAAAGTCAAAGTCAAATAATTTTATTCAAAATAAGAAGTTACAAGCTTCATGTTTTGAACGTCAAATAATTTACCATATACAAGAGTTAAAGTTAAAGTTTAGTAAAACTTATCTTTTATTAATAATTCTTATTTTGTTAGTAAACTTTACTTTCACGATACTAGACTTAGGTGCCGGATGCAAGGTTATATCTTCGGTATCAGATACTCGCTGCAATACGGAAATTGAATTCTTCTACACTTTTATAACGCTCCCTCAAGATAATCACGGTTGGTAATAAAAGCTTCTGTAGACACTGCTTTATTGTTTATATTTTCTGTTGTATATTTTTATAAAAGCAAATAAATAAGTGCTAAATCAATATAATCATATTTTAATTTGATAACCTACACTTGGATAGTCTCAGGCACTCATGGGCCTGGCAACCGCACAGTGAATCCATGAATTCCTAAGGAGTTTCTTCTCTTCTCTTCTCGTAGTCTATGCTTAAGACAAAGCCTTATAACCATACCATAATAACACATAACATTTATTACCATAAAGAAAATAATGAAATTTTGACAATATTATCAACGTTATGTAGTATAGTTCATTGACTATAAACCTCTTGGGTATTCTTCAATAGATGTCGGTTTATGTTCCGCTATGTAGGTACATTGTATATTGACCGCTGCATACTGACTTTCAGGATTCCATTTCAGTGAAATCATAGCATGAAAGTCATTACGCAGTTTACACGTGCGTGAAAAGTACCTTTAGTTAGTTGCTCCTTTCCTTCATTAACCCACTCGCAAATGGATGGTTATAGCTGTACTGAGAATTGTACCTTAATTATAATCAAGAATCTACGACAAAATGCAGTGATATTATAGAAGGTTTTTTTAGAGGCCTATCGTGGCACAAAGGCACAAGCGTGCGACTGCAAACGCGATTGCGGGTTCGATTCCCACTCCAGGAAATGAAAATATTAAATAATGTTTAGTATTTTCATTTCCTCGCTCTAATAACAAGGCAAAGCGCGGCGTTGAGTTTTGCCACTCAACGCGCAATTCGGTGGAAAGTGGGGAAATGGAAATGTTAATAAAGAGTTCCCTCTGTCTATGCTGCAATGTGCGGGATACAGCGTGAAGATATGAAAAAAAATTACATATTATACATGTATTAGACCTTAAAATGCAAATACAACCGACATTTCTCTAGATATTTGTATAGATATTTATCAATATTGATTAAATTTTTAAGGTCATATTTCTAATACAAAGACATGAGCAAAGCAACTATGAAACTCAATATATTTACTATATAAAATCATAATTATGGAGAAGTAATAAGTGCTCAATCGATATGTGTAAAAAAAACCATTTCTATGCTTACAAAATATTTTGAGGAATATACAGTGATAAATCTATCTCTCTTTCTCTCCCTGAGTACTTTAGCTTTCATTAGAGTAAATATTGGGTCAATAAAAATTTATAGCCACGACCGACAGGACCGGTTGTAATTATTAATTCTTTATGTTCTGTATTTTTGCCAATATAGATTAATCATGAGTAAGAGAACACTTCTTGTTCTGTATTTTTAACTCGTTCAGGCGTAAATAATATGATAAGTCGAAAACTAATACTGCACATATTTTAAAGTTGAAGTTTCGTCTAAAAATTAGATTTTTACGCAATTAACTACTTTCTAATTAAGTGTTTAATTTGCTTGACATTTTTTTGACATAGTCACTTATTTATCCTAAAAAAACATAAAACAAATGTTGATACCTGTTAATATTTCAAAAATTGTTTAAATTACATGTAAATCGACTTATCAACCTATTCTTGCTTGGTACCAAAATATAAACTTTCCCTCGATTAGCATTCCAGTAACCGTAACCATAGCCATCCTTCAATAAGCAATGTCTTTTTAATGAAAAGAGTATTGGCACTCGACAGCTTATTGTTTGCTCGCCTGCATCTGACAATAGCCTGTATTTAAACATTTTAAGCTGCCACTTATTGGAACGAAACAATTCTACTTCAAAATGCCAGTCTTAGCCCCGCAAAATACAAATTGCGATCTTAATGACAGTAAGGAAACTGATAATTAAATCAATTGACTTTATCTACACTCATTAACTAAATTAATGGTATTCTTTTTAACTGACTTCAAAAAAGAAGGAGGTTCTCAGTTCCACTGTTGGAGGTTTTTTATGAGTGTTATTGTATAACTTTTTACTGAATCAATTTTGATTATTTTTTTTTATATGATAGCTAGTTCTTTTGATGTAGCTCTATTTAAATTTAGTTAAGATATAGTGAGTAGTTCTTATGTTATTTATAATGATGTCACTAGTTTTTAGTGCATTTTATTTGAAGTTTTTTTCTTTTTTTCTTAAAAACTTTATTACTAATATAGTTTATATTATATCACTAAAACAACCGACCGGCGAAGAAGAAGGGATATGTAAAGATATTTAAATAATATCATGGGAAATAAAGTTCAAAAATCGCATTGGACAATACTCTACATAACTTTTAGAACGTTATGTATTCGTGTATAATAAAAGATGCTTCATAACTACAGTTCTTAGAGACATGTTCGATTTTAAACCAGAATAGGCTCTCAGCAAAGTTGAATTGCTGTTTCGATAATTCCACGCAGAGGGATCAATTGTACGAGACCGCAGTCAAATCACGTCTTCATTGTACGGTCGCTGTAAAGCGATGAACAGGTGAATGGGTCTCACTTGAAAGGCTTAGAGCTTATTGGAATATACATATATACATATGAAGCTAAGTTTAGATATTAATTTTAATAATAGATAACTAAGATTTTAATGAAATAAATATTATAAAGAATAAAAAACCCGACTGCATAAAAGACCCACGTCCACATGATACATTCTAGAATTTTTTCGTTTTTAGGAAGCAAATACCTGTAAAGTAGGCAATAAAAGCTAGTCATATATTATATATTTGAAATGTGCTAATTAAGTCCTATTATTCGATACCCCACACGGTACCCATTAAATTTTGATTTTTTTTTATTCATGACGTAATTGCATCTAGAGTGTATATTGAATGAAGTGTGACGTCACATATCTAAGGACACTTGGATTATAAATACCTACTAAAGACACCTTAATTATATGAATCTGTTAAGGAATTCGGAAGATATGAAGTAATAAAGAATATTACAAGCATACATGATACGCACGAAGAACATAAGCTGTTTTACAGTGGGGCAAAAAGAAATTTTAACTTTAAATAACTTTAAAAAATGCACTAAATTTTAATATTATTGAGGATAACTCACTAATAAACTACTCAACAAGTCTTAACTAAACGGGATCACATCATAATCACTAGATATCATATAAAAAAAGTCATCAAAATTCGTTCATCCATTAATAAGCTATGCGTTTATGTATGTGCTACACACGCATTAAAACAATCAAATTGAGAACCTCATACTGTTTTAGAAGTCGTTTCATAAAGTCTTTCTGGTATTTCAACAATGTCAATATAAAAGTGTGCTAAGTATTTGGAAGACAGATAGACAGACAGGTATATATTACATATTTTTGCATTTATAATTGGTTGAGATCTACATTTTTAGTGAACTATTTTATGTTGGCTGCACGTGATGATTTCGGTTTGAAATTCCACTTACTAAAACCTCTATAGTATGAAGTAGATGTCTTTCTATTATTTTAGAGTATTATGTTAGAGTAGAAGGGAGTTACTTTTCATTAAATACTTTCAGCCTACACCAAAGCATGTGATAAATAAAGAAAAAACCATTAAATTCAATTTTTTGCTACCTTATGTCATAGTAATAATATTTTGTTTTTTAAGTCCTGCCCTCGATTATCTATAATTACGGAACACCACCCTACAAATAGGTAATTTGAAACTAATGGTGGTCACAATCAAGATTAAATGGACAGAAGTCTATTATTGTACATATATTAGAACAAATATTTTTTAACTCGTATTTAGAAATCGATTCGTGTCCATATCGTTTACCATTCACACAAATTTTACATGTCAAGCAGTCCATAACGAATTTAAGTAAAGTAATCTAAGTAAAGTCCCTTCAGCTCTGTCTGTGTGTATTACTTTTTCAATATTTCTAGGTGATCCTCTTAAAGCCATAGCATCAATGGTGTCAATATCTATATAATAAATACGTGAAGCAAAAACTTTGAATCCCTTTTTACGAAGATTACGCTGACCGAGGAGCATGAAACTTGGCACACTTATGGTTTATATATAGAGAAGGAGTGCAGAATCCCAATACTTTTTTAAAATAAGACATATAAAGTATAACAAGTAATAAAATAAATTTTACACACATTACCATGGTTTGAAATCTATGTTCATACAAAGTGATATATACATTACTAAAGACAACGCGTTGTTAACGCGTCAACGGGGACACTAGTAAAGATTGAATCCGGAAATCAGATAGACAAAATCAATAAAAAATTGGATTGTTGGCGACAGTAACTCTAAAATTGCTTATCTATCTTTTGAAAACACATATAGAAACTTATATTTTCTTTATGTGAAGGCATTGAATACGAATACTTATGTCTCTTGTTATTCTTCAGAAAAATAATAATCTGATATGAGCAAAGCATGACGCGTTCTTATTCTATGTGAAAGTTTTGGACAGAAGTGACATTAAAACTTTTGCTTACGAGTTAAATTTGCAAATGTACTGTATGTAAGTGTAGATTACGTAGAAAAAGCTTACATTACAACACCGAAAGAGACATAATATCCGTACCAGGTGTGAATAAAGTAATAAATCTATAATATATTTTTAGGGCACTCATTTATAAGCTTAAGTTATATAATTATATCACATCAAATACTTTCGTTAATAAAACTTTTTACTTTTTTAAAGGAAAGTGTTTGATTTGCTTATTCTTTTTCTATTTAGTTATTTTTTGACTCTAAAAGAAAACCTAAATCCTATTAAAATTTCTAAAATTGTATATGCAAGTCGACCTTTTCCTATCTATTCCAGCATGACACGGAGTTACAATGTGCTATAAACTATATCTACATATATATGTATACAAAGGAAATAAGATAAATGTCCAACACAAATATTTACTAAATTGTATTATTATCATTAGATACCTTATAACCATTATATATCACAGTGGACAAGCTATATCCCTCTTTAAAGTGGTCAGTGGTACAGTGCAATATAAGCGAGCAAATCGTTTCAAGTAACGATATCAACAACAGTAAGTTTCTGTTCTAACTAGAGCAGGGAACAAAAGATATATTCACAAAGGGATCCCTTTATTTTTAGCTAAAGTCGTGAATGCAGAACTATTAATCACTTAGGCTATCTTTTTCAGCTGTGAAATTGAATTTCTCAAGACTGTTTGGCCTCAAATTTATGAGAGTGAATTAAAATTTGGAAAATATTTTATATACAAAATATACCATTAGTTTATTTGTCAAAATTATACAGTGACCAATTTAAATATATCAAAAAATCTCATGTTTATTCTGTAGCTGAAAAACTCCCAAATGCCTTGTAAAAGACCGTTGAGATGGGTACATATGTAGGTATTAAAAAAATAAAACTTGGAGGGGTCAAAGCAATAAAAATGCGTTTATATATTAACTTTATTATTAACTTCACGCTGTATCCCGCATTTAGCAGGGTAGTCAGAGGGAACCTGAGAACCTAGTGTTAAGACACTCCGTTCTCTTTCAACGAATCCGTTCTCCACTGTGGGGAATGCGTTTATATAAGCAGTATATTTGTAAATAAAGCAAATCTTATACATATTTCCTTAAAAGACAAAAAGCAAAGAAGTCAACGAATAAACGTGTCGTCAAAATAAAATACTTACTTCACAAAATCCTTAGGAAATTGACTGTGATCTTTCTCATACATCATGTTAACGTTTGAAATATATAACATGAAAGCGGAACTACGCATTGGCTACGTTTTGTGTCCCCGTCCTTTGTTCCAAGCTTGCGCTTAGTGGAGCAACTTTATCACTTTGTCGACATCGCTTTCTCTTTGCCACGAATATATCTAAATGCAAGAAGCTTGTTCTTGAGATAACACGTATTATAAATTAGCTCTTGTTTTTAAACCTTGTTTACGAAATCCTTAAAATATGTAAAGGATATGTGGTTGAAGGGCTTTTTATTGTATGCATTATGTGGGATAGAGTAGAGAAAGATTACTCTTTTTTCTACAATCTGCCTTAATAGAGACGTTATGAATTTAATGGGGGAGGATATAATAGCTCAGGAATCCTTTTTAGCTTTACGTAGCACATAGCAGTGTAGACAGAGGGAACCAGAGAACCTAGTGTTACGACACTCCGTTCTTTTAGATTTCCATTCCCCGCTGAAAGATTTGTGTTTATAAAGTACAAATATTAGATAGATAGTGGCGATCTTCACTCTCTCTAAGATATTTGGTAGCCAAATTAGGGAAATCGAAATATTTTTAATGAGAAATATTGTATTAATGAGAGAATAATAGTAGTATATTGATGATATTTTTGGTTTTTTTTTTAACTTCACGCTGTATCCCGCATATAGCGGGGTAGGCAGAGGGAACCAGAGAACCTAGTGTAAAGATACTCCATTCTCTTTTAACATTTCCGTTCCCCACTTGATATTGCATATATTTTTCATATTTTTGGTATTACAATATAAAACGACTTTTAAATTTCATCCTGTAAGTAAATTTTTATTGACGTTATAGAAGTCCAAAGTAGAATATAGAATTTCAGTTTAACTTAAAATGTTTTTAAATGTAATGCAATCCACGTAGCACTTACGTAGCGAAGAATAAAAATATTAAGTTCTTGCACACTTGTGCGCTGTTACTGTTATAAGGAAAAGCTTTCTTTTTGCATTTTTAGTATAGCATATAACAACTGGGTATATATTATAAGTTATTTTTGTATTGTATAAAGAGTTAACTTATTTGTATAATATTTCTTTATGATTTAATGAAGTTGAAATCCTATTTGTCTTATTTTGACTGCTCACACTTTAACAACACAACGGTGACTGAAAAGTTGCCTATGTTATTGAAAAATCTTTTTTACGTTACAGCATAAACTACCTAATAACTATTCGTTTTAGCAAGAACAATTTTTTGAAACTTTGGACAAAAAATATTATTATATAAACAACAAATATACGAAATAATTAAATACGACGACATGATTCGAGTATATTTTAATTATAAAAATCAACTTTTATATTAAAAAAATCCTTTAAAACTCCGCTATTTTATATTATTCATGCTAATATTTTGCAAATTACAGTTCTGACCTTTTCATTAAGTTTACTTGCTATTTCAGTTCAGCATCATTATAAATAAGATATTATTTTTTTAATTACAAGTGTTTCAAGTAGCTAACAAAGAGCTTAGCTTATTATAAATGAATAGAGAAATAATGAGACTTTAATCTTTCATGATTTATATTAGTCTACTATATTATTTATTTCAAAAAGGTATATATATTATATACTAAATTAATTTCGCTTCTACGCTCTGAAAAGAACCTCTGGCCATTTATCACGCAGTGTCCCAATTTTGGGCGAAGAGTGTTGAACAAAGTATTTTCCAGTGGCGAGGGGTGAAAATTTTAAAAAGTTAAGCTGGTAGATTTAGGGAAATGTTAAGTAATATTAAGTAATATTAAATATTATTAGTTATAATAAGTAATAATAATATATTAAGTAGGCAACTAAAATACTTGAACTCTCTTTGGAAAAAAAAAACAAAAATTATCTTATTTCCTTAGCTTAGTTAAGTAATACGAAAATATTGTGAAAGTTGTCACGTGACACGTATCCGTCATCAGAATAAATATATAAAAAAAAGGATTTAGGGAAGTCGGTATAAGATATTGAAAGGATATATCAGAGCTTGTTTTTTTGCAATTTTATATCCACAATTTTCCTGGCGACATTTTTTTGTAAATGTGACTCCCAAATTTTTTGGACGACCTTTTTTTTAGGTCTCAAACTTTTGTTGACCTTGTTTTTTTGCAAACTCACTTCTAAAATTTTTCAAATAATATATTATAATATAACACGGCTTACTTTTTGTTAATATATTATAATTAACAAAAAGTAAGCCGTGTTATATGGACACCTCGTCACTGGTGTCTTGACAATAGACTTTCTCTGACAACCCTGCTATAGGGAAAAAGGCATGATGTTATTTTATTAAACAGATCGAGTCTATAAAAGTTTAGTTCGTACGAAACTAAAAATGTTCGTTATAATTCCGTCGGCCTAGTATTAAGCTCACATAAACACTTAACACATTTACACAGCTTGCAATTTACGTTTCTAGCAATTAAGAACCGTGCTTTCTATTCGAGATTCATATTTAGTTTTTGCCTCAAAAATGTTTTAAACTGTAAGTAGAAAATTTTAGTTTTTTGTTCACGTGACCTGAATACTTTGTAAGTAATAAGTATCAAATACAATTAAAGGTTTTGTTTTGTATTCAAAGGCAGAATAGTATCTATTCTATAGAAAATAGGAAAATCGCAGTAATTAAGCTTTTATATATGAAAGGCCTGTCGTAGCGCAGAGGCACAAGCGTGTGACTGTAAATGAAACAGGCTGTGGGTTCGATTCCCACATCAGAAAATGAAAATTTACTTTGTAAATTAAAATACTAAAAATTATTTTACAGCGAGAAGCTATGTGTGTATGTATGTATTTTAATTTTACCGCTCTGGTAACAAGGCAAAGCGCAACGTTGAGTTCCGCCACTCGGCACACAATGCCATAATTCGGCGGAAAATGGGGAACGGAATTGGTAAAAGAGAACGGAGTGTGTTAAAACTAGGTTATCTAGTTTCCTTTATGTGTGCCTAACCTGCTATGTGCGGGATACAGCGCGACCCATCGTGTTGCGGGAATAAGATTTCAGAGCAGTGCCGTGACTCGGGGCCCAAGTATAGACTTAAGGGGCCTTTTCAAAATGCGTGAGCGCTATATATATATATCCACTGTCCAAGCATAATGATATTCGCTACCTAATAGTAGATTTCATTTTTAGATTTGAATCACTTTCGGTTAAAACAATGGAATAATTTCTTATTGCTACGTGTACGCTCATAGCGGTGTTATTGACGTGTTGCATTACGCGTGCTCAACTACACTTGAACTTTAACTTATTAACCTTTCCAAACTTAATTATTTCTCGTTCCCTTTGTTTCCAAATCTCTTTTGAGTCATCAATTGTGGAAGCAGCTTAACCTAACTTCACTAATTGACTTTTCTGAGTCGGTTTTTACCTAATTAACGCTTGTATACTCAGATCCACTATTTTGTTAATAAATACTTAATAACTTTACTTATTAAACAATTGTTTTAACATACTGTGTTAAATAAATATATCGAGATTAACGCCTGTCGTGGCGCAGAGGCACAAACCTCCAATTGTAAACACGACAGGTTGTGGGTTCGATTCCCACTCCAGGAAATGTTAAAGTTTAGTATTTTCATTTCCTGGTGCCAAACGGTAACAAGGCAAAGCGCGGTGTTGAGCTCCGCCACTTAGCACGTAATGCCTCAATTCGGCGGAAAGCGAATGCAGGAAAGTGGAACGGAGATGCGAGTTTGAGATTGAGATTTGCTTTTCTTTATTACGACTAGTTATACCCAGGTTCCTAATTTTAATTCTTTATTTCTTACTCTCTACGTACATGATGTATCAGTATTATTTTTTATATTTCAAAAAGTAAGTAATTGCGTTATTGTTTTATTACTTCGAGTTACAGCGTATTTGCTATATAAGTCAAGGCAGATTGACTGATAAACAAAAATTAACTGATAGAAGAGACAGTAAAAATTCCTGAAGATTTTTATGAACTACAATCTTTTTAAAGTTTTCACTCAAAGATGTCTCAACATAGCAAGACAGTAAACAGAATGCTGAATATAACTTAGATACCTGGATTTTAAATACACAAAATTATTCAGATGAGGTAGAAAATCCACTATTTATCAATCAAACGATTGGCAAGGTATTTATAAAATTGCTGGCATTTTAGATTAATTAGCGATAAGACGCTCGGTTCAACTTTTATCATACTTTTTGGGAATATTCTTGCTGGGTGGCAAGAGTTAAATTATTTGAATCCATAAGTTATGTAGGCAGAGGGAACCTAGAGTTAAGACACTCCGTTACCCACTTTCCGCCGACATAGCACGCCTTTGCTTAACAACGTAAGATCAAAAGGAGCAGATAGTGACGTGAGTAAACAATTATAATTATATATTTTATTATGAAAAAACATATCGAAAACGTATATTGCTTAAATATATTTAAAAGATGATATTTGAATATTAACAGTAATTATCTATTATATTAACCGATTTCAAAAAAGAAAGAAGGTATCAATTTGACTGTAGTTTTATGTGTGCTTAACTTTTTACTGGGTGAACGAATTTTGATGATTCTTTTTTCATTTGATAGATTTAAATTTAGTTTAGATTTAATGAGAATTCCTAGTAATTATAATATTTAGAACATTTTCTTTCAATTTCTTTGTTGTTAAGATATATTAATAATTAATTAATTATATATAATTTAAATAGCTGACATCTAAAATAGACAAATACTGTTGATATTTAAATATCATATTCTAAATATATTTAACTGTATTTGCAGTATAATATTATTATTTACTGAAGCCGGTTCGTTTCTTAGAATTTGAGTCTAATACGTTTTCATGCTACGATTCAAGGTAAACTAAAGATTCTATATAAAGTTTGTGGTACATAGTAACATGATTTCTGAACGTATTCTAATATTTAATCAGTTTATTTGCCAAGCTTCGACTAGATGAATTTTGATAGACTAAGCACAAACTAAAATTAAATCTTATTATATTACTATATTTATCAAATTATATATTTTTTTAGATTCACGCTTTATTCTGAATATAGAGTGTAAGCAGAGGGAACCTTAGAACCTAGTGTTAAGACACTCCGTTCCCCACATTCCGCTGAATTGAGGCGTTTTGTGTTGAGTGGCGGAACTCAACGCCGCGGTGTGCCTTGTTACCAAACCCAGGAAATGAAGATACTAAACTTTAACATTTTCTGGAGTAAAAAATAACCATAATAAAATATTCCGATTGTTTTTTAGATTAATCTCATGGATAGTAAGTAAAGAGAAATTAGTGTTCTTTACCGATACTTCTTCGTGTGTTCTCCATACAACGTGACATTGGCGAAGTGAATTGTGTTCAACTAGCATGTTCGAAGCGCCCTAATTTCAAAACTGAACTGAACTAAGAAATTAGTGTGTAAACTAAAAGAGACTAAAAAATTGTTATAAAGAGTGAAAATCTTATCTATTCTGTTAACCAGGTGTCAGGAGGAAAGTAAAAGAGGTTCACAAATGAACACAATTTATTCTTTCACTTCCATGCAATTTTATCAGCTTTACACAATAACACTGCACACGTATACACTGAAGCACTTTTACGTTTTAAAACATTAACACTTTACACTTAAACACAATCACTGACTTTTGTAATACTTGTTACACTGTAGTAACCGCGCCTTCGTAAGGCATAATAACGACATACTGGACTTAATAGACAAAAAGTTCCCTTAATATAGTAATTCCCTCACCATGTTGAAGAAATTATCTTAAGATAAGACTTATTTTAGATAATTATTATTAATAATGCCAGTTATATTACAATTCGAACTAGTGACATTTGTTTAAACGCTCACAAATCTCGGTCATTAAGTGCACCTTCCATCCATGAAACCTGACCATGAACCAGTGCGTCATATCAATGTTTTTATAATACGTTTTTATTACTTTCATCTATATCCAATTAATCAATGTATATATGAAACAAAGCACGGCGCTAAGGCCATCATGGCGCAGTGGACAGCACATCTGCCTGACGCGAAACAAGATTGATTGTAGGTTTGATTTCCACTTGGGACTTATTTGAATGTATTAGTATATTTAAATTATTTTATATCTTTGACCTGGGAAGACAAAGCGCGGCCTTGACTTCGGCTACTTAATATGTCATATTTTGAATTCTGGCGAAAAGCGGCATACGGAGTGACTTGACTTTCTCCGACTACTAACGGAATAAAGTTTAATCTCCACTCTATTTAATCTATGTAAGGAAAACTGCAAAGCCATGTTATCCCACATTTACGCTTGAAAATTTACACACGTGTCCGAATCCGGTACCAATATTTTTATAGCAAGAACCATTATTATTATTACTGAAAAAAAAAATTAAGTGTATTTCATTTAGTTTTTTATTAGCTTAACATATAAATCCATTAAAAAGTATCTTATCCGCAAACATTTTTATATGTACTTTTAATGGTTCCATAAAATTTGTTTTGTGTGACTACGTGTTTGATTTTACCTAAAAATACATAGATGAAAGTAAAATATTCGCGCGGCTTCTACGTGACTGAATATAAAGCGTATGTAACAAGCTTCACACAGAAATATTGCATGTAGGAAATTGTGGTGTGATATAATGCAAGATTTCTTTAATATTCTCACTAGCTACAAAATTTATAACTTCGCGCATCTTCCATATTCACGGTGGAAATTGCAGGAATCTTCTTAATAATCCACAGTTCTATATTATCTAATTCTATTAAAAATTATTATTACAATTTATAATGTTTCCTAAGTGTGTAATTAACAATTTGAAAATATCCACAAAATACAGTGTATTGTTCTCGAGCTGCCCTTTCTCTAATCATATTTATATAAATATACAATATCCCAAAACGGGTAAAAAGCGAAGAACTGAGGTTCTCTGTGTCTAGTCTGCTATGTTGGAAATAACGTGAATCTTTTTAAAGTGTTAGGCAAAGCGCGGTGTTGAATTCCGCCACTCAGTAAGCAAAGCCTCAATTCGGCAGAAAGTGGAAGAAAAATGTTAAAAGAGAACGAAATGTACTAACGCTAACCCTAATGTAACACTAAGCCTCTACCCACCCTGTTATGTGCGGGTATGAAGCTAAAAAAAGTGTTATCTATTTTACTATGCTAATACTAACACTATTTTTTTTTAACTTTTACCGCTGTAACCTGTAACCCGCATATAGCAACCCTGCTATATGCGGGTTACAGGTTATAGCGTTGCCTACCCAGGCAGAGGGAACCAGAGAACCTAATGTTAAGACACTCCATTCTCTTTCAACAATTCCGTTCCCCACCTCCGCCGAATTAAGGCATTGCGTGTTGAGTGGCGGAACTCAACGCCGCGCTTTGCCTTGTTACCAAACCCAAGAAATGAAAATACAAAATTTTACATTTCCTGGAGTGGGAATCGAACCCACAACCTGTCGCGTTTACATTCGCACGCTTGTGCCTCTGCGCCATGACAGACGTTAACTTAATATACTATAATTGATTTAACAAGTAGAAATTTCTAAAAATAATAGTTCTTTTGCCAGAGGTAATTTAGTGTAGGGGCTGTAACGTCAAGGGTGGGTTGGGCACGCCGTCACGTTCACGCTAGGGGAGCACGCGACACAGTGATGCTCCTTGGGGATAATCGCCAATGACTAAGTAAGTCTGAAAGTGTAATAAATTATTCTACTTCGTTACGGAACTTGCATGATGACAAATTACCATAAAATGAAGTCTTTCATAAATTTTCTAAATTCGTTTAAAAAATATTTTTAAATTAACTTAAAAACTTTATAATTTTAGTAATTTTCAAAATCAATTCAGCTTATATTATATTGTATTAAAATTCAATACTTAATTGAATCGGTGAGTGCGGAAACAACGTAAGTCACAAAAAATGCAAAAATTCGTAATCGATTTAAACTAGTTTAGAAAGGCAAGATGCGTGATGGTTTTCTCCCTCATGCAAGATTTGAAAATCCGGACTTACGTTGTTTCTGCACTCACCGATTCAATTATCTCAAACAACATTCTACTAGAATATCGCCATTAAACTAGACTTAAGCAAGTAAAAGTAAAAAATATGATTACGTATATTTGAAATTTTGTAAAAAAAGAAAATCAAAAAATGTGGAACAAACTAAGAACGATAAAGGCACCACGCACACATTGGTTTTCAAAATTTCTCGTGGTGAAAAAATTCGCTGAAAAAAAAACTAAAAAAAAACTAAAACGTACCCTATAGTACTTAAAATAGATTTAGATATTGATGTTTGTGTAAAAATAATTTTATTGACACAACAATGGCGCCGCTTGTTCTACACTGACTCCATGATTGATGGCTTAAATACAACATTAATATTTTTTCTAAAACCAACGAAACTTAAAATTCACGCAGCAGAAATCGCCTGCTTACAATGCCCTCTGAAATACTGAAAAAATAATGTAATCTTAGTTCAGTTCTAGATTTTAAATATGAATTTATTAATTGTCAGTTGTGTCTATGGTATCAATTTAGGAACATTAATCAGGTCCAACCAATTTAAGTATTTATGTTGGTACCATTGATTAATGCGATGTTCATAGGTCTTTTTTTGGTTTTTTTTTACCTTTTTTTAGCTTCACGCTGTATCCCGCATATAGCAGGTTAGGCAGAGGGGACCTCGTGTTAAGACACTCCGTTCCCCACTTTCCGCCGAATTGAGGCATTGCGTGCTGAATGGCGGAACTGAACGCCGCGCTTCGCTTTGTTACTAAATCTAGGAAATGATAATACTAAACTTTTACATTTCCTGGAGTGGGAATCGAACCCACAACCTGTCACGTTTACAGTCGCACGCTTGTGTCTCTGCGCCACGACAGGTGTTTTCATACGTGTTACCTTTTATTGTCAACAAAAAATTGCAACCACCAAAAAGGCTACCGCAATATTCATATACGATACTAAACGAGATATGGAAAGTGAATGAATATTTAGCATTCAAAAAACATTTTATGTGAATTAAATATCATAAAATGGTCGTTGTATTTATAAATCTTTTACAATTTATTTGCGCGCGTGCCACTGACAGTGCAAAAAGGCGTCCAATCACGTAACTACTGGACCTGAATGTAGCGTTCGGAAAAGAGATGAAAAAAGTGATTGATGATGGCAGAATAGCTTTATGTAATAAAAATAACTTATAATCTTATTTTTATTATGATTTTTATATTGTCCGAAATACCTACGTATATTTGGAAATAGGCTGTTGTGAGTTTTTTGTGCGGAACTAATGCTTATATTGCAGTCCTTATAAGGGATAATTTTATATTTGTGATTCTTCCAAACAGCTCGTAAGTGGTTTTTTAGACTTCTCGGCTTGCTTTTTTTCCGCATAGGATAGACAGAGACAATCTAGTGTCAATACTCTCCGTTTGAGTGTTGAATACCGGAAATTAACGCCGAAAACCAACCAGAATAAATAAATATGAAAATAATTTAAGTATAATCATTCCTCCGAGTGGGAACCTACAACCATCACCAAATGTCAGATGATAACCCACAGTGCTACGACTTTATTCAAAAATTAATATTACAAGGTCATGTAATAAAAATCATTAGGATTTTACCAAAAAAGAAAACTGAATTCAATTAAAATCCATTAAAAAGTAAAATTTTTACGAACGACTCAAAAACTTCTCGACAGATCTTAACTAAATTTAAATGGGATCATCATATAAAAAAGAATTAACAATATACGAGTACATAGAGTAAAGTTTGTTCCTATAGTATAATTTCATATACTCGTAAGTATAGTGTTGCAGGTCAGGGTATGATTATAACAACAGAACTCCCTAAAGGGTAATACTAAATCAACCGTATACGACGCGCTATATTGCGAAATGGTACTCTTGTGATTAAATATCTTACTTGAATGTATGTTACATATATATATATATATGTAGGTATATATGTAGGTATATATGTAGGTATATATGAATGTATAGAGAATAGTGCATAAATAGTTGACTTGCTTAGAAATTTCTCGTTGTACAGTTATAGTCAATACTAGCGTGATGCCGTGGAACAGCGTCTGACTGTGAACTCAAGTGGTTGTGGGTTCGATTCCCACTCAAGGGATGATCATATATAACTTATTTTGATTTGGCCGTTTTGGAAAGACAGCGCGCCGTTGATTTCCGCTATGCGATAAGTATAAATGAATTATTTTCGCGATATATAATAAATAATTCTTGAATTCAGGCGCAAGTTGCAAAACAGAGTGTCTTGACATTGTTCTCTAACTGATTATACAATGGAAAAAAATAGTTAGTCCGGTGGTGAAATTCATATAAATCTGGGTATAAAACGCAGCGCTGTCTTCCGCTAACCGACACCGAATATATTTATTTTGGTGGACAGAAAAAAATGATTCCATTATTGACTTTTCATTTCACTTATTATTTCACTTTCTCGCGTTCTTACAAATACACAACTATGAAATAACCCTTAGGACCATCTACGTGATACACACATTCATTTGTCCCTACTACTTACAGAATGAAAGCAATCTTTGCCTGAAACTTATATAATTACCACGCAACAATACGCAACACTTAATGTAAGAAGTTGGAACGCAAATGGTCCGCCTATTTGCGGCTTGATTAATGGTTCAGGCCTCCATTATTACACAACGTCGCATGAACGAGCTTTCCATTTTCTCTTTGATATTTTTTTTTTTTGATAAAACTATTATTTTCGTGCTCCAATAATGATACAATATTGTTTCTAAGGTACTTATTTCTATATAAGTTGTTGTTTCTATCAAAGTACTATATAATAATATGAAATCTAAAATTAAACGCCTGTCGTGGCGCAGAGGGAGAAGCGTGCGACTGTAAACGCGACAGGTTGTGCGTTCGATTCCCACTCCAGGAAATGAAGTATTTTCATTTTCTGGGTTTGATAGCAAGGCAAAGCGCAGCGTTGAGTTCCGCCACTCAACACGCAAAGCCGCAATCTGGCGGAAAGTGGGGAACGGAATTGTTCAAAGAGAACGGAGTGTCTTAACACTAGGTTATCAGGTTCCCTCTGCCTACCCTGCTATATGCGGGATACAGCGTGAAGTTAAAAAGAAAATACTTAATACTAGTTATTTTAATTGTAAATAAAATATATGTGTAATTGTCCTTCTTACAGTACATAGGAACATATATATCTATATATGAATATAAAACGCTTGCGTTACTGAATGTTTAACAAACAATGTACAGGCAAAAATAGTGGCTATAGAAAGCTGAAATTTGGCACGTAGGCTCCTTAGGGAATATAGGAGAGCAGTAAAAGACTATTGGTCAAAATTCGAAAACGAAAATTGAAAAGAACAACATTTTAGGTTTTACAGTCTACACAAACGAAACCGCGGGATACAGCTTGTGTAATTATAATGTGTTAATGCCTTCAATGTTAATATGTGACAGTCGACATGTATACAAATGACACAACTATAACCAGTAGATCCGTTGACAAGAAACGTTTATGACTTTCATATATGACTATAAATTTATTTAATATATTTCAAATTATTACAAAAATATTGGTTTTCTGCAGTATTTCTCCATATAAACTTTATGTAAGGAGAGAAAATTTCAATATATGCTTTGAATTCTAAGTACATTTAAAATGCTATGTTAATTTAAAGGAAAAATATCTATTTAAGTATTTTATTGTTTATTTAAAGAAAATTATTAACTCAAAATACTTTTTTGAAATAGAAAATCGCTTATCTTTATAATAATATTTTCTTCATTCTGCCATTGCTTGGAAACGTAAGAAAGAATTTAATTTATCCCAAAGGAGTACTGTTTTAAACTTTAGACTGTTAAGTGCACACTTTATTATAGTTTATAAAAGTTTTTATACTAAAAAGTAAGTAGATTAACTCTTTCGTCGGAACATAAAGTTCATAGCTACTAAGGTACTGATGAAAAAGTGCCTATAGTAAGTAAAAAAATTTATTGGGCTTGATCTTGAAACTATAAGTAGATTTCCGTATGACTTATTAAGTGATATACTCGTAACTGAATAAATAATAGATAACCAGCACATACTTTTCTTGCATAAAAACAAATCGTTTCATATAGAACAATATGGCTTTACCAAAGGCAATTCAGCTATAGTAGCAGGTGCTGCACCTTTAAAATGCATTTGTGACGCGTGGGAGGAGCCACAAAATGATTTTGGAGTATTTTGATTAATCTAAAGCCTTTGATTGTGTAGACCGTAGACCATACCAGACCAAATTATCATATAAAAACTATATCACAATGTTTGGTATGCAGGTTCTACCATTGATGTTTTTGCATTGTGTCCATATAAATCCTCTGAGTCTTCCATAAAGTTGGGCGTTTCACAAGGATTTATTCTTGGTTCCCTTTTTTTATTAACCATGTATCTTTTTCCAGCTGCGCAACGTGCCGGACGTCGTCGAAACCAAACCGGTTGACCGATTTTAATGATTCTTACGTCAATCGATTCAATTTATTCTTGCAAGTATCTCTAAAAACATGACAATAATCTAAATTCATCACAACCACAGTCATACGCCATATTGTCAAAAATTATATGCTCCAATAAAATTCACATCTTAAAACACTTGTAGATTTCAGAAAGAAGATCTGAAATCTTCCGTTCACGTTCCGTTCAATTAAAAATGTTAGAAAAATAAGAGACATTGATTCTGCCTATCTAATTTATTTTAGCTATTTTTATAGCATAGCACTTATGAAGTGTTGCTACACTTCATTAAGATAGTAGATATTGATTAAACGTTTATTATTCAAAAAAGAAATTTATATATAATAAGATTATATTTGATATTATTTTGAAATATGATTAGGTTGTTTGGATGTTAAAGATGTTTTTTTTATCTGTGGTTCCCGCCAATACCTAGCGCATCTAGATCTTTTAATTATTATAAGGATTAAAGTGATATGTATATAATTGGATAATATTGGAATAGAGTAATTGTAAAACCGGAGTCTAATTTGTTGGTTAACGCCAACAGTCAGTATGCTATTATCACATTAAATACTATTATATATACTTTTTTATCCGATATATCCAGTGTGATGCGTAAAACAGTGATGGACATACTTTAGGAACAAGAAAAAAGATAAGCTTGTAATGCGAAATTTCGCGTTCAAAGAATAAAAAATCTTTTATGGGTTAGAGTGTACGTGTCTATAATAAAAATGTTTGTCTATAATAAAAATGTGTGTTTGTCCGCAATCTGTTTTAAATTTACAAGTACATCCATTTAAAGTAACTATATAAACAAAGTTTTCAAGAAAAGCTTATTACTCTGGCAAAGAATATTTAAATAATAAAAATGTGTAGGATGTATGTGAACTTACTGAGTTCCCCGTTTATTTAGAAAGATGTGCCGAAGGAGTAAATATATTTTATTTAAATAATTAGTTAGTTAGTTAGTTAATTAGTTATTTAAAATTGTTTAAAAATATAACAAAATTATTTATTTCCAGGTGTATCTCTGGTATACATGATGGCCGTCCTACCGGGGTTGCTCCCTTGGAGTGGAGGTGGTGGTGGTGCTGGTGCTTGGTTCCTGTCGCTGTGCCATTTACTTGGCGCTTTGGCACCATGGTGTGGGTCCTTCTTGTATCATCTCTTCATGAATCACACACATGGAGCCGCCTTGTATCATAGATTGCTGCAGCTTGATATGCTGGGCATCTGGGTTAGCCAGAGTATAGGTAAGTGGATACTTATAGATAACATAATATTAGCGACGAAATAATGACTTCATTG
Source organism: Philaethria dido (assembly GCA_033558755.1). Lineage (NCBI taxonomy): Eukaryota > Metazoa > Arthropoda > Insecta > Lepidoptera > Nymphalidae > Philaethria > Philaethria dido. The sequence continues at coordinate 304,947 of JAKGSA010000122.1, forward strand.
AGATGTTTTTTTATATAACAATAACTAACAAATTATTTTTTTTAAAAATGTTAAATTATTTGTTCAGCGCAAGGTTTTACCAGTAACAAGGTATAGGTGAAAGTAGGTACTATAAATTTTTTCGCAGCTTTGTTTTTATGGATTCTTAAAGGACGACATTTTTATAATTCTTAAAGGACGACATTTTCATTTTGTAGTGAGACCTGACAGGCGAACAAACGTGAAGAATCCATAATTGCTTCCAGTACTGCATATATTTGTTTACGCCTTTCAGCATACTTTAATATTAAAAAAGACTTAAATCGCACAAGGTTTTAACAGGTTATATCACTTAAGTCCGAAAAATGTATTTGTGGCAAAATTGACTCATTTTTTATTACATGGCTATAAATAATTATTTCTTAGGTAACATTCATTTGTGTAGCGTGTACTGTAAGAATGCGTTATTTATTCTACTGATATAAGGCGTATGTGGTACAAATTCCACATCGTCGATTATTGGTACCCATGACATTATTTAAAAACTAGGTTTTACATCTTTGTTAAATTAGACTTATAGTATCAATATTATATTTGCATAAAGACTTTATTTGTCTATATCACTATGAACATTGTGGAAATAGAAAATATATTAGGTACTAAACTACCACTTATAATATTTTCTTTTCAACTCAAAATAAACAATACAAAAGTGTAAAATTGTGTGATAGTTATTTCCTTATCACACGCCATGTGAAACTTAGACACTTGCTTGCCTTGAGAAGTTAATACATTTGTTATGACCGTTGTGTACCGTTGCAAAAAAAAAACTTTTATATGTGCTACATTTTAAAAAGTAGAGAAATTAAGCGTTCTTTACTCTAAGTTATATTTTGAACTTTGCCCTTATATGACCAAAGTAATTGAAATACTTGTATTTTAAATATGCATTATTGTTTCGTTATTAAAATCTAAAGGAGTAAATATTTTTAAACGTGTTTTAATTCTTCCATGGTTGTGTCCAAATAGTATAATATTGAAAGCTCCTCCGATCGCTACTCCACCACGTTTTCCACCCGATACCCAGACATTGCGTATAGCGTGACGGACCTCAACGTTACAAAACAACAATATAATTTAAATATTCTAAATGGTGACCAAACACAGCCACCGTGTTTACAGTCACTGCACCACAATGGCCTCGTTTACTCTTTATGAAGTTACAGTTTTGGAGCTACTACTTTAATTAAATTATTTAGAGCTCTCTGATATATCTGATTTCAGAAACATCGCATGTTGAATTGCCCAACACTGAATTGTATTTGTTTAAAGAGATTGAAGGAAAGAAATATTGTAAATACTCTTATTATTTAAATTTTCCACGAGTAAGAATTGAACCTACAACCCGTTAATCATTTAGTCGTTTTGCAAATACGTTGGAAATGGCGTCAACAGTTGCTAATAAAAAAATTAAATAGCACAGTATATTTTGTGTAGACAATACAGAAGTGCTACGGCCTACGACGTAGCTGACATCTTAGTGACGCAAATGCTAAAAATAATATAAAACTTTCTACTAAAACCTTTATATTCTGTCATTCCACAGTTGAGTAAAATCTACTTTGAAATTCAACTTTATTTACTATTTATGAATCCTTTCCCCAGCTGACACAAAGTCACAACTACTGCAGGAGAGAAAAAGTTTTATAATAAAAAAATCATGGGATTCTACGGGTCCAAGCAGAATTGTACAATGAATTTGTGTTGATTATATGTACACATGTAAAAAAGTTCTTGAACATAAAATAAATATGCATCTCAATGATTCCTATTCATTTATATAACATAAGCATAAAATTGAAGTAAATTGCTGCTAACTTTTTAAAATTAACAGTAGACCGTTGATTAATGGATCATATATTATATTGGTTTACATCTAAATGAAAATCGAAATGAAAATTGCATTTTCTGGTTTAAATATTTGTATAGGGCAAAGGCAGAAACATGTACTACATAAAATATATTACAGTATCTATTTGTAAATTAAGAAAAAAGGAACAGTGTAAAAAAAATACTGATTTCATTAATATAAAATAATATTTAAAAATATTATATTGTTTAAAAAAACCATAATTTAACAAAATATGTTCATAAAGAATCTACAAATAACATATTTAAAATATGATTTGTGTAATAAGTAAAAATAGGGCAACAAAATTTAAAATTCTATGTAATTATTTATGTATATACATTTGAAAGGGATTAAATCCGCCAAATGCGTACCAGTTGCGGAATGGGGTTTCCAAACAAACATCTGCTCAGAGATTCGTGATATAAATGGAAGTTTCCCTTTGGGAGGGGACTGAATGTGTCCGACGCAATTCAAATCATAACGAGTTTTCATAATGTACGTAATAAGATCTTATATGGTCCTATAAATAATGTTTAAAAATACTAATTTATTTTTATATCGATATATGTGAATGTACCAGAGGAAGAAATAATAAAAATGCAATTTTATAATCGCATTTGACTTTTATAAAAGTAGAGAATGAAGTAGTGTCGAAATTTTCCTTCTTTATCCCTTATCCTTTAGCATTATTTTTTAGCGTCCATATCGATCTATAATATATAGCGATCTTAACATATAAAGACAAAGCATGGCTGTGAGTACGGCAACTCAATATGCGTGAAGTTGTTTTTAATACACGAGATTAATCTATTTTTTTATATATTGTTTTAGCTTTACGCTGTATCACTCACATAGGAGGGTGTGTAGGCAAAGGAAACCTAGGGTTAAGACACTTCATTCTCTTTTAACATTTCCGTTCCCCACTTTCCGCCGAATTCTATAATTACCCTTAACGAATAGAATTTTAATTTGCTATTCTTTATATATTTGCTATTATTTTAATTTAAAAGTGTATATTACTTTTCCTAAAATACATTTATACTTTAGATTATGCAGATTCTAATGTTGCTATATGCAAAACTTCAATGAGTAAAACTTCTTCTTCTCTTATGTAATTTCGGCTAAATTAGCATTCCTGTGACGATACTCTCGCTATTATCACTGGCAATAAAAAAGTTTGTACTTTAAGAAACTTTTTCTAGGGTAATTTAATTAAGAAAAGATGAAACTTGTAAAATAAAGAACTTATAAAAGTTTTAAAGTTTGCGACATTGAGTTTTGCTACTTAGCACTCAATGTGTCGAATTCGGGCAGAAATCGGCGAACGGAGCGTCTTGACACTTGGTTTTCTTTGACTACCCTACCCTAGTGATAAACGTAACACGGTTTTTTAGGTTTTAATTGCGTGATGTTCTGCGTGTCTTTGATTTTTATTTTTACCCAACTGTCAGAGGAGGATTATGTTTTTCGCGCGTATCATGTATGTTTGAAATATTATTTATTACCTCGTATCTTCCAAACCCATGGACCGAATTATATAATTAAGGTGACGTTAGATAGGTATTGATACCCAAAGTGTTCTTAAGTATGTGACGTCACTCTTAATTCAATATGGCGCCCCCTAGAGGAAATTACGTCATGAATAAAAACAAAAAAAAATCATATGTACCGTGTGGGGTATCAAATGAAAGGACTTAATTAGCACGTTTCAAATATATTACACATAACTAGCTTTTATAGCTATATACTATATTTGTATTTACTTCTTAAATTTGAAAATTTGAAGTCTGGTTTTTTGTTTTTTATAATTATGTGTGTTACTTACATATTTTAACATATCGAAAATAAATATAAACAGCTTCACGCTTTATCTCGCAGATACGAGTATACAGTATGTACGAATATTTTGTTTACCGTCATGGATTATCCCTAATGATGTTTTAGCAACAACATGACAACAAAATATTTGTCACGATATTCAATTTTAAATCAAATTATATGTTACATTTCTTTCAGTTAGATTTTCCTAGCACAAAATTGTACTTTTTCACTATTAATAAAGCCGCTTCACGCTTCACCCGCAAAGCAGGTTAGTCAAAGAGAAACTAGTGCCACAACACTCCGTTCGCCCATTTCCGTACGAATTCGAGACATTGCGTGTTAAGTGGAAATAAATTAATAATTCTCTCTCTAGCAAAGGCGAGGGGTGAAAATTTTTATTAGGCAAGCTGGTAAATTAAGAGAAGCCGATGTATATTTAGGGAAGCCGGTACTTTTTAGAGAAGCTGGTATATTTAGGTAAGCCGGTAATTTTTAGAGAAGCCGGTATATTTAGGGAATCGAATTTTCGCGACCTTTTTTTTATAGATCTTTAAGATGCTAGAGCTTGTTTTTTTGCAATTTTATGCCCAATATTTTCCTGGCGACCTTTTTTTTAGGTCTCATACTTGTAGTTTCTAAAATTAGGGCAAGCTGGTAGGAATCGAGTTGTATGGACGCCTCGCCACTGCTTTAAGTGGCGGAACTCAACGTCGCGCTTTATCTTACGAGGCTCGAAAAATTATTTAAATAATTTATTTTCATTTTTCTGACCTTGTCCGTAATAAGTTTATAGCCGAATTCAAAAAATCAATTCTCATTTGACTGTATTTTGTATGTTTGTTACCGCAAACCTTTTCTCTGGGTGAACTGATTTTGATGATTCTTTTTTTATATGATAGCTGGTACTTCCAATTAAGAATTGCGAATAGTTTTGCGTTTCTTTTTAGTGCTTTTCATATTAATATTATAAAAAACAAAATATTTCATCATTATAATATTAAAACACAGTACTATTAATGTCAACATACGATGACAAATCGATTGCATAAATACATGATGCAGTTTCAAAGTGTTAGTCGCGTGGGGCTAACTATTATTTATTTAACGGCTGACTATACCTGACCCGTGACATTGTTTCTATGGATATAAAATTCTTTCAACAAACAACAATTTTCTTTAATATTGTAATATTTGTACTTGGAGTGAGATAATTTTCTGTTTCATTACATTATTAATTTAAAGGGGTCTTGCTTAAAATATCTATAGATATTAATACGTGAAGGAAAATCTTTTCACTTACATAAAAGTTGTCAATACATTATATAGGTCGATATATAGCATGCGACTGTTTACCGCACGCGGTCTAATAACCAATGAAATTCATCAGTTAATGTTGCGTGGTCAGGGATTTGACGGACAACAGATCAAGTGCTACAGGTGATATTACAGGATTCTGTATATAAGCTGAAGGTATCGTGGTTGGCCGCAGCTGATGATTTTTTGAGAATATTTAGCAATATTACAAGAAACATTTTCGAAAGTTATTGTAAAATTAGGAAACACCTATGCCATGCACGAACAGAAACCTCCCGCACTCCAAATACTACAAAATGAGCCGTTATGAAAATTTTGTGGATAGAGTAGTATAACTTTAACGTTTTTCGCTTGCTGTTAAATTCCATCAAGTCGACGTCGAACCCTTATAGACATATCTACGTAAATACATCCTATATAGTTCACTTGTTTTTATAATATATTTTATTATCATAGACTTTAAAATTTAACTATGAAATAAGGGTCGCAAATTTTAACACGTACTTGCAGGTGTCAACTTTATAAAACACATAAGAAGCTTTTGATAAACAAAAAAGCTCACCCCAAGTTTAATTACAGTCTATAAATATCCTCACTAAGACGACTTAAGTGATGGTTTGTACGTGGAATATCAAACATTTTGCAAAGTAGTGGCGTTGGGCACTCGTAAATCTTACCGTACTTCAACCGGCGGTAACCCTTTAAATCGGCTTTTCCACTATGAATTATGTATTTATGTTGACATGAATTCATTTACATTTTAGTTGAGATGTTGCTGTATATCATATAAGATGGTTTACATGTCTAATTATAAGTTTTATTAATGCCGTTAAGTTGTCTATTTCGATAACATAATAGTATAATTAAATTTAAGGAATTATTAACAATTTTAAATTAGTTCGTTGTTATTTTCCTATATGCAATTCAAACAATCTAGACATCGGTGACAATGAGACCATATGTTATATATGAATAAAAATATAATAAGACAATTCAACTTCCATAACTTGACTGATGCATCACAGAAATAGATACTATAGACTAGACTAGATTAAACGTTAAGCTAGTCAATGTAAGTTACAAAATTAAAAAATGATTCGAGATATTTGAATACAGATGTAATAATGAAGACTAATAAAAAAGAAAGCCGATTTCAAATAAAATGCACACTTGCTGTATAAAAAAAGAATTATCTATCATTAAATTGGTTCACCCAGTTAAAAATCTTCTTGTCGGAAAGAGCCATGATATAGTATTGTTTGCTGATGATACTTCCTTAATATTTAAAATGAAAAGGTGTCTAAATGTTTATGACGATGTAAACAATGCTCTTACTAAAATAGTACATTGGTTTAGTGCTAATAACTTACTATTGAATAGTAAAAAAACTAAATGCGTCATTTTCAGAACGCCTAATACAAAAATTGTTAAAGCCAATGTACTGTTGAATGGTGAAGCCGTGGATCCTGTTGATTCTACGGTATTTCTCGGTATCACCATAGACTCCAAGTTACAGTGGGGACCTCATATTGACGGATTGGCGAATAGACTTAGCTCAGCAGCTTTCGCGGTTAAAAAAATTAGATTATTGACTGACGTGGAAACGGCACGTCTTGTTTATTTTAGCTACTTTCATAGTATTATGTCCTATGGCATTATACTGTGGGGTAATGCAGCCGCTATTAATTCGATCTTTGTCCTGCAGAAGCGAGCTATTCGTGCAATCTATAACTTAGGCCCTAAAGATTCCTTAAGACAAAAATTTAAGGAAATTAATATTTTAACAGTTGCCTCTCAGTACATCTTTGAAAATGTACTGTATGTTAAGAAAAATATTAATAATTTTAACAAAGTTGGCGATGCACATAATATAAATACAAGAAATAGGCTTAAACTTGCAGCGCCTGTAACTCGATTGCATCGAGTCCGCAATTCTTTTATGGGACAATGTGTATACTTTTACAATAGGATCCCAGAAAACGTCCGAGAACTTTCCATTTTACAATTTAAAAAAATTGTAAAAAGACGTTTGTGTGTTAAAGGTTATTATCTAATTAGTGATTTTATAAATGATAACACACCTTGGGAATGAAATGCTCGCTCCAGTCTGTTTCAAAGGTATCATTGCCAATAATAAAGAATTGTAAACCATTGTCGAATATAAAAAAAAAAAAAAAAAAAAAATAAGTCCCGCTGAGTTTCTTACGCCGGTTCTTCTCAGGTCTGAGGCATTAAATTTAGTGAACCGGTGGTAAATTATTTGACGTTCAAAAAATGAAGCTTGTAACTTCTTACTTTGAATAAAATTATTTGACTTTGACTTTGACTTTGAATCATGCGGTAGCACACTTACAAAATAATGCAGTCGAATTGAGAAACTCCTTCCTTTTTTTTAATTCGTTTAATAAAAAAACGTAGCTGAGCGTTGTTGCCAATGCAACACCCATTACACATACATACATACATACATACATAGCTTCACGCAGTATCCCACATATAGCAGGGCAGGCAAAGGGAACCTAGTGTTAAGACACTCCGTTCCCCACTTTTCGCCGAATTGAGGCTTTGCGTGCTGAGTGGCGGAACTCAACGCCGCGTTTTGCCTTGTTACCAAACCTGGGAAAATAAAAAATACATTTTTCAGGAGCGGAAATTGAACCCACAACCTGTCGCGTTTGCAGTGGCACTTTTGTGCCTCTGCGCCACGACTGGCGTTACACAAATAGCTAAGAATAGAAAAAGAGATATTTGACACTAAGTTCTCTCTGACTACACAAAATATATGTAAATATAAAATTTTATATTTTTATGAGAACAGTATACTCGTATAGGTATACTCATACATACGGAAATATTTCATGAGGGAGTGGCAAGTACAGGTTTACAATCGTGACCGATATCATCACGCTAACACGCTACAGCATATTAGATTTTGTCATGGAAATACTAATTTGTTATGCAATTTTAATATGCGTGGTTTGTGAATTCTCATTTAAATATTCAACATGTTTGTGTCAGATTCACGATTATTTAATTATTTAAATATTTTTAAAATTATCTTTTTCGTTTAGCAATATAAAGCGCGGCGTCGAGTTCCGCCACTCAACACGCAATTAAGCTAGTTCTCCCTGTTTTACGGATATAAGCTTGAAGCTTTTTTTAAGTTATTTTTTTTTTTAAATTTTATATTAAAATAAGTCGAGACAATTTAACAAAGATGTAAAAAGGAAAATCGCAGTGTTGAGTTCCGCCATTCAGCACGCAATGCTTCAATTCTGCGGAAAGTGGGGAACGGAAATGTTGAAAGAGTCAAATTCAAAGTCAAAATATCTTTATTCCATAAAAATACTTAACATTTACTTGGACATGTCATAAAAGTATAAAAAAATGCAAAACAAAATAACCAAAAAAAAATATGCAATGTTGACTTGAAAAAAGCCCGTTCAAATGGTTGAGCTCATGAGAAGATACAGGCAAAGAAACTCATGGCCACTCTTTTTAATTGCCAGTAGTTGTTACAAATTACAATTAACAATTTTAACTTAGAAATAGAGCAACTCATTTCCAAACATCTTTATCGCGAACATAATCTTTAACAAAGTAATATGCTTTTTGGCAGAGCCTGTGCTTAACCACTTTTTTAAATTTGTTCAGTAATAATTGAGAACAGAGTGTCTTAACACTAACTAACTAACTAACTAACAATATGTGCGGGATACAACGTGAATCTAAAAAAAATAAAACAATTCAGATGTAGCCAACTCCGTTCTCCATTTTCCGTATATTTCGATACTCTTTTTTGGCTGACAAAACTCAACGCCGTGGTTTATTGCTATTTATTACATTTTTATTAAATATATTGTAGTTTAGGAATTTTATCTTGATTAAAATATATATTTTGTAAAGCACGCTTTACAACCTACTATTCAAAATACCAATGTATTGCACACTGGAATATATTACCCTTAGAAAGAAAGTTGTCCCAAAAAATCGTTGCTTCTAAAAGCACCCTAAGGTATGATTATTTGACCTTTTAGGTAAGACAAAGCGGAACGTTACGAGATCCAACACTCAATGTGTCTAATACGGGCGGAAAACGGAGAACGGAGTGTCTTGACTTTAGTTTTTTATGCAAAATAAAGTTTAACGCTAAAAAAAATAAAAAGTAGTGGCCAAAATACACGCAGGTAACCTTAGTATCGGCATACTAAGTATAAAGTTTGTCTCAGAAATCCAAAGTTGATCATAAAATAAGAGTCCGAGCTCACCAGGCACTTTCAAAATACATTTAAATATTTTTATTGACGTTGATCGATGAGTTAATAATCGCTTTTCATCTTTTCATACTTTACAGCGTAATTTAAATCATGTCTATATATTTTAAAAATGAAAGCCTTTTCACTTTTTGTGTGACCCTTGTAGGCAAACTTAAAATCTTCCTTGCTTGCCTTCGTTAATTTGTCCTTTCATTAAAAATAATAAAAAGTAAAGGTAAAATTCATTTTCAAAGAGTTCTTAAAGTAAATTAATAGGGCTTAATTTTCATAGACGTAAAATCTTTAGCAACATAGTTAGAAAGTTTGTTAGGTTTTGCTTATCAAGGTGAGGCGAGCGGGTCAAGTACACCGTCGCACTCTAGCGTGCGTCCGCGTTTAACACATAAACTATATTTTTAAGTTAAAATGCTTAACGGAATTTACTCTTTATTGTAAAAATGTTTTAAAATATTTTTATCTATATATAAATACGTGAAGTAAAAACATATTTTAAAAAATGCATGTTTTATGCATTTTTGTATATTAAATTAACATAATAAAAGTTACACACACTACCATGGTTTGACATCCATGTTTATATAAAGTGACATATACGTCACTACGCAATGGGTTATTAATGCATTTACATACATTGCTAAAGTCAACAATAAGTTATCTACGGGGACACTACTTAACATTTTTTCTGGTATAGTAAAATAGGTCTGGATAGTCAGAAACGACGTAGTTCAAAACGAATTTCACCGAAAAGTAGAGAACGTCTATCCAAGTGTAGAATGAATGTCCTAATAAGAAAAAATAATTTAATTTTTAATTAGTGAAAAATTGCTACATAGAGTTTTGTTTTAAAAATATTTATATTAATATTCATCATACACGTGCACTTTATACGCAAGAAATGCCGATATCATGTACTATAGAGTTCAGTGTATGTTCAGTTACACGTGGTATATAATTTTAACGATTGAATCGAATTACAAATAAAAGCTAGAGCTATAAAATGCAATTACTGCGCGATTGCTACTGGAAATGAGTTATTTGTATCATTATATATAATAATATATTGTCATTTATGTATTTTTCATCAAGATCGCCTGAAGTTATACAAGTATAGTTTAATTTTTGTATTAAACATAAAATTAAAAAGTATAAAATATATATTGCTTAAATATTGAACGTGATAAAAATATTATTAAATACTTTATGAAATCGAAACCTACTTTTAATTTTGTTAAGGAAGCGGTCATGTGCATAATAATTTTTCGATAAATTTATATTACTTTTTATTTGTTTCGTCATCTTTAAGTGATATACAAAAAAGAAAAAACTTGAAGATAAATACATATTTGAAGTAATATTTTCCTTTGTTCTTAAGCAAACTGTATTCAGGACTGTTTCCCATTCCATTCATATTAGATCCGGAACTCTACCTAATGGATTAGACTTTAAGAGGCCTCTGTCAACATTAACTGCTACGTTTTTCTCTCTAAAACAATACGACGACGAGGGTCGCTCGTTTACAATTCTATTTTTGCATCTCGGAGAGGGTTAAAAGCAATAAAAACCGGTCAAGAGTGAGTTTCATTCGTTTACAGAAAATTTTGACCTTTTACTCGCAGTTTCATTTTGTGACTTTAATGATATTTTTTATGAGATAAATTTAATTATTAGGTTTGGTCTATATAAAAAATATTTGATGTTTCTAAATTCGTTCAAAGGCAATCTCTGCTACGCTTGCGTAGCACCGTAGCACTTAGAATTCCAGTCATCATTCTGCTCGTGAATATGAAGTAATTAATGTTTACTTGTTGTAATGCCTGACTCTAATGAAAATTGTTTTCATAACTCTATAGCTAAATAGTTTGCCTCGAAATAAACAAGAAATCATTTTTAATTAAAAATAACTGAAAAATACAATTATTTAAAAATTCAAAACTCAAATTTAACTTGAATTCGAATTAAGGTAGTTTGGTTATAATCACAATATGACGATGCTATACAATGCTACTGGTGCATTACAAGATAGTCTAAAGAGTGAAAATGAGGTCCCCAGGTAGCATAAAATGTCAGTAGGTCTGCTGTCTATGTAACCAGGTCGCCTTATTAAGCTGCTTTCTCTCCACTTCACTTTCGCGTTGAAGGTAAACTATCGCTAGGTACTTTAATTAAAAACTTTCTCACTATCGAGTCTGAATTGAAAAGCTTATATTTTTATTGGACTAATTGGAATTTGAAATATTAGATGCTTTAATATTTGAAAAAGATTTTATTTATTTATCTTTTAATTAAGTAAAGTTATTAATTATGAGAGTTATAAAAGAGAATATCACAACGTTAAGGCGTAATCGATATTTTTTTCCGTACTGCAAAGTAAGCAGGGAGAATACAGTGTTAATACACTTTATTTTATCACATAATTTGCGTGTTGAGTCATGGAACACAATATGATCATTCCATTGTTTGGATACCAACGGCCAGTCGCGAACACGCTGAAGTAGTAGTAGCTATCCCACAGTGCCATGATGGTCTCAAGAAAATTATTTATGTTAGAAATGTTTTCATTTCTTCGATCAGTGTAGATGAAGTACGAAGTTAGATTTCATTTCCAAAAACTCATTGACTAAAAACGATGGAAAGTAGAGAACGGAATATATTGCTTGGTATTACTTTTTGCTAATGGAGACTGCTATATTATTTTGTTAATACGAATTTCCATCAACCTGATATGTAATTAATTATTCTCGTTAACTATACTCAAGGGTCCGCCAATTTTGTAAAAATCACAAAAAAGATAATTTACGTTCAACCACAAAAAGAATTAATATTAAATGTTCAATTATTATTTTAATCTTTGTGTCGGCGTTACGTACTCATGACAGGAAATCATTAAGCTTTCCTAGCACCCTTTACATTTTTTAACAGCAGAAGGGTTGCGGTCCCTTCCTCAAGTGTATTTAGGTATGATTATATACAAGTTTACGTTATTTGTTTCTTCTTTCTATTGTAGAAAAAAATATATATTTTTATTCTTTTAAGTCTTTTGCAAAAACGCTGGAAGGACCTATACGAAATTGCTTGTTGTTCCTTACTGGGCGACTTAAATCGTCCAATTTTAATATTATTTTATATATTATTGAGTGAAGGTAGAGTCAAGACACTTAATCTTTACTTTTTAAATTCAAGATATTACGTGCTGAAACTCAACATCATCTTTTATTTTACCAGAACGAAAAAATAAAAATGTGTAAATTTACAGACATACGTTGTACAACTATCATATATATATCACGATGGCCTTTATCCTATATTGTGCTGAACAATAAAATTATTCTTGTCAAAACTTTATAATTTGCTTCAACAACTATCATGTCCAATCACTTTAAAAGCAAACCTTCCTTGAAATTTATTCTAATTTAGGTTCTCTGTTAACAAAAACATCCATATTGTAATTGTAGGCTTAAAGATAAAAAGGGTGTCATATCGATATAATTTATATCTATTTATATTTAAAATATATTTAATAAATTTAATGTTTCCTATTCAACCCTCGTAGAGTCTGTCTGATAGAAAACTCATCGTTTTCTATCAGTTTACAATGTCGCTTGTTGCTAAAGTGCTTTTCATTTCACAATATTATACTTAACCTATTTTGAATGCTATTTTAAACTCATTTATTAAACATAACAAATTAAATGAATTTAAATATTTATTTTTTTAGCTTCACACTGTATCCCGCATATAGCAGGGTAGGTAGATTGAACCTGAGAACCTAGTGTTAAGACATTCCGTTCTTTTTCAACAATTCCGTTTAACACTTTCCGCCTCAACACAGCGCTTTGCCTTGTTACGAGAGCGAGGAAATGATAAATACTATTTATTATTTTTATTTCCTAGAGTGGGAATCGAACCCATAACCTGTCGCGCTTACAGTCGCACGCTAGTGCCTTTGTGCCGCAACAGTCCACATAAAATAAAAATATTTTATTAAAGTTTCACATTTTTATACCTTTTACAATTAGTTCGTTATCATCAAGTTCCTTCCTTTCTAAAGGATCATTATGCATAAAACTTTCCAAAGAGAAAAACTTTGTACGAGAAATAATGAAAAGCTTTACATTAATAAGCTCTTACTTCACGCCCAGTGCCTAGAATACAAAATGAGATCTAATGTTCCCTCATAATTCTATTTTTTTGAAGTTCAAAACTTCAAAATCTACAGTTTGTTCTTAAGTTGTTCTCTTAAAGCGATTTGTGTATAAATATTCTAGTATATTTTAAAGTTTATACTTTGTCTTCACTTCAATTTCATATTTATTTTATATTGTAAATATCTTATCTTACCATTATATTTTTTTTCACTGTCGCCAGCATCATGTAAGGTAGGCGAAGAATACCTAGTGATAACTTCCGGCCGACTTTAATGGTTAGATGTTGTATGTCATTACTGACGTCGTATTAGTAGACCAGTGGGAGGAATCAAAGGATTTCAAATGTACATCACTCATTGAGAAATGAACACGCTAACATAAATAAATAAATAAATTTTAAATTGATAGGCTAAGTTATGGGTTCGTTCGTGGGGTGGTTATATTTAAATTATTTTCATTTCCCTGCTTTGGTAAGACAAAGCCCCAAAGTTCCAGTATTTAACATGTAATATCTCGAATATGGCAAGCGGAGGACGGAGTGTCTGGTGTCAAGATACTCCGAATCTAATGGTTCTATCCACATTAGTACATAGCTTCACGCTGTATCCCGCATATAACAGGATAGGCAGAGGGAACATAGTGTTAAGACACTCCATACCCCACTTTCTGCCGAATTGAGGCATGCGTGCTGAGTGGCGGAACTCAACGCCGCTCTTTGTCTTGTTACCAAACCCAGGAAATGAAATATTCAATTTCCTGTACAAGGAATCGAACCCACAACCTGTCGCGTTTACAGTCGCACGCTTGTACCCCTGCGCCACGACAGGCGTTACCTATATATAAACCTATATTAGTATGCGGTCAAAACGTTAAAATGGAAAAAAAGCTTATTAAATCACTAACATTCTACGGTGCTACTTAAATTAAATTTTGAGAAAAGCTATAAATTATACAAAAAAAATAAATGAGAAGGAAAATATAACGTTTAAAATGAGATGAAATGAGACCAAGTAATCTACCTAAATACTTTAATCTGTTGTATAAATAAGTGATTTATTTACATCACTTTCAGAGGCGGCCGGTCATCCGCTTTGAATGATCGACGGAGCTTAAAATGCTTAATAATTCTATCGTCTTTTAGGCTTGTAGCACAGAAGTGCCTTCCCAGCAAGCTTACTCTAGGACTGACAATACTGACATCTCCATATTAACTACCGATTTGATAGTAAATTATATAAAACTTGAACTTGAATAAAATGATTAGCCCATTTAATTTTTGAAATTTTGCTAAATGTTATTTTCCACGTATGATAAACAGTAAGTAGGTACTTTATTACAATGTTTAGAGAAAGTCAGTGTTTTACTAAGTTTTAAAAATAAATTAAAAAGTATTGTTACACAGTTGACATACTCCTGTCTCAGCGTGACAGTTGTGGATTAAAATCCTGCTTGCGTGGATAATTTATGTTTATTCTATATGTTCATTTGTTGGATATGGTGTGACATATTTTTATTTTGGGTTCTGCATTGGTTGCATTGTTTTAAAGAGGCAGATCAGAGTCTTAAGAAAAAGAAGTTAATATTTTTAATTTTGGTCATGTGTATGTGTTTACATATAAAGTAAGCTATAGAACGATTTGCTTTGTCAAATTATGTCTTTGTCAAACTATGTATATTGTTCAAGTAACATATTGTCGTTCCTGTTAGCTTTCTCACTTAACAAAGGAATATAAAAACATTAAATATTGTTTTTTAGTATTTTATATAACGACGTATATTTTCTATTTTTAAATGTATTTTAAATAGAATAAGGTTCATATTTGCCCGTTTTGGTATACACTTTGAACCCCATGGTAATCGTATACTGAAGGTAATATGCCATAGTCTCACAAAGCCACTACGATCTAAAAACATATTAATTATATAAAGTAATTATCACCCTGTACATTTTCTTTCTAAACATTTTTCGTTTTAATAAAACGGGAATCCAACCGCGAAATCGTTTTTTGCCAGATGGTGGATTTTACACAGAGATTTTCTAGAGAGCGGCTTTAACGACACTTTCGGCTCACTGCGACTCGGAATCTTCATTAATATTAATATTATAAAAAGGCTCCATTATCTTATAATAGTTTCACTTTCAAAACTAAGTAAGCTGTTTTAGAAATAAACTGTAATAATAGTTCAGATAATTTTAAATCCATTTGAAAAAAGGTTCAATTCCACTGTATTCTTTTTCCTTTTATGTGTATTATTAATTAACAACTATTTAACTTTTTACTGGGTTAACCAATGTTGATGATTCTTTTTTTATACTATATGACGAATAGTTTTTGAGTTATTCGTAATAATTTTACATTTTAGTGAATTTTATTTGATGTCGTTTTTTTTATTAGAAACGTATTTTTTGCTGGGCATATTTTAAAATGCTATGTTTCACGCATCTCCCACATTTGTCGGGTTACATAACGAAGTCTTACCACACATATTATAGTATGGTTTACGAAAAAACTTGAAAAACTATCTTAACTGTGGCACATAACACCATAACTTAATTATTTATTTGATTCACTTTATTTAGCTTAAGCTGTATCTATCAATCGTTGTGAAAAAATCTACGTCTTACAGTGGCGAGGGGTGAAAATTTAATAAAGATAAGACGACATATTTAAGGAAGCCTGTATCTATATACAGGCTTCCTTAAATATATACTGGATCCATATATATCGGCTTATCTCTATAGATAAGCCGATATATATGGATCCAGTATATACAGTATATACAGGACAACGGTATATGCTGTTAAGTTTTCGTTGAGCTTGTTTTGTTTTACAATCTCAGTCCCAATTTTCTGACGACCTTACTTTTTAGCATCCAAATTTTTGTTGAGTTTGTTTTTTTGCAATTCCTTCCTGTTGTCTAATATATTATATGAAAATACACGAATAAATTAATTTATTTAATTTTTTTTAAATAAATTCCTTGTCTGTCTATCTTTTTCGTTTTGGAATTTATTAAATTTCGACGTATTGTGATTCGTTTTTAACGAATTGGGTATTTTATTGTGCTATATTTTTTTGTGAGGATAAACTATGCATGTATTATTTTTTGCATATTTATCCTGTTACATATGTAACAAAAGGTTACAGCTTTCTTATCTAGAATTTTAATATATCAGAATTTATAAATGTTGCCCAGTCGGAGTCTGACTGTGAACACGATTGCTTGTGTGTTCGATCCCCACTCGGGTGAATGATTTTATTTAAATAGTTTTCATATCGAGCTCTTTGGTTTTTGTGATTACTACACATATTAAATGAACCTATTTTAACCGGATTGATCACATATATTTTAGTTTTCGGTAATACATTTTTGGTAACTCGACATTTCGAGCACTACAGTAGTCCGTGGTCACAGGTAGACTGTCTACCGAAACGTTAATCCGCTTAAAAAAGTTTCATTTAATAATTTTCATATCTTCGTTTTGTTAAGCCAAAAACACGGCGTTGAGTTCCGCCATTCAACACGCAATGTCTCTGACGGAAAGTGGAAAACGGAGTGTGTTCACTTGACAATATGTTCTCTCGGGCTAGCTTGCTATGCTTGAAAGACCGTAAAATTAAAAATAACGTATAGTATATTGTTTCAAACAAAGAAATAACAATGAAAAAGTTAATTTTCAAATAAGAATAATTTAGTAGCATTTTCTTGCATTGAAACTATTGTGAATATTTAGAAATGCTAATTTAAATCTTACAGAAGCTTTGAATTTGTATTTAAATTTTAAATTATTTATAAATGAAGTAAAATTGTAAACTTTTTTGTATTGGAAGAGTAAATCGAAATTATTTACATATGACCCATATTTTTCCCAACTCAACGCCGCACTTTATCTTGCCGGAGTAGGGAAACGAAAATTATTTAAATAGATTATATTTTATATTACATGGAGTGGGAATCGAACCCATACACAATCACGTAAAAGTCAAATATTGTCCCATTACGCCACGATGTCTCTAATACATACAGAAAAAAAAAGATTAAAAATCTCAAAGGTGTCATAACACTAGGTTCTCCTCCTCTTCCTCCTCTGCTAACCCTGCTATGTACGGCATACAGCGTGAAGTTAAAAAAAATTAAAATCGATCTGGCAATAATTGAAAATTCAAAAATATATAAAATAAATAACTATTTAATTTTCACTGCAAACTAAAAACGGTACAAATGTCTCTTTTATAATAACAAATGTAACCCTACTCTCAGTGGCATAGAATTTCCAGTATATTTCTTCCGATGCCCTTCGGGAATGCGGCTCCTTCACAATGAAAGTTTCGCCCCGCTTTTATTTAACGTGTTAGCTGCACATTCTATTGGTTTTGCTTGAATTTTTTTATTTGAATTTATATCTATCTATCTATTTCTTTATATTTTTGGTTTATAAAAGTATTTATAGATAATAAAAAGAAAGTAATTTTATCAGGTAAAGAAAATAACAACGAATGCTCTTTACGTCCCACAAGAGATTCACTATATTTCCTGCATATGTAGGCAAAGAGAACACAGTGTCAAAATACTTCGTTTTTCGCAATAACTTTTACGTGTTACTAAAAATTAGGAAAATAATATTAGTTTGTCACTCCCTCCACTTGTAAATTTATTATTTGTAAATAAATATATACGTTAACAATAAACGTCTCGTGACGTGATATGGTCATATATTTAATTAAATCGGTGAGTAACAACGTAAGTCACAAAGAATGCAAAAATTCGTAATCGATTTAAACTAGTTTGGAAAGCTAGCAGGCAAGATGCGTGTTGTTTTTCTCCCTCCTGCGAAATTTGAAAATCCGGACTTACGTTGTTTCTGCACTGACCGATTCGATTACCATACATATACTTTACAACAGAACATTCAGAGAAAATAGTGGCGATAATTATAGCATAATTATAATTATCTCTTTTCATTGCCTAGCAAGAAAAAAATCACATATACGAAAAAATAATAACATAATAAAAGTCTTTGTTTACTATCTAATAATTATGGTTGAACAATAAAAGAACAACGCTTAACGAAATATTTACTTGTTTCTCATATTAATTATAGCTTATTAATATCATATCTTGTTGGGAATTAATAAAAATATCTTGGGACTCAGTATCTGATAATAGCTACATATTCCCATACATCTTACGTGATCGTATGTACGAAAATTTATTAGATATTTTGTTTCAGCTTCAAGCTTTATTCTGCATAGCAGGGTAGTCAGAGAGAACTTAGTGTCAAAATATTTCGTTCTCCGCTTTCTGCCCGAATTCGAAACGTCATCGTGTTTTGTATTACCAGGACGGAAAAATGAAAATAATTTAATAATAATTTATATTTGCTATTTTTCTTCTAGATAAATACGTTATTTCATAAAACACATAAATTTTCATCGGAAAAAAGAAATTTGAAAGATTACGTACCAGATTTAAGATTTATTTTCTCTTTAATGAGCTCTTTGTTTTTCGCGATTATTACACATATTAAATGAAACCACTTTAAACGGATTAATCGCGTATTTTAGCATTCGAAAATACATTTCTGGAAACCCGACGTTTTGAATACTTTACAGTAGTCCGTGTAGTAGTCTACCTGTGACCACGGAAAAATAAAATATACTCTAATTGCGTATATTTTCTGGTTAAAATAGTTTCATTTAATCTTTCTCTATAATTTAAAATAAACAAAAATGAGAAATATTACTGCAAAAAATGTTAGATATAATATTGAACTTTAAGCCGCGCACAAGATTTTTTAATTTCGTATAAGAGAAATAAAGTAAACATTAAAAAAAAATATCATTTTCGTTTTGTACAATCAATCATATAGTTTTATGGAATCGATTACCAACAGGCGCCTCTCGGACTATGGCGGGTTCGCGATGGTAATATTGGCGATTTAATAACGCGGATTATTAGCAATGGCTTTTAATAATCGTTGATGTATAACGTTGCATAATATGTTCATTTATCAACTTGATAGCTCATTTATCAAATATTTAAATTAATAATTTAAATGTAATTGTAATTCGACTTATATCTATGCTTATTATTTCATTTGTACGTTACATTTTATTATTGTTTGTTGAAGGCAAATTGAAATTTGAAAGGGGAAAATCAGAATCTTAAATTTTAAAGAGAAAGTTATGATAAGTAATATATTTAAAACTTAGATTAAAATGTCATACATTAATAATACTAACAGATAAAAAATAGCAGCATTTACCTCGGTCATCTTGTCGTACCAATAGAAAAAAAAATAACCCATATATAGATAGTTAAAAGAGAAAAAAAACTCGCTTACAATCTCAATAAAAAAAAGATATCAATAAAAGAAATCGAATCAAGTCTCTGTAGAGTTATAGTATATTTAAATAAAAATAAAAACATCTTTGGTGGATACGATGTTAATGATTGGATCTGTTATAACATCAATTTATAAAAAAGTATTCCAGTTGAAAAAGCCCGCGTGTTGATTTTTTTAAAACTTTTTTCCAGCTATTATAGTACCAGCTTCCATTTGCAAATTCGTCCCGTCTTTACATGTTAATGATGTATCTAAATAGTGTAGAGGACATAATAGAATTGCTTAAAATACATTTTTATATTTATTGCAACCCGTTTTTATAACTAGAAATATAACAATTGCAAAAGTGTATAAAGATAGATGGAATAAACGTTTGATACTCTTACTCGCAAAAACTACAGAACAGATCTAGGTGAAACTTTAGCAGTAGGGTATATAGCAATTAATAAAGATTGTGTATAATTTGATAGTAATTTAACGAAACTAATTTATTTATATAATTAAACTTATTTACCTGGTCTATAAAATATCGATTTTAATATTTCTGTCGTGGCGCAGAGGCACAAGCGTGCGACTGTAAAAACACGACAGGCTGTGGGTTCGATTCCCACTCCAGGAAATGTTAGTATTTTCATTTCCTGGGTTTGGTAACAAGGCAAAGCGTGGCGTTGCGTTCCGCCATTCAACACGCAATGCCTCAATTTGGCGGAAAGTGGGGAACGGAATTGTTGTAAGAGAACGGAGTGTCTTAACACTAGGTTCTCAGGTTCCCTCTGCCTACCCTGCTATATGTGGGTTACAGCGTGAAGTTAAAAAAACAAAAAATATTTCTGTCTCTATGATTAATATTGTAAAATTCAGATTTCAATTTGAATGTATCGTGAAAAATCAATTGAAAATGTTTTCTGTTGAAATATATAAATTTCAAACTTAATATTTTTGCTCAGCGCCAGTAAATCTCAAACTTGAATTTGCTGAAAGCCGAACATATTTCATAGTTATGGTCTTCTCACACGCGTATTTATCATTCATATATTATACTTAACTAAAAAAGCGCCGTAATGTAAGCACTTGAGTTATTAAAATGACATTTAGATTAAAATACAACAATAATCTATATATAGAGTAATTATAAAAAGTCATTTCATGTCTCCGACCTGGCAAGAAAAGCGCGACGTTGAGTTCCGCCACTCAGCACGCAATGTCTCGAATTTGGACGAAAAACGGAAATCGGTGTGTCTGGAGACTAGGTTCTCACTGCCTACCCTGCTATATGCGGGATACAGCGTGAAGCTATGTATGTATGTATGACATTTTTACCACCAATATGTGGAATAACTTACATGACCATGAGCTATTCATTTTTAGAAATCCTTATAGCTATACTTATTTTTTAGTTTAATAAATATTTGTTGTATCGCCAAAAGAAAACAAAATATTAACATTTTTATATTATTCATTTGTTTATTTGTTTCCACCTATTGCTATACTGTGTCTAAGCGGACTATCTAACTACGCTCTACTAAAACAGTAAAAAATGTCTCTGTATATTGAATATATTTACAAAAACGTAATTAAAAGACATAAAAAAACGACAAAAGAATATAAAATAACCTTTTTTAAATACAAAAAAAAATACGTACATGGGAGAAGTTAGTAAGTATATAGAATGTATTGATAAGCTGACACAAACTTAATACTTTTTCTAATAAAAACCAAAGTAATCACAATTGTATAACCTATTTTGGTGGTAGGAGGTTCGTCCTCCGTCTGGCTCGCGACCACT
>JAKGSA010000122.1:326930-435941 GCA_033558755.1 Philaethria dido
TGCTCGTTTGCCATCCGTTATCCATAAAAAAAAAAAAAAAACCTAACAAAGTAGATACTATATATTTAAACAGCGTACTAGAATGCTCATCTGACGTATCTTAAATACCGTA
Organism: Philaethria dido; assembly: GCA_033558755.1. Classification (NCBI taxonomy): domain Eukaryota; kingdom Metazoa; phylum Arthropoda; class Insecta; order Lepidoptera; family Nymphalidae; genus Philaethria; species Philaethria dido. The sequence continues at coordinate 327,043 of JAKGSA010000122.1, forward strand.
TAATGTGCATGAAGCCTTACGAGATTAAGTATTATCTGCGAACATGCAGGAAACTTATGGCGCACTTACGTTTTATGTAACCATAATACTAATTGCGAATTCACTAAGGAGGATGTTTTCTTTAAACAACATATGTTAATATTTATGTTAAAGTTATTTATTTTATATTTATAGGTAAGTTATATATTTTAAAAATTCGTGTTAATCATTTTTTATAATAATTAGCTTTAGTCTGCGCGCGTTACTACGCCACTAAACATAAATTTTAAGCAAAGACATTTTGTAAAAACATTCATATCATTTTGAGCAATTTTAATGATTTTGATAATTTCGAAAAAAATGTGTGGTGCTATCTGTCGAAAATTGGTCGTACCTTCTCAGAAACCTTCGTGGGTTCATGCATAACAACTTTGCTGAAGATCATCACATGATCAAATGCATAGTTCACAATTCTATAAAAGACATACAGACAAACATTCATTTTTATATAGAAAGATATACATAAACACAGCTTCAAGCTGAGGCAGTTCTAGAAAGCCTAATGTAAGACACTCCGTTCTCCCCTTTCCACTCGAAATCGAGACATTGCATGTTGAGTGGCGGAATTCAATTCCAACTTTATCTTACCAGAGGGAAATAAAAATATTCAAAATATAATCAATACCCTAAATGAGAATCGAACCCTTAACCAATCACTATAAGTTTGTAAGAACAGAATTTATGGTAACTAATAATTTATAAACATTCTTTATCAAAAACAGTTCAGTTCAGTTTCTAATTATGGACTTATGACAACAGTTTTAGAACAAATTCTTAAGACAAGTAATACCCAAAATAAATATACGCATTTACATATTCACGTGTTTACTTAAAAAAATGTATGCTAAACTTTTGTATATTATGTGGTCTATGTATGTGGCGGCGTATGGCATAAGGGTAAGGTAACAATAGCGATAACCTTTGAGGTTCCAACTCAAGGCCGTGCTCGCTGCGCCTATCACTATTTGAAGCTATTTCTTTGGAAAGTCATCAATAACAGTCTATGTAATGATATATTAGATGTAACAAGAGAACCGATTTATTATAATTATTTTTCGCATTTTCCAAATATACTAGCGCACAAAAAGAAAATCTAGTGTTAAGACACTCCGTTGTTCCCTTTCAGCCCGATTACAAGATAATATGTGTCAAGTGGTGGAACCCAAATCCTTTATGGTTACCAAAATTTGTAAACGAAAATAATTTAAAAATAATAATTACCCCGAATGGGAATTCAACCCAGAACCAACTGCTTTGAGAATTAAACGCTAATAATTATTTTACATGTAAATTCTAACTTCCATTTTATAAAATTTATTATCATTCATAATAATGATTCACACATTATCTTATTATCTCAATATTTTAATAAATATTTAATATCTCGATGTTTATTATTTATAATAGTAAGTAGTGATTTACGTTTTTATACTCGTTTTAATTGATTGAAAAGGAAACCAATGTTTACAAATAAAGAGTTTCTTTTTCTTATCAATATAGAATAGGTTAATTAAAACAAAATAATCATGTGAAAAAAATTATCGCCTATTTGACATATATTTAATAACAACGTTGCGTAAAACGACAAATAATATAAACAATAACAAAAACACTATGTAGTGTGTTAAAATAATTTATTAAAGTTTAGAGACGACTGGATATCTTAATTTCTGGTGGAGAATGAGGAACGGAGTGTTTAGGCACTATGTTCTCTTTACTACTCTGGTATGCGGGAAAATGCGTGAAGCTGAAACTGGCATCAACCCGAAATCTGAAGCCCTAATTGACTGATTTGGTTAGAATTTTTTTATAGTGATTTTAAGGTACAATGACCAGTGCGTGTTGCCAGTGATGACATACGGAAGGAGACGTGGTCGCTATGTGTCTCATAATAATGCTCAAGGTTAATCAGCAGGCAATGGAGATATCAATGCTTGGTATTTCATCAGAATCAGAAATGAAGAGATCCATTAGATTCGAGAACAAAAGTTACCCACATTGCTCGAAGTATTGCTCAGCTGAAATGGCAGTGGGCGGGAAACACAGCGAGGACAATCGATGGCCGTTGCAACGGAAAGGGTCTCGAATGGCGACCACGAACCGGACGACGCTCAACGTGCAGTCCACCTAACAGTGGACCGGAAGCCGCTGGATACGGGGGGTACAAAACCAATCGTCGTGGACATCCTTGATGGAGGCCTCTATCCGGCAATGGCATTAGCATATATACGAAGATAAAGAACCTGTAATCATTTTGTATAGTCTCACAGTGCAAATTGCGCCATGAATACCTAACGTATTTAGTAACTAATATTTAATCATGACGATCTGTTTATATTGACTTATTGTAGGTAATCAACATTTCTACAAACATAGGGCACAGTTTGTTGACATAAATTCACACACATGAATAATTTTATTTGTACTGCATAAATCATGTATATTTTACAATTTTAATGATGGATGAAATGTTTAATTATATGTATAATAATAATATATATCTATTTGTTCTGAATGCACTCGTAACTATACTTATTATAGGCGTAAATGGTAACAATAAAAATAGTGTAGACTAACATGGTATATATGGTTTTGAAATTCTAACAGAATTTTTAAGGATTATCTGTTATTTAATAAAATTTAGAAAAAAATCTTGTAGCTATATCCTCCCGGCATTTTATGGTATTCTCGTTGAGTCCGGACACCTGTGCAAATTTTGAAACACCTCGAATAGTAAGAAGTGTGTTAAAATATTTTTGCAAAATTTTCTGATATACATAGATAGATTAGTGCCGATGAAATAAATTAAGACGCACTCAATAAAATTAAATATCATATAGATTATAAGATTTAATTACGAGTGTGTACATTTAAAAGACCACTGTAGATCGAATGAGTATTGATATGCTCTTTGAACCTAAATATCTTTTCGTGATAATACTAGTTGGTTTTTTTGATAATAAATGATAATAAAAACACGTCAGTATTACCCATAAATTGTGTTATTTGCATAAGTATCATGAAGCTAGCTTATACATACATATATGTAGACATTACAGAAGATACTGAAGCATATTGGAAGATTCATTCTAGTGTTTACTTTCGCTGTCATTTTATTCGACTGACCAGTAGCAATACGACTTGTTCCTAAAGTAAATATTTTAGGTATTAGAGTGTAACTCTAAAATGTAGCTTTTTGTTTGCTAAATATATTTTTTTTAAGGTTACCAGAAATTTAAGCTTAAGATCTAATAAACGCCTGTCGTGGCGCAGTATTTTCATTTCTTGGGCTTGATAACAAGGCAAAGCGCGGCGTTTAGTTCCGCCACTCAACACGCAATGCCTCAATTTGGCGGAAGGTGGGGAACGGAAATGTTGAAAGAGAACGGAGTGTCTTAATACTAGGTTCTCTGGTTCCCTCTGCCTAGCCCGCTATATGCGGGATACAGCGTGAAGTTAAAAAATATATATATATAATTACGCTTAAATATCAAATCAAAGTCATTACTTTTGCGAATAAAATTATTGTACCTTGATTAATCGTGTATATTTTTAGTGTTCGCAAATATATTTTTTGTAACCCGACGTTTCAAACACTTTACAGTAGTTTGTGTTACATATAAACTACAGGGAGGCCTATGACCACGGGTGGTTAAAATGGTTTCCTTTAATATACGCGTAAATATATAAATGCGTGCGTAATGCGTGTTTGACATTAAGTTAATTTCGAACATACAATTTACACACACATACGCTTGTAGACAAAAAGATAAGAACATGTGAAGCTGTTTTTATTGAAAAATCGTATTATAGCATTATAAACAAATACGTCGTCGTCGTAGTCGTCCTATCAGTCGTGCAACGCCCACTGCAGGACAAAGGCGTCCCCCATGGATTTCCACGACGATCGGATCTTGCGCCTCCCGCATCCATCGGCTTCCGGCGATCTTGACCAGATCCTCGGTCCACCTGGTAGGGGGTATGCCCACTGAACTGAACGTCGTTCGGTTTATGGTGGCTATTCGAGAACCTTTCCACCCCAAATACAATCGGTTTTCCTCGCTATGTGTCCCGCCCATTGCCACTTCAGCTGAGCTATGTCGGTAGCTTTTGTTCTCCTACGGTTCTCTTCATATCTGATTTAATCACTTAGGGAAATACCAAGCATTGCTCTGTCCATTGCCTGCTAAAACATAAACAACTACATCGGAAAATATTTATATTGATTATGTTTTTGTTTTTCCTGTTTACATATTTATTTAGTATTAACACTTACTCGATGCTATCTCTCTTTCTAAGAAGACCCGTGAACGACTTATTGTAAATATATTATTCCACGGAGTGAAATTTAAATTCAGTTTAATTTGAAATAAGATAATAACTAATTTTTTTTTTTTTTAATTTAAAAAAATTGAATAATAAGAAATAAAAAAGTTATCTTAAAAATTGCTGAAAAATCATTCATTTTTTTCATTGGATGGAAAGAAGCCAATTCTTAGCTCCGCACTCTAAATTTAACAAGACTTATTTTACGACTATTACAATTTAACTATAGTAAAGCCTGTCGTGGCGCAGAGGCACAAGCGTGCGACTGTAAATGCGACAGGTTGTGGGTTCGATCCTCACTCCAGGAATTGTAAAATTTAGTATTTTCATTTCTTGGGTTTGGTAACAAGGCAAAGCGCGGCGCTGAGTTCCGCTACTCAACAAGCAATGCCTCAATTCGGTGGAAAGTGGGGAACGGAATTGTTGAAAGAGAATGGAGTGTCTTAACACTAGGTTCTCTGGTTCCCTCTGCCTACCCTGCTATATGCGGGATACAGCGTGAAGTTAAAAAAAAAGACTATAGTTATGTTATAAATAAAATGTAATGATAATCATAACCATAAGTTATTATAATAACATGTAATTTTTCCGGTCGTGATCTATCTGCATACAACGTCAAGCATGCGCCCCTGCATGTTTAATATGGGAAAATCTAATATACAATAATGATTATGTTATAAGGAATTGACATAATTTATTACTAAGTATTGACTTTTAGTTATTTATATTTAATACTAAATTTATAAAAACAAGAGTTCAGTCACGTTCATTTATTTCGACTTGATTTCTAGTGACTTTTCCTGGGAACGACATATATTTTTCAAAAATATTAGAAACTTTCTATGTGTTAAACAAAAAAAATTGTAAATAATATTTGGGTACACTTTAAAAAAGAAAGACTAGACGAAACATGGTAGGATTATTAATTATGCTTTTAAAGCGCTATTTACAACGATTTTTTTATAATTTTATTTCTTAGGTACAGATTGTCTTTATTAAAAATATATATCAACTCAACACGTAATGCCTCAATTTGGCGGAAAGTGGGGAACGGAATTGTTGAAAGAGAACGGAGTGTCTTAACACTAGGTTCTCAGGTTCCCTCTGCCTACCCTGCTATATGTGGGATACAGCGTGACTATTTTATTCGTCAATGCTTTACAATTATTGATTAGTGACAACGGTACCTTTGAAATAGAATGTTCTCCTCTTTCCGATCAAATTCGAGGAATTACATATTAGCGTAACTCAACGCCGTGGTTTATCTTATCAGAGCGGGGAAAAGAAAATAATTAAAATATAATCATTTCCCCGATTTGGAGTCAAACCCAAAACCACTCAGGTTTAGAGTCAGACACTGTCCCACCGTGCCACAGTGGCCTCAATTTTTTATAATGCTTTATTTATTTTAGCTTTTACACGCACATAGCAGGGTAGGCAGAGGGAACCTGAAAACCTAATGTTAAGACACTCCGTTCTCTTTCAACAATTCCGTTCCACTTTCCGTCGGATTTTTTATTATAATTATTATAATTATTTTAAAACATATTTTTTGTTATTATATGATGCAAGAGTGAGTTGTAATACCACAAGAGAGAGATCTTCAGTGACCTTTGAACAGACTAAATCGATAGTACAAAATAAACAAGGTCACCTATGTACAAAACATGAGGACTCCCCCTAAGGCAGAATTTGAAATGCCTATAATAAATATACACTGTTAGAAGTGTATTTTAATACAACTCCAGTATTTTCATAATCTTAAATGGGGAACACTTAATAGAGATACAAGTAGGCAGTAGCAAACAGTCGATGAAGCAAAAAGTATTTTGTAGACCGTAGCCCTTCAAGCATTTGGCATTCCCCCAGTTTTTTGTGTGAAGCATTACGTAAAAATGAAGTATACTCGTATATATTTAAATGATAGAGCCACTAATCCAATGAGAGTTGCGGATAAATAAAAAAATCTAAATTGATATATTATTTTAAAATCTAACTCTGATTTGAATAAAGCCTTACAATTTCTTGATACCAACTGAATCGACCAATCATATTAACTGAAAGTCGAACGAATTTAATATATTTTTTATAATAATTAACATTTTGATAAAATAAAAAAATCGACTTCAAATAAAATGCACAAAAGATCAATTTTTTTGAGTAGGTTAAAAAACTCCAAGATGTCGCTCACAGCTTGTTTGCGTGTACTTTATGTTTCTTGCTACTTACTTTTCTATTTTATGTAGTTTTAACAGTAAATCGTAAAATAACTTCATACCGTAAGCTAACTTCAACACCTCGCACAGCAGGGTAGTCAGAGAGAAACTAGTGTGAATTCACTCCGTCCTTCACTTTCCGCCCGAATTCAAGAAGTGTTGAATCAACGCCGCGGTTTGTCTTATCAGAGCGAATAAAATTAATAACTTAATGATAACAATTTAAATATAATAATTTCCAAAATTGGGAATCGAACTATGGATTCAGACTATAGTGTTTTATTTTCAGTGAGACGCTATCTCATTGCGCTACTATGAACTTTAACGTAAATGCCATTAACATCTTGTAAAATCCTGTAAATTTTTTTTCAGCTTATAAAAACCCGTCCCTTAGGAATTTCAGGAAATTTCCTCTGAAGCTCTCTAAAGCTCTGATCTGCAGATTTCACCTTCTTACGTATACTACGTATGTATTAATGATGATATTATAATAAATAATCTTTAATCTCAAACAAAGCTATCACAATCAGAGTAGGTGGCCTACTTTTTCTCCACTACTATATTTATAAGTACTATACACGTACATGTTCATCTACATACAATACAGAAAACGTTTTGCGCTTTATACATTTAAAACTACTGTAAAATAACTACTAAAAATATTTTATAAAAGCTACTCCAGTTGTTAATATATTTTATGCAGGCTTGAAGTGGTCAAAAAAGAGGATTATAGCGGACCGTAAACTCGAGAACTCGTAAAAGTTACATAGCTCTAAAGCTCTAAACCTGTAAATGAACGCGTTCTGTTGCGAGCAAAGCCGCTACAAAAATATTCAGGTCTAATTGGGATACACTGTGCATAGAATATAGAGTGCACTAGTTTATTTGATCAATGCTTTCTCTTGCAATTGCCTCTTTTTCGATTTTGTTGATTTTTTAACAAATGTGAGAGAATTGAAGTTATGTTAGTATATATCTGCTATATCTTTAATCCATTATGGAAATAGTAAAAGTCTGTCAACTAAATAATTAAAAAAAAATAACAAATATATATGTAAGCGTCTCTCACACAATCATTTGCCCCCAAATGACGCATATGAACTTAGACAACAGATAAGCATACATATATATTTTAAATACGTAAATCAATAACCAGACATGTGTCAGACACTAATGCGTATCACACAAATGTACTAAATGAGATCGAACCATACCATTTAACAATTGGAGTGTTTAATCACTACACCAGCAGGCCGGTTCATACCATCATCTATATATAAATACGTGAATATATAGATGATGGTTACGTAGAATTACAGGGACGGAGAAACATGAAATTTGGCACACTTATAGTTTATATATGGAAGGAGTGCAGAATACTAATATTTATTTTAAATATTAAAGTAAAATAAATGTTACACACACTACCATGTTTATATAAAGTGACATATACGAGTACATTGCTAAAGACAACACGTTGTTAACGCGTCAATGGGTGTCCCCATACTAGTCATATTAAACTTATGACATTAGATATATATGAAAGTACATAAAAATAGTGTTTCAACTTTCACAATGTTGAGACCACATTTGCTTTTAGATAAGATATAATAAAGTTTTCTAGTTTTAATGTTATAACTATTGTTATCTCCAGACTACAACTTTAAGTTATTCAACGTGATAATAACTAACTTCTCTTAAGAGGTCAATGCACTTATATTAACATCAAATACAGAATCTTTGTAAGAAATTCTAACAGAAATTGAATAAGGCAGCTCCTAAAAAACACAGATCGTAGTAAACAGATACATTACTTACAGACCTCTTCTTGTCTGCGATAAAAGATTGCTTTAGTTTTGTTTTGATTTATGCTAAACCTAACATGTTTTTGTAATAAATGTGAGTGGGGACTTAGGAAAATATTTTTTCACCAATCATTGACTTGATTGAAGTTTCGATAGGTTTGTCACTTTTTTATCCATTTTTTGTATAATCTTGTCTTGATTTAAGATTTGGGATGGAATTAATCATTAAAATGATCATATACGTGTGTGTAGAAGAGTATGATAAATCGAGAAAAAGTTATTTAAAAATAACTTTTCGCATTTTCGAAGCATTAGTATAGATACATTGAGTGTTAAGTGTATGAACTCCACGTCACTATTTAGTTAACTAAATGAACATTTAGTATTCTAAACGCTCTACCTTATTAAGCTTTGTCAAAAAAGCTCTCTCTCTAAACATTGTTATTTAAGAAAAAACGACATGCATAAGCTTCTGATGAAAAATTGTGGTTCTTCATGTCTTATACAATCGTATTTGTCAAAACTACACGAGCGTACGAATTTTCCAATTGCTGGATTAAGATTGTGTCATGCACGATGGCTATAGAGGATTTATCGTTCAAATTTCAGTTTGCAGAGGCAATGTAAAACGCAAGAATTTCACGAAATGTTTGGTTCGCTATGAAAAGTTTGTAAGTTTCTGAATTCATAATAAAAGTGAGCGTCATATAAATGTATTCTTTCACATATTTTCTACATAGAATTTTTTCAGCAGCTTCAACTTTTTACCAGTGCTACAGACTAGGTAAAGATATCGGTGACAAAATTCTGCGTGCTCTTATTTCCGCCCGAATTAAATAAATAGATTGTTAATAGACAGGTCTCAAAATGCCTCATATTTCGAAACCGGTGAAATGAAAATACTCTGTGGGCATCGTACCCACAACCCATCGTGTTTAGTTGTTAAATAAACACTATTGTAGTACAATAATTTTAAAGTAACTAACTGAGGCACAAACTATGTTCGCAAGTAAAATTTCGAAACGAAATTTCCTAGATTGGAATTCTTATTAGATTTATTAAGTTATAAAAATCCAAAAATCCAACATCTAAATACCTAAATATCCAAACTTTCACATTTATAATCTTAATGGGCTGATTATTCCTACGACTAATTAAAGATTATTTGCCTCGATTAGAAATGGTGTTATTACATAATAGAATATTTTCTTACTCTACTGTACAATTAAATATTTAATTTTGGTTCACTAATAGTTTTGTCGTACTCTTACTCTCTATATATATTTTAAACATCTTCACATTTCGTTACATGACGATATAGATACAATTTCTGACATAGAATAAGATATCAGGACTGATTTAATATCTGAAAAGACCACAAAATTTCTTATATAAACTTTATTTTCTACATTTTATCCCAAAAAGCAGGGAAGGCAGAAAGAACCCTGGTATCAAGACACTTCTAATCCCTCTTTTCACCCGAAATGAATCAAACAAGGGAAATCAACGCCACACTTTGCCTTACCGAGATATAGAAATAGATTAAATATAATCATTTTTCTCAACGGGGATCGAATATACAACTAATTATGTTCACAATCTGATGCTGTCCCACTGCACCATTATGACCTCAAAGCTGATGACCTGAAAATTATCACTATGTAAAATGTCAGAATCCACTATACATATAGGCTAATCTTAAATCTTTGGTTGGATTCGTCAATTTACTTGCAGGTCAGACATTACGTAGACTGCGGTAGTTTCGATATAGCGTCGGCGAGGGCAGGGCGAGGCCATCTATTTGAAGTTCAATCTTTGGAAACTAAAATATCAACCCGTTTAACCGATTACCAATATACCATATAAATTTGGGTCTCTTTTAGGTCAAGCTTAAATACACATAAGCTTATATCTAAGTTCAGTTTTCCTCACTTATACGAGTATGTCATACATACATGTGACTAAATGATTGGGGTTACAAGTCCTACTCTTGGATAACTATCTGTCTATAAATATGTTTAAGAAATGCATAGTCGAAGTTGTAATAACAGAAACGCAAGCATATTTAGTTAATTTATCAGGCTTTTTACAAGGCACGGCGTTGAATACCGCCAATGAATAAGCAATGATTCGACTTCAAATTGTAAGCGGCGAGAGTTTTGACACTAATTTTCTCTGAATACTCTGCTATGTAGAATAAATCATGTAACTTGTTTATTACGATTCAAGGGTTTTCTTCATTAGGTCTATAGCCCAAAATGCGAAATCTGTGAGGATAAAAAATAATAATACTTACCTGACTCTAATGGAGAGGTTGCCTGAACCGACAACCCAGGACCGCACGTCTTGGCGCAGAGGAGTAAGGAGACCCGACCCCAAATAATGGGATAAGGGGTAGAAGAAGACCTGATTCTAATGGTGGATAAAAACTATAATATAACAGTAGCTATGTATAAACTTTTACATCCGTATATAAAAGGTTAAGCTCAAATGAAAGCTGAAATTGTGTTGTAATACAAACAGACACGGTATTATAGACATGCAATCAGACAATATTATCGGAAATAATCCCCAAAAGGTGAAAACGAAGTATTATATTTTGCAGATGTAATTTCAACGTATAGACTTTTGTCGAAATTTATGTAGGTCAAATCGGTATAACATGTTATAAGAAAAAAGTAACATATATTGCTTTAATATGTCCTAAAATAAATATTTTAGCAAAACTAAGTATATTCACAAATGTCTACATAATACAATGTATGTGTTTGAAATAGAAGCCTTTCAACAAATAATTTCCATATATATAATTTGAGATAGTTATAATGAATGAATCAAAAATCTAAATATATAACGTATTAGTAAGGTATATCAGTAATAAACTTACTGGCCAATCGCGTTTTTTCTCACATACCCGGGCAGTTAAAGAGAGCATAATGACAAGACACTACGTTCTCCTCTTTCCGCCTAAAACCGAAGCATTATGGATTGAGTGACAGAACTCAATGGTACGCTTTGTTTTACCACAACGAAAAAATAAAAATAATTTAAACATAATCATGCCCCGAAGTAGAAATCTCAGCCTTAACCAATCCTGTATACAGACAGACTGTGCCCCACTGCGCCACCATGGCATTTAGAATACGTATATGATTTTTTTTAGCTTCACGCTGTATCCCGCACATTGCAGGGAAGGCAGACGGAACCAGAGAACCTAGTGTTAAGAAACGCCGTTCTATTTTAACATCCCTGTTCCCCACTTTTCGCCGAATTGAAGCATTGCGTTTTTTGCGCGCTTTACTTTATTACCAGTGCGAGGAAATGAAATTACCAAATATCAATTATTATAAATATTTAATATTATTATTTCCTGGAGTGGGAATCGTACCCACAACCTGTCTTGTTTACAGTGCAAGGTCGTGCCTCTGCGCCACGAGAGGCCTCTGTATATGATATTACCCAACAATAAGTATATGTAAGTATCAGCATTTATTAGCTTTAAACCAAGCCACTACAACTTCCCGTAGCGAACTTTACGTTACAAAGCTCGTAAATAATGTTAGAGCCTTAAGCTTAAAACAAGCTTGGAGCTCATTGTACTGCATAGTTGAGTTTTGAGTACTTAGGTACAGTACATTGTTTATATAAATAAGTGAGTAAACAAATGTTGAATTAAATGCATTATAAATGAAACTTTACCAACAATATTTTTAGCAGCTTCACGCTTTATCCCGCTTATTAGGATAGTCAGAGAGAACCTAGTGTCAAAACACTCCGTTCCCTGCTTTCCACTCGAATACGATATATTGTTTGTTAAGTGGCGGAACTCAACGCCGCAGAGTGAAAAATTAAAATAATTAAAAAATAATCATCTCTCCGAATGGGAATCGAACCTACAACCAATCGCGTTTACGGTCAAACGAAGTCGCACTGCGCCACAATGGTCTCTATGACGATATTTATGAATTCAAACAATATGTTACGTGAAAAAAAAAGTGTAAAAAAAAAGTCAAGTAGCAAATGTGCTCATTATACGTACTTAAAAATTTGAATTTAAGAATTCAAAAGAGAAAGAGTGCATGGGCGTATTTTTACCCGGCATACAAAAATAATATAATCAAGATATTTTGTTTAATATTAATCGTTATTTGTATATATCTATATATTTATGTGTGACGCAAAAGTTTTAAACTCCTTTTTACGGAAGGTATGTGGGAGAGTGTGAAATTTGGCATATATAACAGTTTTAACATTTTGATAATAAAGTAAAATACATGAAATTATTTAAAAAAATATATTAAAAACACTACCGTATGTCTGACATTCACTTTTGTATGAACTATCTGCTGCTAGTATATCTATTACACAGGTGTGCAATATATTATATCTGTAAGCACTTTGTAAATATATAATAACTTTATTAAAATACGTTTTCATCCATTTTTTACACGGAGAGCTTTTAATACGCAAGAGAATATTATGTTGAACGTCAAGTTCATAAAATTACACTTTTTGGACGTTATGAATGTAAATAAAACGTTTGAAGTGCTATAAATAAAAGGAAAGTGTTCAAAGAGGTGCGTCCATGGGTGTTTAATAGAATCAAAATAGACAACCCATAACGCAAATGGACTTGAAACACAAAATTTAATCACCCATCAAAAGTTTTGAAACAAAGCGAAGTTTCAGTGAGTGAAATTCAATCTACACAAATTTCCATGAACAAGCCCACAGTGAGATATTTGCATAGGTACGTTTAATTCAATTAATACACTTCAGGAAGCCCGATAAAGCTTTTGAGTACAACTTATTCAATGTAGAAGTACTATCCATTCGGATATCTCGGGACAACGATTTATAATACACGCTTCATATACATACATATGTATTCTTTTTATTACTGAGTGGGGAGCGGAGTGTCTCAACACTAGGTTCTCAGGTTCCCTCTGCCTATCCTGTGCTATATGAGAGATACAGAGTGAAGCTAAAAAAACAATATTGACATTTGTTTTTTTCGTCATGTAAATAGGAATAAATGCCATAATTCTTCATACATTTATTAATCCATAGAGGAGACAGTGTCAATTAGGTAAGAAAAAATGTTATTCACCCACTTACAATAAAAAAAATATTCGATGAAGCTCGATCACAACGTATTGCTTATGTAGAAAAGAAATATTTGTATTAATACTACTTACATTTTAATCGTAAATTCACAACCTGAAACAACACTACGCATAATCAGACGTTCCCCCACCGTGCTATCTTAGCATCAATTTAGCTATTGGAATAACAATATGACAAATAACGCAACACCTCGTTATTCCTAGTGGTACAACAGCTATAACATTAGGATAATTTACTGAATATTCCAATTTCTATCTATATATGCTATTGCCTACATCGCACTTATATAACCAAACTAAAAATATTTATATTTACCTAATTAGGATATAAATTCACAACTACCGGGTTAGAACATCAACACTGAGCCATAAAGGATTCACTAATATATATTGCATCGTAGCAAAAGCAATTAATTAGAAAGAAGATTTGTGCAATTTCATAGCATATGGATCTCTCATATCCATTAAGATTAAAATCGAGACTAAAAGTCACCCCACACGTTCGGCTTTAACATATCTATAGCCGCCCAAATGTAAAGCTTGATTGAACAGACGAACTAAGTGGAACTCTTCACAAAATATTGATACTACGAAGTTTCTCATGCATGTAAAGTATTTTTATTCAATTTATTCATATAATTCAACGTATTCCTTTAGTAAACTCAACGTAACACATTGGTTGTGCTTGAGTAAAAGCGATGGTCATAGGATCAAGTCAAGTAGAGGGAAAAAATATTTTTAGTGAAATCACGAATCTGGTGGTAACTAGCGTGTTGGTAACTTAACACACAATCTCTATTTTTTAATTGATCAAAGGAGGCAAACTAGCAGAAGGACATTCTGATGGTAAGTAGTCACCTTCGCACATAGACATGTACATCACCAGAGGAGTGATGAATGCATTGCCTGTCTAGAATGTACAGGTAAAAGGAGGAGGAGACAATGTAGTGATCACAGTAGCCCTCCATGGGTAACACCACATTTTGGGGAAAGGATGGGTAGGGAGAGTAAGGAAAACCTATATTAAATATGATCGAACCGGAACACATCATTAGATATTTAGCGAATCGTCTTTATCATGATAGTGATTGCGAACCTCGTACCACCTAATTAGTGGGATACTCCCGTGTCTACTTGAAACACTACTCAGCGACGAAGGAGAATTATATTCATCCCCTCACAGTGTAAAATCAGCAGAAAATGAACAAAGGAGCGACTTGGATCTGCCTTCTAATAAGTAGAATATTTTATTAAAGGATTAAAAAGGAATTAAATTATTAACATTTCCTGTTTGTCTTAAGGAACCTCGTACTGATAAAACATGTGTCATAGTCATCATCATAATTTGCATTAACACATTGTCTATATATGTTTCATGATTCAACTTTTTGTGAGACAAACGGACGAACAATACTTCCTTATGCATACAGAAATTCCTGCATTTAAATTTGCATTTTTATATAAAAGCTTTTTACTTGAACAAAAAGACCTAATGGTCCATATTTTTTTTATTAATAGGTTTCAGAGATTATTTGTTGAAACACTCGTTTGGCAAAAAAGAAAACTATTGATTACATATATTAAAATTTTAAAGTGTTAAACACACACTTAGGAATAAAAAAATGCTTAGGATAAGACAATTACATTCAAAATTTTATACGATTTCTAAAATATTTTACTATCCTATAGTCCTGTGTTGTAATATTGGTAAATTTTAATTATTACAGATAAAAACATCAAAAAGCTACCCCTTTTTATTGATATAATCTTATTGTACAAGGCAAAGCGGCGTTGATTTCCGCCACTCAACACGCAATGCCTCAATTCGGCGGAAAGTGGGGAACGGAGTGTCTTAACACTAGGTTCCCTCTGCCTGCTATATGCAGGATACAGCGTGAAGCTATGTATGTATGTTCCTCCTCTAGGATAAAAGCAAATGCAGATCGATTGCAGCACGGACGCTTAATAAATTTGGCGTGAGAGAATGTTTTGGTTACGCGAACAAAAATTCAATGATCCATCCTGTCAAATTTCATCGGTGGTTATTAAGTACAATTAGTAAGTATTCATACTAACACTGATAACATGATAACATGGTCGGGTAGCCTCGGACACTATGATGTCGGGTATCCCCAGAGGCAAGGCAAGACAAGCGGCAGAGAGATTTGATGTACCACCAAGGTCACTTATCGGTCGGCGTGAGTGTGAAAGTTCAAAAAAGCGAGCGATATAAAGCGATATAAAAAGTAAACCAGAAAAAGAAAAGCAATAAAAAAGATGAAATGGAAATATGACAACGTAACGTAGCTAAAGAGATTTTAAAAGCAAAGAACAATACCTAAAGGTTTTCTCTGAGAAAAATTGACTGAATGCATTTTATACGAAGAAATTTTTGGTTAACTCGGGATTCCGTGTTAGGAATACCAAGACGGGGCCGGTAAAAAATGTGTCCATATACGTGCATTAAATATTTATTGTAAGTGTGATGTTTGCAGAACAAAAAGCTGTTCGGCCATCATTGATTATTGTATCCGGGGCTAACCGCCATTTCTTTAACGGCAAAAACCGAGACTAGATTATAATCAGTATATGTTCTTGAAAAATGTGATATGGCTATCGTTTCATTTAATATAAACAGAGAAGTTCCTATATAATAATAAATATAAAATAAGACAGAAAAATTCTTTATTTTTGTTTTTATCTGTGTTTCATATAGGTGCCCGGGGTTACCCTGCCTTCCCCTACATCATGAATTAAAAAAATGTTACTCACTTTTGTTCTAAATAAAAAAAGTTTGTTCCAAAGATAAATGAGATTTTCTTACCATTCCCTCTCTCTTATAATACACGAGTGTAAGTTACTACCTGAACCGTATTAATACATAATTAATATCAAGCATATCCTGCACCTGACATCAATGAACTTGCCTATTTAGCTACCAACTTTGCTCTATGTGTAGCAAATTAATTAATTCATGTTTGCGTGAAGGTGTAATTTAACTTCAAAGTACGCAACATCACTATTCATAGACATAAAGCGTCTCTTTATACCTGTTTCATAAGGAAGTGCGTAGCAGAAGATGTGTAGAATTTAACTGTAGGCTTATAACCATACATACAAATTTTACTAAGCTTGTACCTACAGTTGTGTCTGCACCCTTAATGTGTACCTAAAAATTTATTAAGTTATTTATAATAAGTAATTTATTGTTCACCAATGCATCAAGAGAAGAACTATATCAAAGAACAGTAGGTTATTTCTCAATTCAACTGATTTTTTTATATATATTGTGGTAATACCCACATTATGGTTCACCCAGTAAAAAGCCATTTTGCTTTTTTTATATGAAAGTGCTTGTGATGTAGTCTCATTTAAATTTAATTGACATCTGGCTTTTAGTTTATTTAGTTAAGTTCGTTTTTGTTAATATTGTAACAAGCCTTTAAAAAAATAATATATATAACATCCTTAAAAATGATTTACTAAATTACTACTTATATTCTTTAATTTCTTAAAAAATCTAAATTGAATTTCTCTTTTACACCGTTATCCGATACAAACAAATACACATACTGTATTCTAAATGTATTCGGTGTGGCTTATCTGCATACATTTCTAATCAAATTTGACAAAAATGTACAATATCTTACATTGAATAAATGAAAAAATAAAAAATGCTCTACGTTTCGTCGCTTAGACAATAGCGATAACAAAGAACAAACTTTGAATTTACGCAAACAATTGTAGTAACAGCGCCGCGTGCTTTTTACGATTGTGACACATGGAGTAGGTATGTAAGTAAAATTAGAATTTCCAAATACAAGGTAAGTAATATATTAACAATTATTTTTGAGGCCGTTCTAAATAAAGCGTGGTATAAGTTGTAACTTTTAAACATAAATGCAATGCCTCAAGATATGCAAAAGCAACTTAGTGACAATCCACGTCTTTCATGAGAGTACATTGGATTCCAATGCTGAATGCAAAGCCTCATTTTGTCCATTCAAAACAGGGAAATTATATATATACATATAGCATTATAAAAAGATTTTTATTTATTTATTTTTAAACTAGCTGCTCCCACGACTTCATTTGCATGGAAAAGTTTTACTGCAAAAGAAACAGGTTAAAATTATACGTTAAATGCTACAATGCAGCACTAAAATTTATCACTAAAGTGCTTAATAGCAATAATTGGCAGCGGCGCATTGTTATAAGTGATCGTGTTTTATACAACTGCGGAATAAGTTAGCAAAAGCTTCTGTAGACAACATAGTGATTTAATGTCAAACTAAGCCACTATGAAAATATTATGGTTTATTTTTATACATATAAATAAAATTGAAATGTCTGTTGGTAATATTAAAATAACCGCTACTTACTACATGCCTATGAATATGTCTATGATATACATACCAAAATAGCATTTTTTTACGATTTATGTCCCTGAACTAAAAAAAAAAAATTCTGCCTCAATTCATACATTTAAGAAACAACTATCTGAGTATTTGATATTCAAATAATTGTTTTCTCAATGTATGATATTTTATGATATTCAAATTATATAAAGATATTTAAGAAACGTAAACTTGTATGTACACCGGGCTTTTATTTTATTTTATTTTTTATTGTATTTCATTTTAACATTTTAAATATTGTTTCCGCACTAATGTAACAATTTTGTAAAACTATCTTATTACTGTTGTGTATTAGATATTTAAGTTAACCATGTTATCGCATAAGTGACAATTGTCTTAGCCGATAATAAAGTTCTTTAAACTTAAACTTAACTAAATTTGAACCCTAAACTATTATCTAGAAAGAGTTACAACGGCGTTATGAAGGTGTTTATTTATGTATATTGAACAAAGCTATCTTGCATATTTTGATAGTTATTAGACTAAAACGCACACTTCTAAAGGTATGTACATAAAATATAAATTTTGACTATGTTAATAATCATTTATCATAGAACATAGGTTACATTAGGTTGAAAGTGAGATTAAAACGGCATTATATTAGCATAACTATTTATTTTAATATTCATATACGAATACACTCGTATAGGAGAATACACAATATTGATTTATTTTTTGTTTTATTTGTTAATGCCTTAGTGATACGGCTTAATACTATTCTACGTTATCGGGTCATATCGGGTTATGAAATTACTATATAAACATTCGTTTGGAATTACCCAAATGTAAAAATTATTTCATATCAGTATTTTACTAAGAAATGCATTAAAATTAGCCATATGTTTCTTAATATTATTTCCTTCTGAAATACGTATGAGATTAAATATATTTATATAATCATTCTTAATATTTTTAATTTTAAAATATTTTATAATAATTGTAAAAGATAAGGGTAATAATTATATGAAACAAATGATATTTCGCGGTTCACTAGTTATCTTTCTTACTTCATACACCTACACGCTTTTTTTATTCAATATAAGAAAATTGTTTCCAACTCCGAAAAGAATAAAATATTTTCATAGCAAGATCCTGCGAGAATAACTAGAACAAAAGAAAATTAAACTTGTCGTTTTTAATTTACCTGTTTTTTTAAACTTGTGTGTAAGCTATTTACTCAATTATTGTTTCCAAATCCTTAATGTGTAAGCCTAATAGTTTCTACCATAATCTAATTCTATTTTATATTGCTAAAGCTAAAATAAGCATACACTGTCAACTATACGTAATAGATATTATTCATATTAAGCATTAAAAGTTATGATTCATAAGAATTTTCTTAAAACTTGCATCACATTACATAATAGCAACAAAAATAAATCAATAATCTTTGCTTACTAATATGGCACTATTCCAAACGTAGTTCTAAAGTCGTTAAGGTTTTAATCTAGACATATAGCAGTACGTAAATGGACATTCGTGGACAGTTCCGAGCAATCACAGCAATTGAGGCACCCAAGCGCCAAACTGCATCGAGCACGTCACTTCCGGTGTTCCACTTCATAATCAATTTCAGTACCAATTCACCGATTACTTTCAGCGTTTTCATGACATTCGAATGTTTTCAATCATCGACGTGTTGTGTAGTGACATGAAGGACCCTTACTATTTATTTCTTTTGTCTTTTGTCGATATACCAGATAGATGCAGCTTCATTTGCGTTGACTGTGTAACATTTTGTAAAACGTTACAGTTACGTTTTTTCTTTGCTATTAATTTAGGGAAATCTTTTTTAAGTACTTCCCTACAGTCCTGAAGGAAGTTATGTGTGTAATTTTAACTTTTTACATTATTTATTTATTTCTTCGTCTCCGCGTTGTCAGTCAATCAGTAACGAAAGAGTTTCATATACAGGGTATTACAAGATTTAAACTTTCCCCTTCTGACGAAAATTTGTGTGACAAACACTTTGTATAACTTGTAAATATACATATTGCTAAGGAAATGTGTATTTTACACGTGAACGGGTATACTAGTTATTTTTAATATTTGAATTAATATATATGTGACTAATGAATGACTATTTATAAATTACTTATATTCTAGAAATGCTTAATTATTTTATCGAAAAAAAATGAACGTAATCATGGATTAAGGCTTACTAAAAATTTCTTATATTTAGTACAGCTGAAATTATTAACATAAAGTAATTTGTCATATATTTTCTTGCTCGCATAATCTATTTTAAAAGAAAATAATTTCATCGTTTATATATACTTTCTTCAAGTATTCAAAATTATTAAATAGCATTATTTTTCAGGAGCGATCCCGATGGTGACAGCGACCGTGTACTGCGCGCCCGCCCCACTACGCTACGCCGCCCTGGCTGTATACAGCCTTGGCAGCCTATTAGGTCTATATAAGGTAAAAAAATTAACTAAACTACTATGTGCTATATTTATAAAATAAAAAATGTTAAAAACATTACTTTTGCCAGGATTTGAATCTGCGACTGTCGTCGAAATCCTAATATTTTTATAACTTTGATTTAAAAATTTGTAATTCTAAAGATATTTTTACCCGACTGTCAGAGGAGGGTTACGTTTTTCGCGCGTATCATGTAGGTCTGTAATATTCTTTATTATCTCATATCTTCCAAACCCTTCAACTGAATTATATAATTAAGGTGACGTTAGATAGGTATTGATACTGCAGGTGTTCTTAGACACGACGTCTCTTTTAATTCAATATGGCGCCCTCTAGATACAATTACGTCATGAATAAAAACAAAAAAATCTTTGATGGGTACCGTGTGGGGTGTCAAATGAAAGGACTTAGTTGACTTGAATAGCACATTTCAAATGTACAAGACATAACGTCGGGTTTTTGTTCTTTATAATTATGTGTGTTATTTATTGAGATGTGAGTCTATTGAGTGATATGTATTGCCGTTTCATATAAATTAAAATAGTAACATATTTAAAAAGAGCAACTATTGAGTTTCTCGCCGGCTCTTCTTTGCAGAACCGTCTTCCGAGCCGGTACTAGCTTTATGTTCTTTCAACGATTCAAGAGTGCTCGCAAAAGTGTATTTGAATACATGATATTAAGAATTGAATTTTTTATCATATATTTTAACATTTCAGTTGAATAAAGTAAATAAATATTATTATGTACGTTTTCCCCTGTCGTGTCGCGGAGGCACAAGCGTGCGATTGTAAGTGCGACAGGCTGTGGGTTTGATTCCCACTCCAGGAAATGAAATAATATTTAGTATTTTCATTTCCTGGCCCTGGTAACAAGGCAAAGCGCGGTATTGAGTTCCGCCACTCTGCACGCAATTCGGCAATCCGGTGGAAAGTGGGGAACAGAACGGAGTGTCTCAACATTAGGTGTTCAGGTTACCTCTGCCTACCCTGCTATATGCGGGGTATAGCGTGAAGCTAAAAAAAATATACGTTTTCTTGAATGTCCTAGACCCTACCCAAATACTTAAATACTTAAATAAATTACTTACATTTAATAGTAATTTTCAAGCTTATTCTTAAAGCCACGGTTCGCCAATTTCTATTAACTAAAGTAACTTAAAAGCACGAATAATATAGTCAGAGATGTAGATCTTCTATTCAAATATTCTATTCACATTTTCCATTTTCAGAAGACTTTGGGTGATCTTTATCTAATTAAATTATACCACAATCACAATCTCAGCTAGGTTTCATAGTAGCATTTAATATTTTTTATATTTTAACAATTATTAATAATTAATGTTAAAAAATGTAATATTGGCAAAATATTTAACTACCTACACGTATAAAACCTTTTTAATTGAAAAACCTATGTTTTTTCGACAGATAAAGTAAGAGAGTAAAATGTATGTGTAAAGCACTGCCTGGTGCATTAAGTTGCTTTCTTGTTATAAAAAATTGTAATGTGTACATACATTCAGTTTTCTTTTGACCCACTTAAGGGGATATTTTGATACCATGTTGAGTGGCAGAATCCAACGCTATTTTATTAGGCCTAGTGTCTCTGTTGACGCGTTAACAATGCGTTACGAGCAACGTATATTTCACTTTATTTTACTTTATTTCTGTTTATAACAAGGATATCAAACCATGGTAATGTGTGTACAACATTTACTTTACTAATTTAATATATTTTTATCCATTATTTTTAAAATCATGTATCATGTTCTTCTGTCCGCGTAATTTTCGTAAAAAGGGGTACGAAATTTACGCTTTACATATTAATATATAGATAAGAAACCAGAGAAATGTAGATAATTCTTAATATAAAAAAAAAGTCTTTGATAATTTAGTAACTAACTATTATTTACTGTCACTCCAGGCAATGCGGGCGTGGTCCCCGTGGGAGCGGCGGCTATGCTTCGCTGCACCATTCTGCATGCGCCTGTTGTTGGCCGGCGCGAGAGCGGCGAGACTCGGCGGCGGCGATCCACATGCTATAATGCATGTGTTTTTACAGGTAAACTTTAACTGAACTTAGCTTCACGCTTTCATCCCTAGCAGGATAGTCAGAGTGGAAAATTGTTCGTAAGTATAAATTAACAAGTAAATAGACTGACATCATAGTATAAGCCATGTAAAGTATAACTCACGTTGCCTTCGATCTACATTTAATACAATTATATGCCACGCCTCTCATTATAAGCTAAGTTGTTACCTACCTACTGACTAACTGACCGCATGAGTACCCTACTAGCGTCAGTCAAGTCAATGTCGTATTCAACTCAAAAAACCCGTGATATTCATTCAATTCAAGAGACTGCAGTCTCTTGAATTATTTTACATTTTTGATGCGAAAATGAAATTGAAAATCATATTACAGATGCGATTAATTTTGAAAGAGATGAGATGATGATGATGAAAAGTCGCCAATGATACGTATTTTGTAACAATTAAAAGAAAAATGTATACAATACAGTCTTTGGACATTTATTTTTTCAAAATAAGACTAATATGAATTATAATGGAATCGATATGAATTATAATAGTCGATAAATTACAAATTGCATCAGTTTTTATGGTTAGTTTTACGTTGAAGTTTTGTCTGTATATTATATTATTTAAAAACATTTTTACCTGTAGGTATGTGCTTAATATTTTTGATTTTTTTTATTTTAATTTATTCAACCTATGAATAAAGCAATCGTACAACATAGGTTGTTGTACGATTAATAGTAATATTTGAAAACATGTATATGGAAGTCGACTCATTATCCTATTCAGACCTGGTACGGAAATATCTAAGAGAATGCATACGCTGCTTCAAATTAAACAGATAAACATAATGATGGTCATTGCATAGCTATTTGCATTCAGCGGGAAGTGAATCCACGATTTCCAATAATACTTTTTTGAGTTAAAACTTATTTTTTTAATGATTTACATGTATGCTTTAAGTTAATAATAATTCAACACTATTCTAAGTTTTAAATAAAGAAACGTTGGATATATGTTAATTTACATATATTATATTTAATTCTTAAGTAAATGTGGTTTGTGGTCTTGTGTGATTAATTAATGGGCTTGGAACATAAACAACTTTATCTTTATTCTTAGAGTAGCGATGAGGTCTTGTGTGCCAGAAATAACTAAAAAAGAACAAAAAATAAGCAATTATTTCGACGTAACTGGATAAAAACGCATGGCTTAGAGGTCAGAACGCTTGGACGGTTTCCAAACGCCGCGGGTTTGAGTCCCGCTGCGTTTTAATTTTAATACTTTATTTCGTTTTTCGTTTCCGTAGTGTTTTCCGTTTCCTAAGTGTGTGATTAACTATCGAAAATAAGCGATAATTTACAAGTTTTGGACTGATTTTCATGTAATGTCAAATTTAGCTTATTATAAGCTAAATTTGATTGATAGTTAGTTTCCATACAATAAAGTGTATATAAATCGAATTATTGCGGAACGTTTAGTGTGTACAAGAGGTCCATGTAAAAAATTTTACCATATTTGACTTTTACAATGTTTTTTTACAGCTTCATACTTATATCTATATAGCAAGGTAGTCAAAAAAACTAGTGCCAAGACACTCTGTTCTCTTTCCACCAGAAATCGAGTGGTGGAAGTCACCGTCGCATTTGTCTTGTTTGTTTTAGCTTCACGCTGTATCCCGCATATAGCGAGGTAGACAGAGAATCAAAACCTAATGTTGACTTTTATATATTGTTATATTTATTCGATTAATT
The DNA here is from genome assembly GCA_033558755.1 of Philaethria dido. Taxonomy (NCBI): domain Eukaryota; kingdom Metazoa; phylum Arthropoda; class Insecta; order Lepidoptera; family Nymphalidae; genus Philaethria; species Philaethria dido. The sequence goes on from JAKGSA010000122.1 coordinate 351,190, forward strand.
TAAAAAACACTTTATCAATGTCGAAAGCTTAAAAATATATCGAAGGTCATACATATAAGGTATATTATTTTGTCTTGTAATTGATTTGCAACTCAAAACTATATATTGACGCCTGTCATGGCGCAGAGGCACAAGCATACAACTGTAAACGCCACAAGTTGTGGGTTCGATTCCCACTCCAGGAAATGTATAAGTTTAGTATTTTCATTTCCTAAGTTTGGTAACATGACAAAGCGCGACGTTGAGTTCCGCCACTCAGCAAGCAATGCCTCAAATCGGCGGAAAGTGGGGAACGGAGTGTCTTAACACTAGGTTCTCAAGTTCACTCAGCCTAACCTGCTATACGCGGGATACAGCGTGAGGCTAAAAAAAAACTATATGAACTCAACGTTTTATTAATTGAAAAAGAAATAAATAGCTGTTTAACCGTACTTATACACTAAGGTGTGTTGCACAAAATGGTTTTTCCAAGTGTTAATTTAAATGTAATAAAAAGAAACCGCAGAAACGACTAATGGCGGACAAAAATTGATGACTGCATTTTAGTAGCGGTATTATTAACTACAAATCACTGATCACATTAATTATTTTGGTTTCTACGTTAATATTTCCTCTTCTGAGAGACCTTATTCGTTTTTTTTTAATTCTTCGCGTTGTCGCCTATTTAAATTGGATATAATTCTTTGATTTAAAAAGAACCTTTTTTTCAACTTCAAGCTTTATTTCGCACAGCTATAGTCTAGGATATAAGTATAGGATAGTCACAGGCAACCTATTGTCAAGACACTCTGTTCTCATTTTTCCACACCCTAATTCGAGACAAGGTTGATTGTCAGAGCTCAACGACGAGCTTTGTCTTACTAGAGCATGTAATCGTTCCCCCAAGTGGGATTGAACCCACAACCCTTCACGAATGTAGTCAGGTGTTGTATCAATGCGTCACGATGTCCTCAAACCTAAAAGACCTTCTGTTAACTAAAATGATTTTTTATTTAGAAAAAATATTAAAATTGGCTCATTTTAATAGTTTTTCTAAAAATTGTGTAAAAATGATTCTTCTTCTTTGTCGTATTCTTCATTGCTGAAGATCGTGCCCGTTTTGTTAAATCGTAATGGAGGTGCTGACGAGCATTTTCCATGCTACCCGATTTTCGGCTTGCCTGAGCGCTTCCACAATGCAGAGTCCTGTGATCTCTCTGACAGTGTCAGACTATCGAGCGTCTATATGAGATTATAGACATATATATTGGCGAAATCTACAATAGTTTCCTTTTGTTATTCGGAAATATGTTTTTACAGAATGAAAAATCTCAGAGACAATTTTTCTACAAAGAAATATTATTATTTTTCATATACAAAGTTATTCTCTATGTTTAATTTATTTTATATAAAATCTAAAAAAAATATATATAAAAAAGTAAATAGGACTGAGTCAGAGAATCCTTTCGTTGGCAGGCGCTTGAATATCGCCATGTATGGGCGAAGACAACGACATTAAATATGACGAAGCTTCTACAATAACAACAGGTCTTATGAAAACGCATACGTAATTTGTTTTTGTTGTATTCTTATCACGTAACTACGCACGCCACAGTAAGTGCGCTGAGCGGTCATGGCTAACGTTATCCAAAGGATTTGGGTTTGGGTTTTGGCACGGGGACTTACATTTAGTCTTTTTTTATTTTTTTAGCTATTATATTATATATATATATATTTAGATATTATCTACGCATATTTTTACAAGCAGGAAGATATTTTTTTTTGACACTTTCGTTTATAGACAAAAAAAATGTTTATAATTTTTTTATTGGTCAACAGCTGTTTGTTTGCTAGGTTCTCTATACCTGTCCCTTATAATGCTAGAAATGCGTCGAGAGAAAAAAATAGAGTCCTAAATTGACAATCTTCACTTTCATTATGTTAAGCATTTAGAAAAAAATAATAAAATTTTGACAAAAAAAATGACTTCAATTAAAATGTAAAAAGTATTACGTATTACGAATAACTCAAAAACTTCTCTTCTCTTCTAAGCAAAATTTAAATGGGACCAAATTAAAATCGCACTAGCGATCATATGAAAAAAGAATCACCGAATAGGTCCACTCAGTACAATGTTATGTTACTCAGTACTACGTTACACATAAAAAATATAGTCGAGTTGAGAACCTCTTTCTTTTTTGAAGTCGGCTAACAAAGTCGAACATAACAATATCTAAACACAAATATACATTTAACTTTATCGATTATCGTCAAATGATAACAGTAATATTTATTCAGGATTCGCTTTCACTGAAATGGCGGTTGTATACGCTTAATATTTTATAAGTACCTACCATTTTGGGTCCAAGGTCGGGTTCAGATGAAACAGTAGGGATCGATGATATGTATATCTTTATTAGAGGAACAAAACCACCCTTACATGTACCTATATAAGTTTTATAAGCTTACTACTAGTACGAGGCTTGTCGTGGCGCAGAGGCACAAGCGTGCGACAGTAAATGCGACGGGTTGTGGATTCGATTCCCACTCCAGAAAATAAAAATATTAAGTAATATTTAGTATTTTCATTTCTTTGTTCTGTTAAGAAGGCAAAGCGCGGCGTTGAGCTCTACCACTCAGGCAATGCCTCAATCCGGCGGAAATTGGCGAACGAAAATTTTAAAAGTGAACGGAGTGTCTTAACACTATGTACTCTGTGGGATACAGCGTGAAGCTATAAAAAAATTATAAGGAGTAATATATTAACGTATTCTTCAACATATACAATTTTATTAAAACCACAAACTTATAACGCGTATCCCTCAAACAAAATTTAAAACCCATCAAAGTAGATGATTTTGAAATATTACGAAATTTGCTAAGTTTTAAGATATATTACTGCGAGTGTTCTCGTTTTTGATGTTTTTAAGTACAAAATACGTTTTATCCATATCTCTTTATCTGTATTTAGTCTTGTTCTGTTTTTAGAAATCTATTTGCTATATATTGGTTCAAGCTTTTTATTTTAACTATAGCAACAAAAAATGTAATCGTTTACAAAGCTAAATATATTAAAAACTTTGTTATTGTACGTACCTACGTAATGTTATGTGTAAGACAAAACTTTACATATAGAGTTCCATAGGTTTCGTTAAGTTGCTGTTTTCAAAGAAAATAATATGAAACCAATTAATTATTACGTATCTGTTACCAGCTCATATTCTGGTTATTTTGATCCAACTTTATCCTTCTTTAACAGGAAGCTGGAATGACTATATCACAATTGTTTTTTGAATATAGCAGCAGGCTATATTCAGTCATTTTAGTCATGTCTGTTTGTCCGTCTATTATAAAGGATAAAAATATAAAATATAATTTTTAAATTAATCTAAACTAATCGTTTTTTGAAGGAAAAAATATTTTATTATATATAATATCATGTACATATTTATGTCTTTATAATATAAATTTAATTGTTGTCAAGGAAATTTGGAGCCAAAATAATAACGCCTTTACCATATGGAGATCGCAGTTTATGTTACTAAATTACATCATATTATGAAATGCGCTGAACACTATATTTTACTGGGAAATGAAAACAATACTAGTTTCTTGATGCGATTTCGCATATGATTGAGCTGGACTCTCATTCTTCGTCAAGTGTTCCAAATGTTTAATTTTTATATGTCACTACTTCTACCCTGCGCGCGTTGCTACGCCACCAACAATAAATTTGAAGGAAAGACATTATATATATACAAATACTCAAATCATTTTGAATAATTTTAATGTTTTTGTTAATTTCGAAAAAAATGTGTGGCGCCATCTGTCGAAAATTGGTCATTCCCACTCAGAAACCTTCGTGTGTTCATACATAACAACTTCGTTAAAGATCATCACATGATCAAATGCATGGTTCACGATTCTATAAAGGGCATGCAGACAAACATTCATTTTTATATATAAAAATAGGAAAATGCGCGTTATTTTTAACAACTTCTGTTAAGGCAGCTTTTCTCATTTCTTATAGTTAAACTCTCTTATAGCGTCCCATTTTATTATCAGGTGTTCTAGTTTCAAAATCAATTATATCCCATACCTCGCCCAGGCCTAAAAGCTATACAATAACAAAAAATCATTCAAACACGTCTAGTAGTTTCAAAGAAATGCGTATATATACAGACAAACAGGCAGATAACAAATTAAAAAATCATAGAAACATATTTTATTGTATTTTCTTATCCTCGAATTACTTTTTTGTAAATATATTCAACCTTCTTTACTGTTTTATTGTTACTGTTTATGTAATAGTCAATTAATAACGACTACAGAGCGCTGCAAAAATATTTTACTACGGTTTTAAAAAGCTCTTAAGAAGTAAATAAATATTTTCCATTATTATAATCTTTATTTATCATAATATATCCTATATGAAATTTTAAATTAACTAAAGGTACTCAAAGGAGACCCTTTTCAAGCTTATCATGACGTTTCCAAGCCTGTGACATGAGCAGTCCAAAAATAAATCTTCACGTTTAACCCAATCTGTCTAACATATTCATTATGTTTCATCAAATAAAAAATTATGCTTGGTTTGAATAGAAGAGAGAGTATATAGTGGTAAATTATCTTACTAATTGAATTTTAAATTGGTTCTTTTGTGTCATAGTTTTATTAAATTATTTTCGAAATTTATCATCTTAATATATTGATTTTGTTGAAATGTAATCTCATTCCTTCTGTCAAATTGTATGTAATGATTCTGACCGGAAAGCAGGTAGGCATAGGAGATCTCTGAGACTTGAATTAATAAAAAACTACAATAACAAAAAATCACGTTCAATCAACGACTCGCTAATCAGAAAGGAGAAAAGTTGAGTCGGGGAGATACAAAGGCCAATAGAGGAATAAGACACTATGATATCTAAATATATCTAAAGAGAGATATCTAAAGGTAGAAAAAAGAGTAAAAGTATCGACTAAGTCTAGGCCAATGTAAATTTCACCTTTTAATATTCCTATACGCCTCTGAATTAAAGTTGAAATGATGTGTCCAATTTCTTCTATATCCTAAACAGCAGACAATCACATGGATCCATATTTAACTAACTTAAAATCGAAACTAGATTATCCCTTAATAGGAGATTAAAGTAAACTCGTTGTAGCACCTTGTCCAGAGGGTAACAGATAACCTTGATAAAGTTACGGTTTTTTTTCTCCTTCTATTAGTTTCTCGTAGCCTTACCCTAGCGGGGTAGTCAGAGATAACAAAGTTCCAAACGCTACGGTCCCTGCATATTTCTTTCGCCTTGTCCATGTGCCTTTTCATTAAACCTCTATACACATGACCTGCGAAGGGTCCTTCATGCTTTTAACGAGTCGTTCCTCCAGTATCACTGATACTATGATATCGAAAGTCAGGTATACGTCTATCGCTCTTGCCCTCATCATATCTTTCCTGTTATTTTTTAATCACATATCCTTGAAGGGCCCAAATAACCTGAGCATATTCTTCTTCTATCCTAATATAATATTTCTGCTTACCTTTCAGTGTATCTCTCAGTTATTTATTCGATCAGCCAAGTTGACTTCGCATCTCTTACGAAGAGATCACATCTCCTCAGCATTCATTCTTCTTTTGACGAACTTATGGTAGTACGCAAGATTAACAGTAAAAGACCGCTTCTTACCGGATAAACTGATCAAATTAAGTAGGTGTGAGAGCTATAAAAACAGTCAACTCAAATATTACCGGCTATCAAATTCAAAAATAAACGAAGTATAAGGACAACTTTTGTTATGTTATTTCTAGTATTGTGAATTTGATATTGATAATCCTAAAAACCTCCGTTAATTAATATTTGAAGTAGATAGTGTTTCTCATAATAGGTCAAACGCTAAGTAGATTAAATAGTCATTCACTAAAAGACTTATAAGTAAGGCTTCGCGGCGAAAGCAATTAACTACGGCTTCCAACGCTTCCACTAGCAAATGAAAGGTGTATCGAAACTACTGTGTAAGCACAACTCATATGTATCAGATGTACGTTATAATTGTAAGTTCATATCGTGATAAGAAAAAGTTGTTTTATTTTTTTTAAATATAGGTATTTAATATAGGTAATCCTTCAACCTAATTAAATTTATGGGGAGTTATAGCAATAGGATCGAAATCAACAATAAAAGGATTCATTTTTTTCAACCATATATGTTTCTTATAAAATATAATTTTATAAAAGACAATCAAAATATTCCACGGAAGATAAATGAGAAAGATTTACGGTGGTTTTTTTTACATTAATATATAATGGTATGGCTGCGATGAACTTCAATTAATATTATTATATTTTATTTTGAGATTGAATATTTATTGATTGATAAGAAACGTTATTATAAAGAAATCTGTACGTAACAGAGATAAAAACGCATTCGGATTTTTAGGTCCTCATTTTTTAGATAACGAAAATAAATTACATATATATATATATAAATATTAATTAAAATTTTAACAAGAAAAAGGAAACCGGCTTCAAATAAATTGTTTCTAATAAGTAAGATCATTACGAATATGTTCTGGTGAGGTCTTTATTAAGTTTAAATGGGACCAAATGAGAAGGACTAGCTATAATATGAAAAAAAATATCATCAAAATAAAATAATATAATAAAAAGAATCATCAAAATGGTTCACCCAGTAAATATTCATACATTTTTTTTTATGGATAACGGATGACAAACAAGCTAAGTGGTTACATTCGCCCATGAACATCTACAACACCAGAAACGTTGTAGATGCGTTGCCAACCTAGAGGATACAGTTGGCAGGAGAGGAAAACGTAGTAGTCCGCTATCGGAACCACCACATTTTGGGGAAAGGATGGGTGGGAAAGAGGAAAACCTGGCTTACATGCCATCAAACTGGAACACATCATGAGATATTTGGCGGTTCGTCTTGACATAAAAACAAGTTGAATTGGGAACCTCCTCCTTTTTCTGAATTCGGCTAAAAATCCATTTATTAACGCCATCGAGAAACCGTTGAATATGTCTGGATGTACTAAAAGGTTGAAGATTCGACCTTAATTCGGAATATTTACTATAGGTCCCGCGGACGCGTTACCTTAGCAACGTCTATGTCATTTTTACAAACATGAATATGGCTGAGTGTGTAATATTTATTTTATTAATTAAATTTATTATAAAAAAATATTGACTATCTGTGCCATTTTATACTCTCCATAGTAATATGGAGAGTTACATTTAAGAAACAATTTTCGTATTTCAATTGTAAAAGTTTATTCTTGACACATTAGATTTATCTGCAAAGGCTTCAATATTTTTATGTTATTCAATATTATTACTATTATTTAAACACTTTCTATATCAGAAAGTGTTTCATTTCCTTGATTATGTTTAGATTTAGTCATTTGTTCACCTTATAAATAAAGCAATTCTATGCCTATCAAACCTAAAAATAAGTGCCTACATACTAGTCTACTTTTCAACCTAGTCACGCGAAGTCAAAAGAAGATTAACTTATAATATTAGAAATTTAATTATTTCTTTTTTTTGTTTTGCAGGACGCGGTATCTCTCGGTGGTGGCGTCATCGGCGCTTTGCACATCCCTGAGAAGTGGTTCCCAGGCGCTGTGGACCGCTGTCTCAACTCACATAACATCATGCACGTGTTGGTTGTGCTTGCTGTTTACTCCATGCATCAGGTAATATAGAAATAGTTTTAATTATTCTATTCTTAATGGTATCAATAATTATAAAGATAATTTTAAATTAAACCCAAAATTTGTTTAATTTTTTTGTACGTAATAAAAGCGTAAAAAAAATATGTTTGTGTCATGATAACATTTAGATAGTTTCCAGCTTTGCACTAATACAGTAGAACCTCCGCTATCCAGGGTATTGATTTGGTATGGGTATGGGAGTTCACGAACTTCGAAGCCTAATAATTGTTTCTAGGAAATGAATTTGACTAACAGTAATTAAAATGTAAAAAAAAATCTTCTAAGATAAAAAACCATTTAAACCCCAGTTAATGGGTCCCCGGTCATTATAGCCGCAGATAATGGAGGTTCTATTGTATATGTAATTAAAAACATTTCCCAAGAAAAAGAAAACTATATATAAGTAGTTATATATAGTCAAAGTCATTTATTTGTAAATATTTATAATTGTCCGCAGGTGACGACACGAGACCTAGCATGGATGTCGCGAGTGGACTGCCGCGCGCCGCTACGCCAGCTCTGACGCAACCTTCACGCCTGACTTAAACCACATTCGCATCTCTTACACTATATTTCATTTTTGTAAACAACTTGAAACACTATTCACCACAAAATTGCGTTTATATTGTATTTCGTTAATTTTTATATAAATATCTATTTCTTATTTATACTATTCATATAGAATGAAAACGATAGCCACGTCGTTAGAAACAGGCTCGGTTTTAATCTTTTGAATGCAATAATTCATAGACATTGTTTAGTAATTACCTTAATTACTTAATATTTTATTAATTATTTCATGCATTAAGAAAAAGTATTATGCGTTATAAATTATTTTTAGGGAACATTATCGCACTTTACAGATACTTCCCAAAACTTTGTGAAATGAAAACTATGGGTAGTCTAACCGCAGTTAGAGGACAATATGAAGGCCTATATTACGTTATTCTAACACAAATTCGTGATAATAGTTAATGTTTCGGGCTATTAAAGACGCCACAAGTGAATACAGATTTGTTATTAATAGCTATAATAAAAGTAGAATTAAGATAAAAAGTACAATTAATATTTTAAACAATACTGTCTGAAACCTTCCGTAGGCTTTATATTTAGTATGGTACAAGTTTTTCAAAATTGACCCTCATTATAGGTTAAGGCTACGCTTTGTAGATACAACGGCAAGTAGATCTGTTTGAATTAGGATTCCTTGTAGCTGATAATGTATTCTTAAAACGTTTGACAATATGAAATGGTCTTTAGACGCACTATTAGGTTATATTACATACACATATTAATTAGATGAATTTGAAACGATTAACTCAAGTGACATCACGTTTTGTTATTATTTTGTTTGTAAAATTTGATCCTTTTGTTTTATTTTTACACATAAACGTTTTCCTATAATAAATTCTTAATTTAAGATTTTATAAATACCCAATATATAAATAATTGTTTTGCAATCACAGCACTTTTACACCGATAGCAATATTAAAATAGTATGATGAAGGTACAGTGAATATAATCGAGTATAGGTAATGGCATTAATATTGATATTAGAATATAAAGTAACTGCGCGCTAGAGTAGATAGTAGACGTACATAGATCACGTAAGTTTCCATAAATACTTCTTGAATTATAATTATCGATAAGTGAGGGAAAAACAATTAGACGGATACAACTCAAGTCATTTCTTTACTTAAATTCAAAATTGTTATTTTTAAATAAACAGTTCCTTATACATTCATTTCGAATTGATATGTTTGCATTGTTGCTTTCTTCGGTATAATTTTTAGTTAATTACAAAAGCCATCACATAATCCGTAAACTGAGCTTAAATATGTGTTTATTGTATGAGTGTTCATTTAGGCTCAATTTACGGAAACAAGTATATAATTCAAATTACAAAGTTACGTAATCATTGTTTCCAATATTATATAAGTTAGCGCTTATTAAAGATAATATTAAAGATATGTGGTGGCTCCACGTGATAATAAGTTTTATAGGCCTAAGGTTACAACATGTCAATGAATTTCTACTTTAAGTTTGAAAACATAAAATAAAATTATATCACTATTGCTTAAAAGGGTTCCGCATGATTATTTTAAATTGAGCATTTTTAATATGCACATAATATAGTACATTGACGATTTGTCAAAACTTCTCAAGTATTTCTATCGCTTCTATTCTACTTAAAACTTTGAAATCTTGAAAACAAAATCTTAATCTTAGCACATTTAATCATTAAGGTGTTCCATCAACGTAGTTTAAATATACCCCTAGAGTAGTTAACGAGCAATAATAAATAGACAATTTCAAAGAAAGTTGACAAAAGTGGTCGCAACTGTTAAACTATAATGTGCGTCATACTTCTGTCAAAATTCTTTTAAATAATTATTATTTAGATTTACTAGTATTAGATGCCAATTTTAAATGATTTATATTGAACAACACTCGTATGTAGTACACACTTGAGGGCGAGGCCCGTACCTGCCAAACATGTAGTTTACCATTTATATTTTTGGATAAATTTCCCATCATATATTTACTATTATAACAAAATTATTTTTCTTCGTTATACATAAAGCATAAACGTCAATATTTACAATTAATAATAGCTTATATATTTTAAATAGATCTGTAGATTAGTTTCGTCGAGTGCACGTAACCTGATGTGACAGTACACAGTAATTTTTACAGTATGTAAAAAAAATAACCTAGTGTCGGTTTCCATAAATAGTAAATATATGCATATATGTATATATATTTAGCTATGTAACAAACGTTTTAATTTGTGCTATGTTCTAATTGACTATGGTAAATTAACATAAAATGTATCTCTTATAAATTTCCGTTCAAAATAGTAATAAAAAAAACAAATTTATTTTACCATAGAAACCGCAATAAAATAGATACATTATAATCAGTACGTATGTGCGTCGCAATTAATATTAAAAGGGTAGGATGCAGTTCAAATCTCAATTCACATATTTTTATCAAAGATGCCATTTTAAATAACAGTATCCATTCAATCTATGGAAATAGTTGTTCATCTCGTTTGAATGGCAATACTAAGAACATACGACAATTAAACTTTAAAGACATATTGTTTATTCGTTATAACCACTTTGGAACGCGTACAAGGAAGGAAAATTGTTTCTTTACTAAAACAATAACATTGTAGTGTGTACATCATATCTATCGATACTTAGCCATTTTAAATGCAATACAAAGCAATACATTGAAACAACTTGTGATGTACAAATATGTAATATTCAACAGAACTTAAATTTTGTTAATAAAATAGAATTAAAAGAAATTATGATTAAAATAAGTTAAAATTAGTTAATAATATTTTTAATTTTAGTTTATTTAGAATTATAAAAAGCCAGTATTATAACACTTTTGTGTATATATGTGTATAATTTATAAAAGTTAAGGTTGAGTTATTTTATGGTTGATTTAAAAAAATGTCAATACAAAATTAATGTTATTACGAAAATCTGTTAAAAAAAAATAATATTGTAAAGCCACTGACTGTAGATATTTTTTTTTATGGTAAGACAAATATAAAATATATGCTGACAATATGCAAATGAAAAGCAAATAATATTAGAATTATATAAAGTAAAATATAGAAACATAGGTGTTTATGAGCAATATTTAAATAGACATGTCTTCTAATATTCATAAGACGTTTTTACATATTGTGCGCAGAACACACAAGTGAACTAAAAAGTTAATTTCTATAGCTTTTAACACCTATTTAAGTAGCAATACACAGATTTTGGTTTTATTAAAAAAATTACCAGTGGAAAATACAATCGCAAAGCGTAAAAACCTTCAACGGCATTAGCACTGTTTAAGAAAGTACGTCAAACCAACACGTAGTTTGTTTTGATCGCAATATTCATATTCGATTTTAAATGACCATATATTAATGATTGTTTTTTTTCTTTTTCTTTCTTTCAGACATGAAACATAACACCAACTTGATAATAACAAAACAAAACATAATTTTAAAATATAGGTATTTCCTATTTACATACTACCGGTGTGGCTCTAACAAAGATCCAAATTTGTATTTATCACATTTTACCCAAACAATGAATGCTTTATAACAAATTCCAAATATAATAATTTTGTTTATACGTAATCTGTACGTATTACTCTGAGTTAAATGCTTAGATCTAGGCACTGATTTCAAGTATCATTGTCCGATATCTTCCTGTACTTCGAAAGAAAATGAAAATATACCTAAAGTGATAATCGAGAGCAATATACCAATATTTGTAAATTTTATTACATAGAAACACAATCGCTACGTCTGTAAGTTAAACAGACATCAACACATTTAGTTCGAGTTATAAATAAAAATTGTATTTCATTGTAGACGTTGAAGAGAGTATTAAAGTTTATTTGAATTTAAACCATGTAGTTTCACTTGAAAGTGCCATGCTTTTTTTTTGCATATTTAAGTGTCTATAAGGATTTCTATTAGCAGCATTGAGACGAAGTATTATAAAACACGAAAAAGTATTTCTTTGAAGATGGCTGTAAGAGACAATAACGCAGCGGTAGTGTCCTTTACTAATTATAGCGCTAATGTCATCGCCCCGTTCCTATCCAATGAAAAATAAAATTCAGTATTTTATTATAGACCAAACTCTTTAACCAAAAATGTTATTATAACTGTAGTGTTTGTAACTATTCAGTAGTTCATTGTCCCATTTACACCCACTGGTGTATACAGACAATACTCGTGTATATGAGGGGGCGCACTCGTCAGGGGGTCGTGTCAGTGACATGGAAAAGGTTGTACGTGCGTTTGCGCTCGAAGCTGGTGTGGTGATGAGCCAGTGTATGATTGTTTTAAATGTTCTTTGACGTACGAATACTATAGGTAAATAGGCATATAATTATAATAACACAGATCTAGAATAAATTCAGATGATTTTTTTTTATTATTTATATTTAATTAGATAACAAAGACAACTACAAAACCTGGACTCTGTTAAGGATTACATAGAGCTTTAAGAATTTTATAAGCGTAATTTAAGTAAAGGAAAGGAAAAAAATAGTATTAATAAGTAAATCAAAAATATTCAAGCACGGGGTACTCGGCCGATATAAAAAACTTATAATTAACAAAAAACTATAAAAAATAAACAGAATTATTTATTTAATTACTTTAAATAATAATAATATTAAAAATTCTATTCTTGTATTAGGAAAGAAAATACAATATGCTTCTACAAGCGTAAACGTGTTAAGTATAGAGAGAAGTCACAAGCATGTACTCGTAGTGTATGCGGGCATACGCTACTCTGTGTGCCTGTTTTTTTTCTTTGTTTGTCTTCCTAGACAACTATGTATTTTCCTTTACGGAGATATTATAAGTTAATCTAAATGTAATTGCAAAATAATTGTTGAAAAAGACAAAGAAACTTTTTCCATTGTAAGCGTTCTTATCAAGAATTAGTCTATGTTTACGTTCTTTGTTTATTCTTCTAGGCACTTTTTTTAGCTTATTTTCATACTTAATTAAACTAAAAACCAAGTTATAAAAATTATAAATATAAATGAGGCCATGGTAGAACAGTGGAGCAGCATCCGACAAAAACATAACGATTATGGGTTTGATCCCCACAAGAGAATGATTATACTCGTATATCAATTAATTTAATTTTCTTGTTCCTATAAGAACAAGCGCGGCGTTGAATATTGAAGATATGGTTTTCTTTATTCTTGTATTAACTAATTAATTAAAGGATTTCATACCAAATAGGCAACAATTACTTGTACTTATTAAAAAAAATGAATATAATATGGCATAAGCGCGCGAAAACAAGTCGATAATTACGATGGCGTCCCACATGTCCGAAACATGGACAGTCGTATGACATTCTTCTCCACACGACCTTTCATACTTACGTCCAAGTGACAAGTTCATGCATCAATACAAACCTAAATTATTGCTGCAACTCAAAATACTATAAAATAAAAACATTACAGAAGCTCTTCTTTTACTCTTTTCTATTATTTTAATCGCAACTTTTTCATTTTTTTTACGTCTTCCCCATTCTGCCTTAGCACGCAGTATCTTAAATTCAGGTGAAAAACGGATAACAGAATACCTTAAGACAAGTTTTTCCCTGTAATTATTTTTAACCGAACTGCAGTTATTTTTTTTTTAAAGGTAGAGGAGGTTACTGCGTAACTTTTTTACTGGATGAATCAATTATGATGATTCTATTTTATATGATAGCTAGTGCTAGTGTGGTCTACTTTGAATATACTCGTAATTAAAATCTCACGAGAAGTTTTTGAGTTAATCGTAATAACATTAATTTTTTGTACGTTTTATTTAAAGTAAATAGTAATTAATTATAGTAAATGAGACCCTGAAAGGAATTGAAATTTCAAGTCACAAGCATCGCATTATATCACGCACTTTCCAAGTGCCTAACAATGACGAATGTGCACGGTATTAAGCGAAACTCTTAGTAATAATTATTTACGGCATCAACTATAATTTCCCCAAAGACGCTTTATCGCTTTTTAAGAGCGTAATAATGACGAAATTCTTTCCTAATTAGTACGAAAATTTTGATTACTTAGTTGATGATATTTTGTTCATATATATATCTGGTTATAATTTATCGAATTTTTGTGTTCTAAATTATATATGTTTATCACTTATATTCAGACAGCTATAGACAAGAACTGCACTAGGCATGAATTTTAAATAAATAATGTTTGTTAAATCACGTGAACAATGAAAATATATAACTAGGGTACTCTGCGCGTCACACGCAAGCCCAGCTCCCGCTCCCACTTTTATCTGAGCAAGTTGACGCCGTGCACGATATTCTTCAAGCAACACTTTTTTCGATCCATTTTTCCAGCAAGCTCTATAATAATACCAAACAAATCACAGGCACACACGAAAAACTCAAGACAAAAATGGCTACCGCCGAAAAATCATTAGAAAGCCATATAGAGAATGCGTGCCGTGACTAGTGTTGGCGGTTGCATTAAGTGCAATTTAAAATATTATTATTAACTAATTGAGAAAATGATAAAGTAAAAAGCTTTTTATTGTCCAACTGCAAACGGTGAAAGAATGTAATGAATGAAAAGAAGATAGTAGTAAGACTTTTAAATATAATGTTGATGGTGATTTGCAAAATTGTATAATTTGGAAAACGATGGAAGAAAGTTTTCAAGAAGTGAAAGAAAGTACTGATTACCATTCGAAAGACGGATGTGAAAATAACGATTTAAGCGTATACATAAGTAAGGTAAGTCTGGTAAGCACTAGATGAAAGAGACAATGAGAATGAGAGAGAAAATATAAATGCAAAAACATTAGAATACCTGAATGAATTAGTATATATAGGAAGTATGTTCGATAGAATTAGAAGATACGAAATAGGTGTAGAAACACATTTTACCTGTTTGAACATTTACGGTGTTCTGTTTGCATTAGTGCAGGCGAAGTAATGTGCAAGAGGCGTTATACGGAGTAATGCTGGTATTGAGTCTTCTTGAAGCAAGTATCATGAAGTCTCAATGAATCCTATGATGTTAGTTTCTATATATGCCGCCACTAGTTCTCCAGTTAGTTGGAGAGCGCGGGGGTGCCCCTTCCTCTTTAGCTCACTTTCGCTCGAACAACTGAACTGAATGGACGTAGATGCAGCGTATGTCGCGGTAACACATACTATAATATCAAATAACTACAAAAGTCTACTACGATTCCACATGCGTCATGGTTTTTCTTCATTGTCACAATGTTTCATAGTCTTTTAACAGGACAACCACACATTGAATTTCGCAATATATTATTTTTTTGTGCTAGCTATAACGTCAGCGCATTTTCATAAGAACCAAAACATGAATTTTGTGATGCCAATTTTTGAAGTTACTTATCTTTTGGCGCGTTAAGGCAAAATGATGAGAGCAAATTTTTACGATGCGCGCACACACCGTCACAAAACACCAACACCATAACGTTAGCTAGTTATTATTTTAATTTTAGTTACGCAAAAATTATTTTTCATGACATTAAAAAAATGAAATAATGCATATTAATAAAACATTTAAAAAATTATCATGTCGGTTTTTCTACAATAGGATAACGCAAAAGACGGTATCGTGTTACGCCAAAGAAATATAACTTCTTTGGCTGGTTTTTTTATAGTTACCACAACAAAGAAATTTACAACGCCTGTCGTGGCGCAGAGGCACAAGCGTGCGACTATAAACGCGACAGGTTGTGGGTTCGATTCCCACTCCAGGAAATGTAAAATTTAGTATTTTCATTTCTTGGGTTTGGTAACAAGGCAAAGGGCGGCGTTGAGTTCCGCCACTCAACACGCAATGCCTCAATTTGGCGGAAAGTGGGGAACGGAAATGTTGAAGGAAAATGGTATATGCGGGATACAGCGTGAAGTTAAAAAAAAAAAGAAAAAAATATATTTACAGTTTTACAGTTACACAAGCTGTTCAATTGATGTGCGTTTTCGAACTTTGAGCGTAACTCCTGCTTATTTGAACACAAAAAATTGTAAAAGTATTCAAATTATAAAAAAAACATAATATTTCGTACAAAAATCTGTAAAATTTAGGTCGATACTAAAACGTTTTTTATAGCCACATTACTAGTATTTTAACGTAACTTAATGTTATTATCGACTCCATTGACTTTACCCACATTTCTGACGTTATTTTTCGTCAATATTGCGGAATTTTATAAATTCTTTGATATTTTTTATTAGATAATCAGAATATATCTTATATGGAAAAATAGATTTAATCGTTCTTAGAGTAAACGAACGAACCGACATAATGCTAAACGTACAAACAAACAATTTCGAAACATTAATATAGCACATTTTTGTTTAAGTCACTTTTTTTATTTCTATGCGCAATGAAAGGTAGGCATAGAAAACCAAATGGTAGGTCAATAAAAATAAATAAAATAAATATTTTAAAAATTCACAATTATCTACCGTAATGATTTATTTAAATAATACATAAGACAGCGGAAACCTTGTCATATTTTTTCGATAAAAAACTGTGTTGCACATACATTTTTTATACAAAAAGTATCACAAGTGATAAAATCGAAACTACCAAAAAATTAAAATTATTTTCTATTTATTAGTTTATGGTGACTATTTCTTTTATTTATAAAAAATATTGTTTTTTGTTACGAATATATAGCAAGTACTACAGAAATATTACGCTGGGTCACTATTTCCTACAGACGTACGAGCCTCTTCTTACTGTATGTAGCTTTTTCGTTACATCACTTTTAAAACAACGATTCTAAAAAAAATTCAAAAAATATTTAAAATATACAATATTACTCTGCGAAGTAAATCACTAAATAGCTAAACAACCCTTCAAATAAAATAAAAATTTATTTAAAAAAAAATCAATCAATTGTTTTTTTTTATATTATATTCAATATATTTATTTCAAATATTTATATACGCGGAACATATATACCTAAACTACGCGTGAGTATAAATGAATGACCGGTGCTTGTCCAAGAAAAGTCAACATGAGTCTTTCAATGAGGACGGACGTGTTTACTGTATTCGTGGTAGTTTTATTTACATCTGCTCAAGCGGGTCTGCGGCACAGTATTATACCTGACCACCATAATAATAATTGTAAGTTTATAAAATAATTATATTATATATATAATAATATAAAAATATTTTGTGTGGTGTTTCTGCTTTAGCTATATTCTGTAGAGGGTCATTTATTATTAATATTGTTATTGTAGTAGTAGTAATTTGAAGTTTTTCTTTCTCTTTTCATTTTACCTTCGTCTTTAATTAAATTAATTATTTCTATAGTAAGTGTACTTAAAACGTATGATTGTATGCGTTATAATTAATTATTAATGCATTGAGTTATTAGGATATCAGTTTTTAATTTAATTTATATTTTTAATAATATCTTTTTTTCTTCAATATTAGCTAAAAGAAATGATTTTAAATTTAGTTGATGGAGTAAGGGAATTAATTACTGGTTTAATATTGAATTGCTTAAATTCTCATGCTAAAAACCAAGAATTTTATTTATAAAAATATTATTTGTAATTATTTGGTTTTAGTTTTGAATTTAATTTCGTCTGCTAATTAACACTATCCCAACATTTATATCACTCTTCATTTTTTTTTTCAAAAGTATCGTTATAATTTAAAACTATAGTCTATAAAAAGTAGCTATAGTTCGTTTTAGCTTTAAGTCCTACATGTGCAATGTTAAACGAACATGTTGGACTATTAAGTATCTCATAAGGAAATACAACAGCTCTTTGTCTGTTTCATTACTCATGTGTATTTCTCAACATATAAAATTTTGTTGTAATGGCTAACTATCATTTACTTACACGTGATATGAATTAATATCAGTAGATACGTTATATATCGCGCTTGACCGCGACCTGCCTGTTTATTGACCAAAGATAATAAATATATATGCGTATAGATAATTATTGGTTGCATGTGTGGTATTTTGTATAAAAACAACTTAAGGCCAAATATCTTGTGACAAAGGAATATTTAAGTATATGACATTTTAAAAAATATCTTATGCGGGTGATAATGGATGCTAAAAAGAAACTTTTGAACTTGTGATCTTTTTGTTTTCGTGGTGATTATAACCTGATATTAACCTTTGGAAACCTGTTTTGTATAGGAAAACATAACTTGTATGCATTTGCTGTCAAACCGGAATAAAAGATTTTAAATTTGTTTTTATTTTATGTTAAACAGCTTGTTGGGTAGACAGAGAGACCCTCCATCGCAAAATATAAACAAATCTATTGTATTTTACAGATGGTAGAGGAAATAATTTGGACACAAATAATGTACTTTTAACAAAGAATAAAGATGTGAGCGTACAG
Organism: Philaethria dido; assembly: GCA_033558755.1. Classification (NCBI taxonomy): domain Eukaryota; kingdom Metazoa; phylum Arthropoda; class Insecta; order Lepidoptera; family Nymphalidae; genus Philaethria; species Philaethria dido. The sequence continues at coordinate 369,833 of JAKGSA010000122.1, forward strand.
AAGCCAGTAAATGAATTATATCCTTCTGCGGTGCTCTTCGGTAGAACTTGCGGAGGCACCATTATCAGCCCCACGTGGGTTCTCACTGCAGCTCATTGGTAAGTGTATGAAGTTAATTGTATTGCCAATTACAAAAACAACGAAAATAACTTAATACGTATATTAAAATATAAGGAATGTGATTTTAAAATTGTCAATATAAATATTTACAATCTTTTAAATACATATGCAGTAACGCAAGAACGTTACACTATGCATATTTACAATTGATTCCTTTCCCTTGACCTAGTGACCGATTAGGGTGATTAACCTCACTATAAAGAATGGTATTGCTAATACCATGCAAATGCAAAAAGTACAAGTTACCGTTAACTGTAATGTTGTCTGTGGTAAAAACTTTTTTTAAAACTAAAATAAATAATAGTTTGTGAAAGCATCTGTTATTAATTTTTTATTTTGTAAATATTTAAGTAGCAACACCAAAATTTATTCTAAAATATATAATGCACCTTATCAGTTTTCATATGAAAAACATACCCAGGACTGATTAAATCTAAATTGATTTTGTATGTGATATGAAACGTGTATAGAAAATTTCGCGAGAAGCGTCGTAGTTTTTAAAATTATTCATACAAAAAAAATGTATCTTGAATTATATTAGAATGAGTTAATTATTTATTTTTCATCAATCATTTAGGTCAGTCGAAAGGTCAGGTTTTACTTTTATCAGGGACAATAGGTTATAGCAACTGTCAGTAGATAGTAGCTGGCTAAAGTATCAAGCATAAAAAGTACATAATAAAGCACAGTAAAAAATTATATCAACAGGATACGAACGAAAAACGAAGGCAAAAATAAATCGTAAAAAACACTTAAACTTCACCATATCGCTTAAAATATAAATACATAACGAATGACATTAGTACGTCAATACACTATGAAGATAAACGAGTGGGTTTTCCCTGTTTACTCGACTCAATTAATTCGATACCGTCTAATAACTGGTATATAATTACTTTAATCGTATTTCTTATATAAAACCTGTTTCATTTCTTAAGGATGTTATGATAAAATAATCAATTTATTATTTATTACTTTAACAAGAAATACAACTTTATAAATTGGCGGTCACGTCCAAATATATACTGCATTTAAAAAAACATAAAAGACAAATAGGTGGGTTAGTTATTGGGAAGCAATAATTGAAAAAGCTAATATTTCAAGATATTCACAGTTCGCTAGTTATTACAGTCCCATTCACGAAATGAATTGATGCGTATACTAAATGAAATATTTCTTCAAGCGTAACCCGAATGGTACCAGAGGTTCAATGACCAGATAAAGGACCATACAAACCTGACTTATATTTATTTTATTTATACATTTCAAAGTTAAGTGACATTGTAACGTCTTCTTAGATACCATCACATAAACTTTATTGTTAAACTAGTTAAAAAATGGAAATCATAGGATTCGGACGTTCTCGAATCGAGATATTTCGTGTTCAGTGCTCAGTGGCGCATTTTATCTGGTAAATAAAAATAATATAAATAATCCTTCCCCGAACGGGATCGAACCCACTCGCTTTTACAGTCCGATACTGTTCCGCTGAGCCACAAGGGTTATTATAGTGGACGTATTTAATAGACTTAATGACATTTACCATTATAACATTTTGCTATAAAATGTATTTAAAATAAATCTGAAACAATAAGAAATTGGAACAGGTTCGTATATAAAAAGATAATATAAGAAATAAGAGCAAAATTTAAGGCAAATTCTGAGGCAAATACAACCTCCGTGAGAAATAATATTTTAAGTTATGATTCATTCGGGTTTATCCACTCAGGTATATACGCCATTTAAATATCAATTTGCAGCGTTTCAATAGCCTAGTGTTAACCTGAGCTTCAAGGTCTACCGGTTTTATTAATATCTATAATAAAAATAAACATACAAATAATAACGATACAATTTATAACAAGATAACTATGTCCATATGACAATTTAAATATAATATTTAATTATAATATACAATATAATTAAATTAATATATTATTTTTATAAGGCAAAAAATTCATTTTTCAGCACATTATTCACGGGTGGGCGGGATATTCTCGCAGGCACCAACAACACAGAGAATGGTACCGGAGTGAGGCGGAAAGTCAAGCGTCTCGTCATCCATCCTCGTTTCTCAGTAGGACCGTACTGGCTTGATGCAGATCAATATAACATTAAGCAGGTACATATTGTTCAAAGGTTATCCAGAATGCATGAAAAGAAATGATAGAAATCAGATATGTTTAACTTCTTCAACCGAAACTATATTATATTATTTAAAAGCTAACATTGTAATTTAACAATTATATATCGTTTTCCATTAACACAGTCATATTATGATTATCTACATATTGATTTTATTCAAAGGCTTTGGATTAGCACACATAATACAATTGTATGACGTATATTATTAAATATACCTTCAAAACATGTGGCGAAAGGTCACTTCGAGGTCTACACACGTTTATTTACATAACCTGGTTTGCTTCTTAGGTCGGAGCAAGATTTGATTTTCTCCTCGCGGAGTTAGAAAGTCCTCTGCCTATGGACGGTGTTACGATGAGGGCAGCACAACTTGAAACTCGCGAGAGACTACCAAAGGGCGAACAAGTCGGCTATGGCGGTTTCGGCGCAGAAAGACACGGGGTTCGTATTTAAACATTTTTTCTCATATAAACAATCGATTTATCGCCTGTCGTGGCGCACAGGCACAAACGTGCGACTGTGAACGCGAAAGGTTGTGGGTTCGATTCCCACTCCAGGAAATGTAAAATTTAGTATTTTCATTTCTTGGGTTTGGTAACAAGGCAAAGCGCGGCGTCGAGTTCCGCTACTCAACACGCATTGCCTCAATTCAGCGGAAAGTGGGAAACGGAATTGTTGAAAGAGAATGGAGTGTATTAACACTAGAATCTCTGGTTCCCTCTGCCTACCCTGCTATATGCGGGACACAGCATAAAGTTAAAAGAAAAGCAATAGATTTATTTAAACAACCGCTAACACATTGCCATATATATATATTTAAATTTTTATTATTTTGGAATATATTTTAGTCGTAACAATTTTTTACTATGAATCCGTAAATTTTGTTGTTTTTTCTACGACCACCTGGTTCCTATTATTCCGAATCTACTTGCATAAAAAAGTACATCAGTTATTTATGTAATAATTATTCATACTAATTATCTCGTACATCATTCCAGGAAACAATGCGCGAAGATATGCATGGCATGAATCTCGAGATATTGGACAATTCAGAATGCTCCTCACTGGTGGAGTTCGACCCACAAGACATGATATGCACAAAAGGTCGTGCACCGCGCTTCGACTCAGCATGTAATGTAAGTAATAATCATCTTCTTGGAAATTTAGTTCGTAAGATTTTATATATGTTGCTGGTGCCAAATAGTAAAATTATTCAAAGTATAAAATATATACGCGCTTTATATCTTAAGTTGACCTACTCAAGATAGTGGTGAACTAATATTGGACTTTATTATCAGACGAATGTCCTGGTTATGTACATTTAGCCACCTCTTTTAAAGATAAATAATTTAATTAACGTAAAATTAATAATTTTGTGTAATATTTTTAGGGTGACAGTGGAAGTGGACTGATTAGCAACGGAGTAGTCGTTGGTGTTGCCTCTTGGGTAGAAAACGACGCTTTTGAATGCAGAAACGGCGCGAGAGTTATATTCTCAAGAGTATCAAGCGCCAGAAATTGGATACATGAAGTGACTGGAATATGATATTAAAAAGAACAAAATATTTAACTGTAAAAATACAGTAGTTAATAAACTAAATATGGCACAACTAGTTGGCCATTTTAGATATCAAATTGAATAAAATAAAAAGGGAAATGTATATAACTAAAAATATATATATATATATTGCCCATTAAAAAAACCGGTAAATGGACGCAGTTCGGTCGACGATCTTTAGTTTTCAATAAAGTTTTCCTTATAATATTGTTAGTGAGAAATATTTTAAAAAATCAATACAATATTAATGTGCTTCATATATGTTTAGCATATTAGCATTTTACATAATCATACTAGTCATTGTTCAATTATTAGTTTCCAAATGATACTGTTAGTTACGTACTAATACTTCTAACTGTATATCACATATCGTTTACAATACGTAATAAATATATACGGTTATTTAAATATCAATAAATGCCATTAGGGACGCCAAATCTCTTATTTGTTACATTTTGTTATTTAATTTTTACTTTTTCTTCTTTTCTGCATAGCTTTAGAAGAGTAAGGTGTAAATAAAATAGACTTCTCTCGTAGTAATCTTATAAAACTTATTTTATTGTAAAATATATTTTCATCTATTTTCTTCTACTATTTATGTAAATATAATTATAAAATTTTATTTTTCTTATGATTTATAGTACTTAAGAATACTACGAGATATTTCGTTTTAGTTACGAACCTTGGTACAAATAATATGGCTCTCAGGATAGATTTATAATTCTATTGGATTTTTTGATTTATACCTTTTAGGTAGGTAGGTAATAAATTTTAATAAAATTTGTAAATACACAAGCATGCCTTTTATTACTCTTACCAACAATTCTCACAACGCCAATGCAGCTCAGTTGGGGTGTGTGTAGTGGGTTCAAATCAATATTATTACCAATATTCAAAGTAATATTATATAATTATTTAAAAATTCAAATGTTACTACAAGTGTACTTAGATATGGCTTTAAATATGATAAAGATATGGAAGGTTAAAAAACACTTTTACTATAAGCGACTTAAACATTTGTAGTAAAACATTGGATTGCGTTGCAAATATACAATTGAAAATTTATATTACATATGATAAAATAAAAGTATCCATGACGTCATTGTGGTAGCGCTGGAAATGAACTGATGACAGTTCTAGATAGGCCGAGATGTTTAAATAGATTATAGAGATTTCACTGTTATACCTCTCGCTCCTCTTTCTACCACGATCAAATATTTTATTATAAATTATTATCTCTTCATATTATAATAAAAACGGCTATTTTGCTAGAACTTTACTGAATATACTTAAGATATTTTATTATACTAGTGTACCCGCTGGCGGGTTAACAACGCGCTGTCTTTATCTATTCTGTGTCACTTTATATAGAAAATGGATGTCAAACGCATGGTAGTGTACGTAACATTTATTTTATTAATTTAATATATATTTTAATGCATTATTTAAAAAAAAACTATTAGAATTCTGCCTTCTCTATATAAACTATAATTATGCCAAATTTCATGGTCCTCTTAATTTTCGTAAAAAGAGATACATTGAGTATGTTAGCACTTTATCCTGTTTAGCCAACAGCGTGTATATTCAAAAATACATGTGATTATAATCTCGTGACTCAACTGTATTTACCCGTATGTTTCTTGTGATTTTTTAAGCAGAATCAATTTACTATCTCGCATATGTTTCATATACTCGCTAATTAGTAACAAGTTTAATTATACGGTCCCAATTCTATGAATTTTTTGTAATTAAGATAAAGGGGCCCTTCACAAACCAACGTGTAACTGTAAACGCGACAGCTTGTGGGTTCGATTTCTACTCCTGGAAATGAAAATATTAAATAATATTTAGTAATCCCATTTCCTCGCTCTGGTAAAAAGGCAAAGCGTGGCGTTGAGTTCCGCCACTCAGCATGCAATGCAATTCGGCGGAAAGTGGGAATCGGAATGTCTTAACACTAGGTTCAGTGGTTCACTCTGCCTATCCAGATATATGTGCGGGATACAGCGTAAAGCTAAAAAAAGAGAATGTTTCCCTTTATATACATTTCTTATGATAAGTGTCAATATTTTGAAGTACATTTGAATTTAGATTTCTACTGAACCTCTTCGATACGATGTAAACGCTAAGCTAAAGCTTAAACTGTATGGAATTGTTTAAAAGTTAAGATGGTTTTAAGTAAAACCTCTAAATCTCTATACACTACTATATATACTATATACCATTTAGCAGTGGCGAGGAGTGAAAATTTTAGTTAAAAAAGCCGGTATATATATTTGGGGAAAAAGATGTATATTTAGGAAAGCCGGTATATACATTTAAGGAAGCTGATGTATATTTAAGGAAGCCGGTATATACATTTAAGGAAGCCGATGTATATTTAGGGAAGCCGGTATGTTTAGGTATAGAATCTCAAGGTATTTAGTAATTTCACTATCGAATTTTGGCGATGACATTTTTTTTATGTCTATACCATAAGATGTCACAGCTTGTTTTTTGCAATTTTATGCCCAATATTTTCCTGGCTTTTTTTTTTAAGCTCTCATACTTGTACTTTGAAAAGTTAGGCAAGCCGGTGGGAATAGAGTTGTATGGACGCCTGACTAACTGTTAAGAACCTCAATATTATAAAAAACAGACTTACAAACCCAATAGAAATATTTGTGTCACTCGATTTATTTAATAATATAGTAAAAGTTTTTATTAACTGATTTAAGAAAAATAATACGAAACTATTAAGTATAACAATATTACATATCAGTGTCCAACTCATCATTTTAATTGTTTAACGCGTTAATCTTCAATCTTCGAAACTACCGGATGAATTTCAAAAATTCTTTGTGATTATAATAGACAGGTTTCTCAGGAAAGCCTATAGACTATTTATAGCACTACGATACTAGTACTAGTTTTCTTAAAAAAATATTAACTTAATTAAAAACGCCTAACGCCTGTCGTGGCGCAGAGACACAAGCGTGCGACTGTAAACGCGACCGGTTGTGGGTTCGATTCCCACTCCAGGAAATAAGTAGTAAGATTAGTATTTTCATTACCTGGGTTTGGTAACAAGGCTTTTCTTAACACTAGGTTCCCTCTGTCTACCCTGCTATATGCGGGATACAACGTGAAGCTATGTATGTATGTAAAGGTATATGTTATAAAAATATAACAATAATTTGAGACATAGCTGAGTCTCAAATTATTGAGACTCAGCTATGTCTCAAATTATTGTAATCACTATGCAGCCATATTAATACTTACGTTCCAAATATATCAAGTGATTATGAAGATAAACTTTGCCTGTTACAGGACTTTATAATAAATTGGACGCACAATACAAAACAACAGACATTTAGAAAATGTAAAATTAAAATTATTCAGCTACATTATTTACAATTATCTATAGTATATAACCTAACCCCATCTGACATTAAAAAACCAAAGTAACATTTTTTGAAAACGTATAAAAATTTAATCGACTCGAACCCGCGTCTCTTGTAAACCGTCCAAGCTTCTGACCGCTAAGCAATGCGTTCTGTATTCAGCTGTATCGAAATTCTTATACACTTGTTACAACTTATTTTTATACAGAATTCTCTGCTAACAACGTGGTTACCTTTAAATGTCTGTTCCACAGGTAGACTGCTGTATATAGTATTTGATATAGATAGGCTAGGGCTACTTTTTACCAACAAGCCACGACCAAAAGCTTAAATAGTAATAAAAGTAATAGACCCCAAAATAATTTTAAATATAAACTTTCTCGCAAGGGCGAGTCAGCCACCTCCCGCTTTATAACATTGAAATAAGCCAGTAATTAATTAAGGTTTGACTTTTGAGATGTGAATGTCCAAATGAAATGGTTTCTCCTGGAATTAATCTCAAAATTTTTTATCAAAACCAAAGTAACGTTTGGGCCGAAGCTGTGTGAACGTATCTACTAAATATTAAATAATAAATAAATAATATATTATATACACACTTCTAAACACATTAATAAATAAGTTAATATCTGAAAAGAGGGCAGTCTGTTCCAGATAGGAACCAAATCATGCATCAAGTATTGACTTGATTACTACTACTACCAATTGTGGTACAACTCCGATCATTGTGTTGCTCTAAGTAAATTTAATTTACTTTTTAATAACAACTCGTTTTTAATAAACATTATTTTATCAACAATGTTTGTCTTTGCATCTGTCTTAAGATGGAGAAAAATATATAAATCTATCCAAGAATACTATACTGATGTTAACGTATGGAACTAATTAAATACTATTGATACTTACTCGGGACACTCATTCATGGTTGTAAACTTATTGTAAAATTATATTTAAAAAAGGCATCTGTTGAATTTCTTGCCGGCTCTTAGCCGAACTACCTTCCGAGCCGGCAGCAGCTTCCGTAAGGACTGATAATACTGACATCTTTATGTTAACTGGAGATTCAAAGGTGCTTGTAATGACCCATTTTAATAAAAAGTATTTTGATACATTTTTTTCCCTTGGTTTTACGCTATTTCCTCCACTTTAGGCATACCGTTCTCTGACCGAATTCAAGATATGAGCGCTTTGTCTTAATAATTTCAATTTAAGCATTTCCTTCGGTGGGAGAAATATTGAATATTACAGGTGTAAAGGTATAAAGAAAAGGACTTGGACGTACACAATAAGAAAACAATATTATGTTCTTGGAAATTTAATGACTTTAATAGAAGAATAACTAAATTAAAACAGCAAGATAGAAAGAAAAACTCATTCATTATTAACATGTTTATCTGATTATGTTCAAGCAGAGACCAAAATTAATCAATGACCTAACAAAATATACAACAAAAGTCATCAAATTAATCAAGTCCGACCAATCAGTTAGTCTAGCGTGGACCGCGGCTCGAGCGCACCAAACCGGTTACATAATACAACTTACAATTTTGAATAATATTGTGATTAAAAGAAAAAAAGCTAAATAATTGTTTCCTACTTATATAATGTGTAATAATATAAAGTGTCCACTACTTATAAACGTATAACTATCGCTTACTTAAATTTCCACACGAGTACTCTAAAGCGTCGTCCCAAACCGAACAGAAGTACTAACGATGTGAGTCGATTGAGCTCAGCTTACGATTGTCGCCGTCGCGAAGCGCGCTATGCTCCTGGAATCGTAACAATCTAGCTTTTTTTGAAGTTTTACTTTTTTACAATATATAGGATTTGTTTTCTATAATTAATTATATCTAATATTTACAATGGAGGTGAATGGACATATTCAGAACTCTACTTATTATATCGAAAATTAATATGAAATTCCTACCCAAAACGAACATTATCTACAAATTTAATAAAATCGTGATTGGGCACCTTGTTCCGAGTTTTGTTCAGTAGTCTCGCTGCGAACACGAGGAAGACTAAAATTTCAATTTTTACAATGAAAATTTTTAAATTTATATTAATAATATACATGGATGTTAGCATCTAGTCGTATTAGTAGTAGCATTACCAAAATAAAATTTAGTTGAAAGTGTACAGAAACATGTCTAATAAGACTGTAACAAATCAAAGAGAATTACAATCTACTCTACCGACTAACAAAACTAGCTTGTGTATCCGTCAGCAACTATTCAACAAAAGATCAACAACAGTACATTTCCCTGGAAACAATTGCCCAATCTTGTTTAAAAGCAAAATTCTCACCACAAATTAATCTAACATAAAACAGATCGAGCCTCTGTCTCCGCAAACAATTTAAATCATACGTGACTCAAAGAGAAACTCGTTAAAATGGCCGGCAGTACCGATGTCACCGATACGTGTAAACAAACCAAACGAGAGACATAGACTCGATCTTATGTTCATAAATGTAACAGTACTAGAGGCCGTCAGCGTCCAAACGTCGAAAACAACCCCAAAAATTTTGACTCCAATGATTCACAAATTAAACAGTAAAAAAAACAAAACCGCGGTCAGCCATCTTAAACTGTAGTCGCAGTCGTCGTCGAATTGTACCAAATGTGTTTAACGCACACGCATCGAATAGAACTTTCCGAATTCTCCGAATCCGATCACTTTTGTCACTACATATTTGATTTGTGAATCATTTACAATAATCTCGTGTTCCTAATCAAAATCAAAAGATCGATCGTACATTTTACAAGCGATTTCAGTTCGTATCGAGGTAACATTCTATATAACATGTGTGGGGTGCTACCCGCAATGTACATATTCATAATACAATTTAACCACACGTTTAACAATGAACATTCAATCGGGGGGTGTATTTACAAGGTGTACTATACATATACGTGGGGGGCGTCGTAGGCCGGTCACGCTGACGGTCTCTGGCGGGGGGTCGCGCGGGGGGTCGCGCGGGGGGTGCGCGCGGGGGGTCGCGCGTCGCGCCTCATATCTTGTGTATCTTCTGCGACACGACGACGGGGTTGTTGCGGCGTATCTCCTGCGCGCCGAGCTCCCGGTAGTCGAACGAGCACTCGTGCTTGTCGCTGTATCGATGCACCGCACAGAATAGACCCCCGCAACGGCACTCGAACCCTACAAATTAAATTTGTGATTGTATTACTCACTAATGTTTTACAAAAATATGTTGAGAAACTTAAGAATGATGACTTAAACATATTATGATATGATAAATGATATTGCGAAGTTGAATGTATTAGCATGTATCTTTTTATTATAAAATATGTAATTGATGTAGGTGCAAGGGATTTATATTATAGTGTACTCCGTTACGCGCGTTGATTTTCTGTTCAAAGCGAACAGGAGGCAGAGCACCCTAGTATAATATACATATTTAATTTAAATAATTTTAATAAACATGCTTTATGTAAGATATAGATATAGAAAAGAATTTATCTTTTATTCAAAATTATAGAAATTAACCAGCATTACGAACAAAATGAATGAATTATTTCATAAAATTCGGACAATGAATAAGATAATACATAAATATAATACCTGTTTAAAATTCAGTATTTAATTATATGTATTTAATTTAAACGAGCATATTCTATTTTAAAATTGTTTGAATTAAAACCTAACGCTTATCATGCCACACGTGAGTTATAGTTGTTCAAAGCGCAATGATAAGATTAATAATGATAATGCGGCTTAGTGGCTGCAGCCACTTTTAATATATTTATTATGAATAACACCGGATACTGTTCTTATATCGATACTATTTCTTCTTATTTATAACTTGTACTTCTAGTAGACATCCCATAATACAATGTTTTGTTCTACATAAACAAAAAAAAATATTGTAATGCGTACCTAATAATGTTTAATTATAAAAAATCTTATATTTGCAATAGAATAAAGTAAAGGATACCAGTTATTACTAGAATTACATTGAGTTGTTTTAATAAACAAAATGTTTCACTTGTAACATCACGTACAAATAGACCCCTATTCACACAACGTTATCGCATGTTTCATGGTAACGACATATATTATGTTACGCTGAATAGCATAGTTAGACCGCCGAGATGAAAGGATAAAATTACAAAGTGTGTATTCAAATTATTTTTGTCATTAAATAAATATGAAACAACGTATAGCTTCTATAAACAGGAACATTTCCAAAGGCATAAATAATATAAAATATTTCATCATTTGTTGTTAGTTTAAGATAATATATAAAGTAATTTAAAAGTAATTGGCTTATCGCAACGGAACTAACACGTCGCAGACGGAGTTTTTAAGTTCTTTAACTTTATTATGTGAAAACAACATTCAATGTTAAAATAATAACTATTGTTTTAATAAAAGATGTGAAAGCACAAAAGTGATGTCGCAAATTTTAAATTTTGAAAAAATTGAGAAGACCCGAATTTTACTTTACCAAATTTAAATCATTTTTTAAAGAAAATTTTCATACGATAATATTCAACATAATAGCAAAAAATATGTAAGTTAAGGTTTAAAATTTTAAAAATGTGACATTCACCATCTTCCATGAATGTATTAATTATAATAACAATTAAATTAATATATACTACATTGTGTCAGTACATAGGGCATGAAAAACACATCCATACCCCATTCCGCTTATTCATTTCTATCAAACTAGGTACATTTGTTATTTGTTCTTCCTAAATTACTACAGAAAGATGTAACACATAGAATCATATTCTATCTTAAAACTAACATAAGCTATTGTTAAGCAAAAACTTCCAATCTAACTTGTTTCAAATACTAAAATGACTAAACGCATCATGGTGCACACGCGAGGAAACAATCAAAAATTTTTCGTTTTCCTCCTAACTCGATGTTTTTTTTGACAATAAATAACTTAAAATAAGATTTACCTGTGAGTCCAACCTTCTTGCGGCAAACTGCGCATCTGTTCTTTTTCTTTTTGTCTTTACTGTCCTTGTCGTCAGCGTCAGTGTCTGATGCACCGGTGCTTGCGCCGCTTGTGCCAGCCCCACTTTCCTCTTCCAATTTCTGAAAGTAATATAATTAAAATTATGTATAGTATTATATAGGCATTTTTGGCTTTATGGCTTTTTAAAAAATATAGCACTCAACAGAAAAATTACGATAAAAGTGCAATTAATTATTAAAACCTAACATAAATGCTAATAATAGGACAGTACGAAAATAATGGAAAAAACTTGTACATAGTAAACCGACCCGTTTAAGGTATTTTTTGCTACTGCCTATTTCAGACGAACCATATTTGGGTGATGTTTTAGAATGTTTAGAGTCTGACGCTGCCACTTCCTCGTGGATCGTATTAAAATCCTCTTTGATACCAACAGCCCTTTTTAGATTTAATTCATGTTTCGAGTTATCTTGAACTCGTTGCGTCTTATCTTCTATTTTAAGCTCGGGAGCATAATGAGCGTGTTCGGCTTTGTCAGTAGTTCCGTCCGGTGTTGGCAGCGGAGTGCTGTCATTTATTTCTATAGACAAGCGTTTATTTTCGATGCTTTTTGATCGTGACACTGCTACACTTTGACTGAGGGCAGAATTTTGGCTATTATTACTAGATTTGCTATTTCGTCTCGTGGCTTTCTTCAATATTCTCTTCCCTTTCGATTCTTTTTTGTTAGGGTCATTTTCCATTATTGATATTTTGTATACGGTGTTTAAATAATTTTACTGTAATAGTAAAGAAAAATAAAAATATTGTTTAAAGTGAAAAAATGTACTATTCCATAATAATTGTCACTTTACCACATGATTATTATACGATATTGTCCAGCCATTGTAAAATATGTTTAAACAAATAGATAAAAATTAAAAATCACATATTTTTTGTACATTTTTAAAATAAAATAATAAACACAGTAAAATATATTTTTGGTTCTCTTGACAGATACGTCTGTTTGGATATACTTCTTATTTTAATTTGTAAGCGCGGTGTGCCAGTTCTCGTTGGACGTCAAAAATAAACAAATCTATTTGGTGCTTTCATCGAAATATTTCTTATTATATATAAAATCGTTAAAACCTTGTCATCTATGATATTTATTTATCCTTGCACGTTACATCCGCATTTATTTACTTCCACTTAAAAGGCTTATATGTTGAGGAATTGTATTTGTATTCAATAAGGATTTTATGTACTCGCTCGTATGTACATAATAGGAGCAGTATTTATTGTGACACACGATTACTAGAACATCAGGGTCGTCGCTATGGATAGCACAATGTACGGGAGTGGCTGAACGTCGACTAATTGATAGACGTAACGGCAGGGTTGAATATTCAACTAGTGTCGTTAACGGACAAGTCTTTTCGTTACGTAACACATTCCATTTGGTTTAACTCTTTGGATTTTTGAGATATGTTATTAAGATTTTTTACTTTCTAATTAATTATATAGTTTCTTATATTTCTAAACTTGAATATTTATAATAAAATTGAATTTGATACCTTAAACAGTTTTGAAATATGCCTTAAAGTTATTAAGAGAAGCGATGTCTCTTATTCTCTCATCAAATAAATGTAATATAATTTGCATCATGTTATGCGTTCGTAGTTACTCGAACTAAGCAAATAGATAAACATTAGCATTCAATTCCTGTTGTAGCGGTAACGTATAATTATGTGCGAGGTAAATTTTTTACATGCCTTTGTAAGACATCACAATAAGTTATTGTGTGCTCATTAAAAACAAACACTTTATACTGGAAGATACTCCTCATGTTGGAATATGCTTAAAGAATAATGCTAATTTCTTTAAAGTGAAATCTAGCAAAATCTTACCTGTAGTGCCATTGAACCTCAGTTAAGTCGCCACCATATAACATACACTGAATGAGTATGAATTATAAAAAATGGTCGCCAGTGCAAAAGTGGCCTAACTTAAGAATTTCAAAATGTAATCTAGAATGAAATAACACCTTTTTTTTAATAATAAATGATTTACCATTAAGTTAGTCCACTTCGGCCCGACAACAATAATATATGTATTAGCAGATATGTAAATATAATAAACGACAACCTTATCACGATTCTTTATTACAAATTGATAAAAAAACCACGATAGCACAAGCGATTCGAAACCCAAATTGCTTTGACCGACGCCAATGTATTGAATGATTATATTAAATATTTATTATTAAATATAATTAAATCGTTAAAGTGTTGTCGTTCATATAATGATATACAAGCAAATAATTTCGACAAACAGTACTTATTGCCTTTTTTAATTTAAGAATCTGTAATAACTAATTTACTTTTTTATATCATAGCAATAACGAAACAAATAGTCACGTTTATTGAAATATCATGAAAATTTAAATAAATAGGTATTAAATAGTAAAAATATTATAACAGCAGCTTAATATATGAACTTGTATATACTTCATATTTGAAACCAAAAGATAAGTAACTGGGTTTTCATAAGTATGAAATTATCTATAGAACTGTGGGTTTCTACCAATTTAATAATATATTTTAGGATTCTAAAATTTCCTTATGTCGTTCCCTAAATCGCAAATCGCTAGGAATATTCATATATATTTATAAATAAATCGGTGTACCTAAATGTACTGCTTTAGCCAAATGACAAAGGTATTTGACTAAGCTTAAACGTACATATGGCTCGCATATCTTTGTTTGGGCGTGATTCACCTCTATCTGGCAAACACTTAAAATCAGGTCAATGTGATTTGCACTTTTGCACTGACGCGAGCTCTTTATTTGCTAAGCTGTTGTTATACTCTATAGGTGACCTAAGAAGTCTGTTTGACCTATTATATAGATATTGTTCCTCAATATATATTACAGGCAAGTAAGATTAGATTATTTAGACTACATATGGAATATATTTAAGTACTTATGAACGAATTAATCATTTGCCATTTGCACTTAATTAATAACAGTACAAGACAAAAAAAAATCTTAGTAACTTCTTAGTAATGTACATATACACGTTATGATAGAATAATACAAAGACTAAAGTCTAAGAATAAACAGTTAATATGAAAATTGAAGTTGAAGGATGGAATTGTTATTAATTTATGAGCATATAAGATCTCTCTTAGATGAGGCACGCGTTGAGTTATTACCGGCATACTTCACTATTCCCCTTTTATATTCAACAATAGATCAATTTATTAAATATTCGATGCTTCAAATATGAGAGAGACAGAAGTATACCATAGTGATTAAATCTGTCTCTTTTCATGAAAATACTTATATAGGTACAATTTAATCATTGTTTCAAATGGCTTTCGACGTGTGGGTGTAATAAATTGTCAATAATGTCACGTACTATGAAAAAACACGTAAAAGATTGATTCGAATATTATGAAATGGTAGGTAGATATAATATATAAAATGCTCATGCAGCAAGTAGCTACTGTTATATTTATGGCATCAACGGCGCGGCGTGAGCTAGAACGGTTAATGGACCGTAACCCTAATGCAATGTGGATCGATTTGTAGAAGTGCATCCAATGTGTCTAAAGGAGTAATAAATATGAAAGGTTCATTTAGTATTTCGAAAGTTCGTGCGATACGACTGTTACCATGTTAGGTGGTATTTCATATTATCATACAATAACTGATTAGAAAATGCTCTTTAGACTCCGTGTTGGATGTAACTAATGACTTGAAACAATAGATTATACAATATCTCGAAACAAGGTATAGGAATACCATCATGACACAGTGGTATTTGTGTCTAGCATAATAGACGACCATGATTGATCCGAGGTCTATCTTCTTTTAGTAATATTGAATACTTTAATCAATAATTCATAATGACTTAAAATACTTAAGACGCGTTACTTTATTTCTTCTCATATAAAATATAACTTTTTAAACGTTACATCATAAATATACTTGGCATCCTTTTCAGATTTTATTGTTCTAAGGAATGTAAGGTGATAGATACAATAGTTGGCACGTGGTTTATTATAAAGCTTACATAGCTAGTATGTATATAAATAAAGTAGTTAAATAATATATACTACTATTTATGGCAAGTATGCAAGTACAGTACTAAGAATCTAATGCCGTTCGTTCTGGCTAGCATCTGTTGTGGTATGCGATATGCGAGTAAAGTTTCGGTACATGTGTGAATAAGTAGTGTGGTTTCTGTTATGTATTATCGATATAAATGCAGCCTCGTGTACTGCGCTGCGCCGCGCCGCGCAAATCAGGCACGTTACGTTACAAGTGTTGGAAGAAACACTATATCGTTCAAGTTTATATTTCATCGTGTTATGTTTGCTCAATTTACACAAGCAATGCAAATGCATAATAATACTAAAAAAACTACTGTAATTACCTCATTATCATATTTATTAATAAGAAAAATAAACCATTTTTTGTAGAAATTGTCGAATCATTAATTATGCAATATTTTTATGCATTGACTAAGTGTTATTCTAAAATTTGATTAATTATATCAGTATGATTTTGGGTACGCAAAAACAATATAGTTATTGAACAAGGAATGTAATATGCTAAGACTATATACATAGCGAGTATAATACGTGATAAATAATATATATGTGTAATAAATGTGGCCTCACGTCTGTGTGTAGCTGCGGCTGCACCGGCAGCGCGGGCACTGTGGGCGTGGCGGCGGCGAGCGGCGTGGCGGCCACGAACGACGTGGACACTGGCGACGGCGTCGTCGCGGGCGGCTGCTGTTTCTTTTTTAACGCTTCCTGGAAATATTGCAATAAATAAACATATAAATTCTATTATAATTATGTATGTGTAAAAGAGTTTTCCTACAACATGTGTTTAGCATAATCGGTTTACTTCCTTTATATATGTATTTTTTTCCTATTAATAATCGATTGTACCATAAAGTGATATATCATAACTGATTACAATAAATACTACGTAAAAACTCGTTTTTAGATTATATATTATATTGTATGACCGAAAATAATTACATGGACTTTTTAAACAAAAACTGTAGTAAATATTAAATATAGAATCTACTGAGTACAAAGTTTTAAAATTATTGCGTTTAAAGGAACTTTGCAAACTATAAACGTCAATATTTATAGAAGTAAAATTATGTGCTTATTACATACTTCGTAGATTTTATCTTCTATTAATTTTACTTACAAACGAACTAAGAACATAAGGCAAAATATATTCGATATATCTTTTACCTTGTTCTCTTAGCTTATTGCTAAGACATATGAATAAAATATGCAAGATTAAAGGTGAATAATTTCCCTAAGAGCTAAAATTTATGGGGGAAAACAATAGAATATAGATTATAAAAGGAAAATAAGTTTTCTTGTCATTTTATGCAATAGTACATAATAGCTAAGTACCTAATTAGATAATATTTTAATTTACAGAAAAAAACTGAGAAGTAACAGTACTTAAACACTTATAACAATTAAGTCATTCTTTTAAAGTAAGTTGACAATTATATAGTGGTGGCGCAATTTATAAATATACTATTTTGCTCGATGTTTACTGATTCAAATATCACTAGAAAAGTGTTTATATTATAATCATTTAATATCTTAAACTGATTAGATAAGCTCTGCGTTAACGTCTGTCATTTAGGCAGTAGTGATATCACCTAAAGATTTTATTCAAAGTTATGTCAAATCAAAAAAGGAAACCAGATGTATGTGATGAAGATAATAAGAGGAGCGATGCTATTTAAGCGATGATCTATTTGAATAAAAACTTCAATGAAAATGAATAATAATTTAAATTATTAATTTAAAGCATTTAAATTTTATTTCAAAATAAGTTCTCTAATTTAAAGATTGTTGTCATTTTATTGTATCACTAAGGCAAAAATAAACATATAGCGGGAAAATATGCGCATGGCAGGGAGCGAGAACCCAGTGTCAAGACACTCTATTCTCTAATTTTGGCCCGAATTTGAGATATTCCGTCTTGAATGTGCCATGCCTTATTTTCCGAGCAAGAGAGCGACGAAATAAAATAATTTCAACATAGTCATTTCATCTTACAGCGCTCTCCGCGTTCAGTACAATAACGCGTTCAGGGTGCTGTTGGGGCTACCTCGATGCTGCAGTGCCTCAGGGATGTTCGCTGAAGTGCGTGTTGATTGTTTTTACGCCCTCATGAGAAAAAGATGCGGGTCTCTGGTGCGTAGGGTACGGGGTAGTGTCAACAAAATCCTGAACATGATATCTAATAGACTAGATTGCATATACATGAATCATTGCTGTTCCGTTGCAAACGGGATGGTGCAGCGGTGATTCGTGTGTATTGTAACATTTATTTAAAAAAAAAATGTAATAATAACTAACCTAGTCTGTAAGAAATTTTTGTTTACTAACCATAATGAGTCAATGTCACTTGAATAAGGAATTATTATTATTATTACCCCAAGTGGCGATCAAATCCAAAAGTACACATATCATAGAAAAAAAAATAAAACAAGTAAATTTTATATTTATCACGCATTTTAAAAACTAAAATGATCTAAACTATCATAATAGCACCACTTCGAATTAATAAAGACTTCCTTCTATTACAGCAATGACTATGAAACCATTGAAATTGCGTACTTCAATTCCCAGTATAAACTAGGAATCACTTGAAGTGGTTAGATGGATTGTAGAAAAGATTGAAGTTAAATGTCAAGAAAATAAACTACCCACTCATTAAAAAGTCAATTATAAGGTAATTAAAGAGGCCTAGGTTCGATTTCCACGCCAGGAAATAAACATATTAAATAATATTTAGTATTTTCATTGTCTTGCTCTGTTAACAAAGCAAAAAGCGGCGTTGAGTTCCGCCACTTAGCATGTAATGCCTCATTTAGGCAGAAAGTGGGGAATGGAAATATTAAAAAAGAACGGAGTGTCTTAACATTAGGTTTTCTAGTTCCCTCTGTCTACCCTGCTATGTGCGGATAAAAAAAAAAAAAATATAATGAATAGTATCATCTAATATAATGTGCAAACATTACACTATAAAAGCCTACCAGTAAAACAAATGGCTCTCATTATTATTAATAAATGCAGGTGAACAGAACTAGGTGTTCTATATTCCCTGTTTTAATCGGGGTAAGCATATAGAACGCAAATTACCTTTGCGAATATATAGTATCTATCTAGTCTAATTATACGTATAATCGATTTTAGTAAGTGATAAATGCGATTAAGCGATATAATTACTTATTTGTTTTTTTATTTTAATATAGCTTGTTTGAAAATTTTATATTCGATACCACATTGTACTGATTATCGCTAAAGACTGTAAAATACAGATAAACGAAAGTGGTATACGTAGAAAGTCGTACGTGAAAGAAAAACTTTGGATCCCTTTTTACGAAAATTACGCTGACAGAGGATCATGAAACTCGGCACACTTATAGTTTATATAGCGAAGGACTGCACAATGATTATATTTTCTAAAAATAAAGCATAAAAATATATTAAATTAATAAAATAATCCATGTTTATATAAAGTGACATATACGCAATGCGTTATTAACGCATTTACGGGGACACTGGTAGTATTTAAAAATAAATGACTTAAATATTTTTCTTGTAATATAATATTATGAACCATTATATACTAAAATCTGATTAATTATTTGCACGACTATCATAAAAATATTTACTATTTATATAGAGAATGAAACGTAAATTGACTCAGACAAAAGACAGGCAGTAAAATTGCAACTTTTAAAGCCGATAGCAGGGGCCCGTATTGCGGCTATCTCGACCGCATTTTTCGGAGTCGCTGACTAAAGAAATTAGTTTATTCGTGACTGTGAGTTCCACGTATCGTACATGACACTTTGCCACACTGTAATGGACAAAACTTGTAAAACCACCTCTTCATGTAGTTTTACTTTATTTGAAATAAGAAATAAAATATATACATAAATGTATAATAATAGAAAATACTTTAAGTGTAGGTGTTTTATATTTACATTTATTTTAACAATTTGGTGTTATTTCAGAACTGTAGACTTTTTAAATTAAGGATTAACATTAATCACATTGCAACATGTTTTTTTTTCTTCTTGAAAGTATAGAGTTAATAACAATTTAGAAATGATTTCTTATTTCGGAAACACCTAGCCATTTAGGACCATGTAGCGTAACTTAGACAATTCTTTTTTTCAACATAGCAAAATATTAAACTCAGAATAACTTGAATAATCATTAATTGCCTTTTGTCACTTTTAATCCATATACTAATATTACAATCAGATCTAAATATTGTTTATTCAAATAGGCTTTTACAAGCATTTTCGACTATATTTGAAGTAAAAACATTCCACCCTCTTTACGAAAGTTACGAACGGAGGAGTATGAATTCCGACATAATTAAAGCGAGAAGCGGAAAGAAAGCCAATATGTTTCATAGTAACGCCTTAGAACTACATTAAATTAATATACTGCGCGTCAACGGAACTAATAGTGTATAGAAATGCTTATGGATTAAGAACAATAAAAATAAAGTTAAGAATGGACGTAAAGGCAATAGGTAAACAAGACAAGAAATCAATCTCAATCTCTCTGTATTGGATATATCTGTATTAGAATACAGATTAAAGTGTGAAATAAAGGTGATAAATATAACTTTTTTTTCCCACACATAACAGGGTAGGCAGAGTGAACCAGAGAAACTAGTGTTAAGACACTTCCTTCTCCGCCGAATTGAGGTATTACGTACCGAGTGACGGAACTCAACGCCGTGCATTGTCTAGTTACCAGAGTCAGGAAATGAAAATTTATTATTTTCATTTCTTGGTATACCTTGTGCCTCTGCGCCACGACTGGCCCTCACATTATAACTAATAACGTATAAAAATATTATTGAGCTACTTCGTATTATCGCAAAATGTATTGTTTAGTTAGAAGCCTATCATTTATAAATTTAAATAAATAAAACAATTAAAGTATTATCGTCTACGCAACTAATGAGGTCATTAAAAAAATATCCACACAGTAAATATAACTAATTACAATTTGTTTTTGTTCCTAAACAAAGTTACTTAGGTGCATACTATAACATTTATATCTTATACGTATATGACGTGAATAATACCAGGCTTACGTATATAGGAATTAATACCATGACCATAGAAAAAAGCATTAGTGCTTTTTTTTATTTAACATAATAATTCAATTCTTATAAACAGTTCCTATAAACCAAAGGCAAACATATTATTTCACACAGTTTTAAAAACATAACGTTAAACAATGGAATATAGAATTATATTCTTTTTTTTTAGCTTCACGCTGTATGTAGCAAGGTAGGCAGAGGGAACCAAGAAAGAGAGTGTTACCCTAGTGACACCCCGTTCCTCACTTTCCGCCGAATTGAGGTATTGCATGCTGAATGGCTGAACTCAACACCGCTTTTTGTCTTGTTACCAAACCCAGGAAATGAAAATGTTAAACTTTTACATTTCCTGGAGTGGGAATCGAACCCACAACCTGTCGCGTTTACAGTCGCAGACTTGTGCCTCTGCGCCACGACAGGCGAATTATGTTCAATTTATTTTAAGAAACACAAAGCTCTATTTATACAAACTAATATTGTAATACATTTTTAAAGCCTAAAACCAGTCGATTCTATTTAAAACGCATGCTATATACATTGCCAACGAGACAAGATTTCACATAAAATATGGAGCTATTGACCTCAAAAAACAAACCTCTAAAGAAATACGGTAATAACAATAAATAAGAAAAGCGAATAAGTATTTAAATACTTGGGATAAAATTATTGATCTTGAAAATTAAATATTAAATTTACTTTTAAATATATTTAGTGAAAAAAATGCTATATTCTTAACCATATAGGCAAGCAACAAGTATTCAAACTATGACAAATATATAAGCATGCTGATATAAGTTAGCAATACAAAATAAACTTGTTTTGGATAGCAAGTGTGAACAAATCTACTATCGAAAGCTGTGATATCGTGCTGGATTTTCTTACCACTAGACCTGTTTATCACCTAATTACTTTATTGCACTGGCAAATTTTTGACTTTACTAACCAATTTAGTCGAATGCCGTAAACGAGAGCACTTTGGTAAATATGATTAATATTACTCACAGAACCAACTTATAAACGTAAGTTTTCACTTATCACTTGCTAATATAGATCATTACAATTGATCACTTAACGTGACGCATCAATGTAATTAACATTTATATTGAATGAGTAAATAATAATAAATAGATTGTTAAGATAAGATATGAGTAAATTACCTTAAAGCAAACTGAACATAGTCCATCTGTAGAAGGGTTGCCGTAAAATCCACATCCTGATCGGCACAGAGCCTCCATGGGATTCGACTCTCTCTCCATAGTTCCACGATAATTTCACTTTAACAACAACAAAAGTCAAGAGTACGATTGCACTATCAGTATATTGCACTTGTTTTTAACACAAAGTCCACAATGATCACAGTACAATGCACTTGTAGACGTTATTTTAGTCGTAAGGTGGGGGTCGCACGGTATGCGAACAGCGGCCTTCTGATAGCCGTGGAGATGCTACTTCTTTCTATGTCAGGATCGCAAAGGGCCCTGTAACAAAAAAATCTACTATAAATATTCATATTACAAAACAAAATCAACAGACGAAACAAAATGAGAAGAGATTCAATATCGGTCGGTTGTTCCGTATCGGTCTCAACCTAACGCTTCACCTTAATCATCGCTGCTGCATCTTATTTTAAAATATAAGTTAGGCAAATTTGTAGAGTCATCAAATCTAGCTAACGTTTAAACGAAATTTCGAAATAGTAACACCAAATGTGGATGATATCAGCTCCACAAACAGGTTGATACAGGCTGGACAAAATTCACCACTAGTGTTCAATTTTCGTAATGACTAAAGCATTAAGACGCATTAATAACTACGCAGGAAACTGCAGAGTGTGTTTAATTGTAAATACGAAACAGGTATGACGCATACAGAGCACGCATTATAGAAAGTGGTATCTAAGCGCAGAACGTGATTTCGTAGGCAAAACATAATATGCATAACGACAGGTTTGCATAACAAGAGAGAGCTAAGGCAAAAGTGGAACGCGCCCGCGAACAGCGGTGCCCGCGCCCCGCGTCAAGGTCCCGCGACTCCCACCCGACATTCGACACTCAGCCAGCAGCTGTGATAAAACTTCACTCAACCATAAACTTGTCGCTACCTCCTATAGCACTTATACTAATATTTACATTCAAGTGTATTCACATAAATTTACAAATAAATAGAGATGCTCTAACATAACACATACACGTGGCGTCTTTTAAGGAACAAATGTGTTTTTGCTTTCCAGATGAACGTATTTTCAGCCGTTTCACAAATTTCAAAAAATAAATATCGTACAAAGCACAAAATTTACAAAATATATTAATGAATAATTTTTGTAATACATTTGTAAATTTAAAAAGCATAAAGCATAAATAATAAGTTGATATAAACGAAAGTGATGTCGTGTGCACTGAGCGAGGTCGTTACACCAGACCAGCCATCGGAGTTGGGAAAGTCATCGACCGGGTGGAACTTCGCAGGGGTGCGTGGAGTATGAGCGACGCCCGCGCACAAGTCGTCGAAACACTCTACACGTGTATAGCTTCTGTGGCTGACCGAAGTCCACAGTGTATGACAGACATGACGTGCCTCCTACAACATTCTGAACTCATTATTGTTTCGCCGCTATTCAAAAATACCTTGAAATCGCAGCTATATCTATATGTTTATCCATTTAATGTACAACGACGCAACTCGGTTGTTTACTTGGGCGAATTTGCGAAAACATTTTTGTGTAAACAGAACTATTACACATATCTGATTGTCAAACTTTATAATATACGTAAGTTATCACAAAATGATTTGTATCGTTTTGTCCACGGTGTCGGTCCCATATGATATATCTAAGGCATCAACAATTATTTGTTAATATTCCACTTGTATTGTGTATCCAGGTCAGGGTCGCTACAGCTAACGACTATCGACAGAGGTGCCGCAAATGTGAATTACACTAAACTTCCACTATCGTTTGTCAATTTCTTTGTCTATAGAACATATTCGTTTTATATTGCAATCTGCCTTGATATATTATAATAAATATATCATTATTTGGTAGGTTTTTACTTTAACAACAATATTGGAAAGTGTGTCAAGGTTTAATTAGCGATTACAACAATTATTGACTCGCAAAACTAAAAATTGTACAACACCATGTTTTATAACGTCATTGCATGTTATGATTATTTTATAAAAAATCATGTTTTAAAATTATATATAATTTTATTTAAGTTAGGTGTAAATAAATAAAATTTTTAATAATAATATATGTGACCTGGTGTTGAAAAGGATTATATAAACAAAACATGCTTTCGTATTCGCTGTGATGACGGGCACATCACAGTTGTTGGTCACCAATAAACATAAGTTAGAGTGAAAACAATATTGTTATTATTGTTAGATTCCCAACAAACGCTGTATTCTTGGATATTGCCTCATCATTTCTTGAATGCTCAATTTAAATTTAACAAATCGTAATTGTTTCAACAGTACCATATTAGAGTATAAATTATTTGAAAATGGTCAGATTTGCGCGGCATATCTGTCAATAATACAAGTGCAAAGATTCAGTTGTCAATAGCAGTCGGATAAAGGGTTATTTCTAGAACAGAGGACACGATATCTACAATAGTATTGTAGGTGCCCTATCTATAGCTCGGTAGTGCGCTATACATGTGTGGTGGGAGCCGCGACGGTGCGCGCGGCCCGCTGACCTACTTGCCGAGTATTCTACGCAATTCGAGCGCGACCCGCTTTGAGCTGCACCAACGGAGCCTCGGTTCACTATTTTGAAGATGCGTAATTGAGCGACGTATCATTGCCCCATTTTAAATGTATAAATATATTTTTTGTCACGTATATATGGAGATAATTTGGCAAATAGTTTGTCGTACAAAGAAGTAAAGCTGATTATTTAATAGGCAATTAGTAAACTGTTGCCCCATGTTTTCTTAATATTCAAATACCATTTAAATATTTTAAGGGGTTCACCCCAAAACGAAAACATTTTATGCTAATAACTAAAAAATCCCACACACTGACACCAGTAAAAACACATGGCGGGCTCTTTTCCCCTGTGAAGAGCATATGTGGCGTAATCCTTAATATTGTTAACAGACGTTTCTAGGTAGCGCGATCTCGCAGACAGCTTTCCGTGTCTCCACGTAAACAAGATTTAAGAGCGAACTAGTTAGTAAATTCGCCTTATTCCATTTAACAAAGCGAGAGTTACAGCAGCCTGTTTCTAATAAATCAAAAACTCCGACTATTTAAAAAAAATGATTATGTTAAACATTTATTATTAAATTAAAATAAAGGAATTAATTTTCAATTGTTAATATTAACGACTGCAGACAAAGAACTCGCCTATTAGAACAATAAATAAAGATTCCTATGATAGAATTTAACTTCTACTACTATCCATTACCAAAAAATAGGTCTCACGAATACACTATCGTTCCACTTATGAATCTTATCTTTCACTCAATTGATCAAATTTGAAACGTTCGAGACAAAATACAGGTCTGACCACTAAAGCAACGGTAACAATAACGGTATCTTGTAAAAATCGAGCAGAGCAAATAAATCCTTGTGAAACTTGAACACGCTTAAAGGATGTTGCAATTATAATTAGAAAATTGATGTAGAAACATCTCAAGTGCACTTCTACGATGAACAAAGTAAATTATTTATCGCGAAAGTAAAGATTCTAAGCGTGTAGCGAACAAACAAAAACAAATACACGGAAATACATCAGCTGAAATCGAGGTCAATAAAATTATTTCTTGGCATGTATTCTATAAAAACCTACGAGGCACGAAATAAATTAGCACTCGCGCATTCAACAACATGTCTATCTAAGCGGAAACGTTACACACCTAAAATAGAAGAGCCAGGGCCTCGCTCGAACCTTCCGTATGGTATCGCAACCTGGAAGTAAATAAGAGGTTTGACGAGTAATGGCAACAGGTTTGCGCAATTGTAACAAAGCGCTAACAGGATGAGAAGGACAATGACATAGCATTTGGAGCGCTGCGTCACAGACGTGCACAATGACGCTCCACAATGAACACGCTCGGCAAGATGGCCGCCGCGGCGTCAGCTGATTGTGCGCGCACGCAGCTGTACTAAACGTGCCGTTTCGTATATCGCTCTCTCTTTCGGCGGCGGTGATTAAGACACGACTCTCATTGTCTTAGCACAATGATCGCACACACAATCTAGAAATGTTCACGTCGTAATTAACGAGGATTTGTAAACGCTTAGCAAATATAACTGAATTCACTTACGGGCGGCATAGTAATAGCGGGGAGTAACTCAACCAAATAAATCAGATATAATTTAGCTTCGCAATAAGAATATTCATTAGCAAAAATATGTTCAACTATTGTGTGACGTGGATTCTTTAGCAAATTGAAGAGTTATCGGGGATGAAGAGAACGAAACATCAATTAAATACTTATATAAAAACCATTTACAAATGGATGTATTTGTTTTAAGATAGAAGCAGAACATTATATTATATTTGTATATGACTAGACTTTTAAATTACAGGAAACGATAATTAGCTATTAGGAAAAGATATGAGCGTAAATACGTCATTCCATTAGATAAAGACTATTTTCCTTCAATAGAGCTCTTGACGCACATACATGTATATAACAAACTTCACAACGGGTATTACGCAGTGATGGAAAACTATCCGATTAGAACTTGATGAAAACGGCAAATTGCATGAAAGTTCTAAACAAGCAAGGACATTGACCTTCTGGCATCAAGGTCGGGGCGGCGGCCTTCAAACAGCCTCGTCTAGCTGGCTCACAGGCTCCGCTTGATATTTCGCAACACAGCTGCACATACAACGGCGCCGTACACTGATACACATCTACATATTCAACCACAAGCCATTACCTTCATGCAAGAGCACAGATCCATGGCCACGTTGAAACAACGCTCGCGAGCGCTTCACGTTAACAACAAAAAAAATCACGTAACTTTGTGTGGTACGAAACGGCGCAATTACTAAAACTATTATCGGTTTAGATAAGAGGGTTTCGTCGCGAGCAGTATATGAGCGAATATTTATTGACAGAGAGTCGGCCTCGCGGCGACGAGCTCCGACACGCGCGGCGTAATTACACGAACTGAGCTAGAGGCGGGCAGGAGTGCGAGCAGCGGTCACGCTCACGCTGGCCACCGCCGCCGCCGCCGCCGCACCGCCGCACCGCTCGCCAGCCGTTTATTCGCGTCACAGTGTCCACACGCGCACGCACTCACCAATACAAACAAGCCACCGCCGCGCTGATAAACACACGAGCGCGAGCGCCCCGACATGCTCACCGCTCAGTGCCCACTAGGTACATGTCAAACACATACATCACGCTCACAAACGAATAAACATTCATTAGAAACGAGATTAAATTGAACTTTGGAAATTATTGGAACCGCGGTGACTCACGGACTACCACGTATGACTCATGTCCCTCACTTTCCCTGAATGTCGTTTCATTACTTTACATTCCTATTAATTTCGTCAGAAAAATATTGGTATAACCAATTTTTTTGCAATATTCAAATAATGATGAAGGAAAATTATATAAAAAATAATACAAAGTGATACAAGTGCAAAAGTGTCGCGTAGTCTATTATTGGGTATACACAAAGGTGTAGCGTGCAATGAGATTGGTTCGGGTGCGTTGGACGCAGACAAAGCCGCGACGGCGCGAGTCGTCGATCTCCCCGAAATTAGTCCTGGGCCAGGGCGCTGACCTCGTAAGCTACGCGCCCGCCACTGCAAACGAGTCACCGTTTCTCAGTGAGCGAGTCCCGATTCAATAAATCCCTGTCACTACAAGTCCTCAACGTGCTCTTTGTTTACTCCTAACTATACGAGTACATAAACAATTGATCATCTAGAAATTTGGTGTTAAAACTAAACAATTGCTTCTCAGTAAATGAATTTATATTTGAGAGTCGACCGCCTGATTTTGTGCTATAAGAAATGTAAATGTGTATAGTCAAAATTATTTCGTAGGACAAGAATTTACTTGTGTAGTTTTTCAACACGCGTCAAGTGTTTTTAAAATATTTAACTTTAGGTTTACTATAAGGAAACAGATGTATAATATTGTTTTAGGTTAATTAATATTATAAATTATAATTATTAAAACTACTTACTGGTGCCTATTTGGTAACGTTGAAATGAAAAAAGTGAATTAAAAAACACTAATTATAATTTTTACTCCTAATGTAAAGATGTCAAGAAAAAATATTGTATTCAGTACTAATAATTTACCATTACTTAAGAGTCCGTAACGTACCTGGTGTTGAAAAAGAGAGTTGCGGACGAGACAAATGTCTTTCCAAGTACGAAGACCCTTCAGCTCACAACCAGGCGACACCACGTCTGTGCGGTTGAGGTCAGCATCCACCGGCATCACAATGAATAGTTACTCCACCTAGTAAAAATATTAGATTGAAAATAATATTCTGAAAATAACTTTATTATATATCCAAGCCAAATTCTGTCGTAACTACGAATATAATACGCAGTGTTACTTTATTTGAACACCACTCAGCAATTGTTCCCTCAATTTTGTTAACTTCAAAATATTTTGTCGAATCTCAATTTAAAAAAAAAATATAATAATAAATTAATAGCATCTAATTACTTAATTATGGCTAGTACTGTACAAACCAATTACTAATTAATTGTTAATATTCAAATTAAACGTATGTCTTATCTAAACTAATCACGTTAAAGTGACGACGAACGAGAGAATCTATTACTTTTCGCAAATATTATTATTTTTATACTTTACTATAGAAAATTAAAATAAAGCAAATTTCAAAGTGGAAAAATGATTTTTTTTTATAAAATCATCTTTAACGAACCTTATAAGACAATAGAATTTTTAGGCGCAAATATATCATTTTCCATACAAACAATATAAACATATGCCATTAGCTTTTTACAATAAAAAAAATATATGTTAATAATAATCTAATAAGATACATGAATAATAGACTCTAAAAATAAAGTAAACTACGCCATTATCATCATAATGACAGTATCAGACAAACAACTCGTGACTTCTCAGTATCAAGTGTGTAAGCAGTAAGTGCTACAGTAATAAAAATACTCTCTAACCACATATTATAACCTGAAAGTTATTTTTGTGAATTTACCGTAACTTTTACGTAACGGAGTTATTTTTTTATTAATTTAAAAATACGTTTATTTAACTAAGAAAAGACGTATAATATATATAATATATGAATAAAATATAAAATAATATGTGAAAAAAAAATTGGGATTAAAAAGACCTAAGTTTGTGACTATGTGCTGTTGTTGTTTGTGTTGAATCTGCTAGTTAAGACATTTGTATGATTGATGAAGATGGATTATATTTTGAAAAGAAATTAGATTTTTTTCCAAATATATATATAAAAATTGCATCAAGATATATAAAATGCTTCCCTTGCTGAGTGACAAACAATGCACAAAAAAAACTGAAATGAAGGTTCAAATTTGGCATTAAGCCAAATTATTGTTAAATTAAATTTGACACTAAAAGAGTATGTCTGAATTTCCTATAACAATGGGAAAGAATTAGTTTTCATAGTTTTCAAACAGGATACAGCTAGTATTTCTAAATATTATAATGCGGGTTTGAAAAAAGTATATAAATTTTCGAAATCAACTTATACAATATAATTAAGCAGACAGCAGACATAAGCAGAAATTACCGCTTATCCAGATAAGCCATTAACCAAAATAAAGTGTGTTTTATTTGAATAGATATTTAAATTTAGGATAATATCCTCAAAGAAAAAAAGGGAAATCCAGTAAGATAATTAAAATATGCTTTTAATTTGAAAATAAAAACAACCTTTCACTACTTGATTTCTGCCTCATACTATTTATAGCTTTTCTATTCTTGAATATTTATTCAAATTAATCCAAAATTTCAACAGAATGTTACATTCTTAATTCATGTCTAATAGCTTCGGATCTTTGCTTATCTCACTACATGGAGTTTTGATATATAAAATAATGATGTGCACCAATTGTGAATAAAAAAAATCTAAAAAAAAATATCAGATTATGCCCTAAAAAAATAAATATTACATGGTAATATACATAAAATTCTTTTAAGTGAAGTAAAAAGAAAAAGAAAATTATATTTTATGCTTGTTAAAAGATTTCCATCATTACTTATAACACTTAAGTAATTATAAGACATCATAATGAATTTAATATTGTTTAATACATATCTTCTATTATTCAATACAAGGTAATAAATTATATGGTTTGTTTTTTTCTACAATGACTGGAATTTAAGTTGTATTGACCATTGTGTAATGTGATTTATGTCTATACTATGTGTGAATAAGTCAACTTGCATATATAATGTTTTAAATATGAATAGGCATTAGAATCACTTCAATAAAAAATTACATTAAATAAATAAATTTATATAAAATTACATAAACCAAAAACATAAAATAGAAATTTACAGACAAAACTGAAGATATTCACATCATCATTCACATCTGGTACAAATATATAACATAAATGCTCATTTAATTTGTCAAAAAAGTAATTTTAAAAACTGATAATGTATATAAATAATTAATACAATAATGCAATACTATGCACTTTAAGTTAACATTATGATATCTCAGTTAATAGTCCAAACAATGGACAATGTGTTCGCTTTTAGTATGTAAGAATATGTTATAAATGCTTAGATAAAGTTTCATAAATAGAACAATAATGAATATGGGCGGTTAACTCATTTACTAAATGAAGATTAATATCATAGAACAGAATCACTTTAAACTCTTCACAATTCACACACACATCCACACTCGACAGATTTTTTTGTCATGTTTTTTTCCAAGTTTAATACGCGACCACTTTTAGAATTTTTATTACACAGAATCAAAAAAGCTCAACATAAAGGAAATAGAAGTTAATTTCCATGGATAAATGTTAAAATCATATACGCCTTTAAGGTGGTGTCATGATTAAAATGCGTGCAAAGGACGTACCTACATACATAATGAAAGTACGGGCTAATGCCACAATTTTGTTGTTTCTTAAATGCTGCTCTATTTTATGTTTGGATTGTATTCACTTAACCGACTTCAACGGAAACTATGATACAGTTCCACTCTAAAAACAAAGAAAATATTGAAGAACTTCAATAATTGGCATTCACGAAGAAAATGGCGTCATATCAAACTAATCACGGAACAAGGTACAATTTCGTCATATAAAAGAACATTGTAATGTTAGAATAAAAATTTAACAAAATGATGAGATAAATATAAAAGTAATTTGGATCTAAAAATTACTCACTTTGAATATGAATTCGAAAGAAAATCATCCAAAAACTTAAAAGACTGATGACAAGGCACTCCACTCACCGTTTGCAAAACCCAGACTACACAGATCACGTGACCATAATAGAGTTGCCATTATAACAGTTAAATTTTCAAAAAGATAAAAGTTACTATTCACTTTCATTTAATATTATAGATTATAATTAGAAATATAAAATATAGATTTAATCGTCTATTAAAATACCAATAAATTTTAATATATTATTAGTAGACGATTGAATCCATATGTATCTAGTAACAACATTTATTCTATAAGTATTTAGTATGTTTTTATAAAAACCAATTAATAATTGAATATAAACTTATAAAATCGAATAATTTTAATTGTACCTTCTGTTATATCGTCGATTTAGAATTACACAAATAGTCTCATATATTAAACCCCCATGCCACTACTACTTTAACAGTTTATTTCTTTATTATTTTTATAGGTAGATATAATTTTTGCTATTTACGCCTCATATCATACGCGGACGTGCATACGTAATTTTTTACCATATATTATTCAAAGTTTGAATTATATATCAATAAAAAAAACTACCATAAAGGACATATAAAGATCGTTATCACCAGAAATATTAATAAGTTCCTTCTAGGAAGCTATGACGTTGTAAAAAAGCTCAAATTTGAGGAGGAGTGAAGAGAAGTGAAATCCAAATTTAAGGACACCTCGCAGGTATTGTCTGATATCTGTTCTTGTTACATTGATGTAATAATTTGTGTTGCAGGTAGCACCATGGGTCTATCTTTTTACCTAACACTAAATTAAATTACTGTGACAGTAATTAAATTAAGTTTCCGATGACACGCTGGGACATTCGTTTCACAAGCAGCTAAAATATTTATTTTACTATATAATAACTTAATGGACGGCTTAAATGGTATATGTAAAGTGCTATTTAACCTATGTCTTAAATAAAAACTACACCTCTATATTTGTAGATTGGAAAATCGTAGATCTAGTCATAATAGATCGGTTTAAAGATGAAGCTTTACACGTATCCGTGAAATTAATTATGATTCATTATTACTTAATAATGATAACATTTTGGGGACATCATAGCTCAATGGGATAGCGTCTGACACGATACTGAGATCGGGGAACTATTATATTGACTTATTTTCATTTCTCGATTTGTGTAAGACAAAGTGTGACGTTAAATTTAAACTAGTCACACAATGTCTCCATTTCAGGTGGACAGCGGAAAACAACATGTCTTAACATGCAGTTTCTCTTCGCTATCGCTTCCATGCTATATGGCAAATGTATGAAGCTGTAAAAATAAGACCAATATCACAACTGCCGTTCAGGTACTTCCGATTCCAACATTCACACAAAAGCCTCTCCATCAAGTGCATCACATCACAATAATTAACATCACATAATCACAAGATGATATTGATTATTTGTCAGTAGAGTTATAAGGTACGCCGGGATAACATCAATACTCGTTTCACCCAGATAAGGTGTTGGAAATCATACGTAATGCAGTTAGCCTTTCAATATCCCGGGGACCCCCTGGAAAGCATGTATGAAGAGGTTGATAACAGTTTTGCTTCTCATAAGAAGCATATGGCTCTCCACTGTCTAAGCTTTTGTGGCTCAGCTTTCGCTTTCTCTCTAACTCGCTAGAGATAAAGCGAAAAGCTGAAATACAAGTTAAATGTATGTTTCAAAATAGTGTTGGAATAGTGGCCTAATAAGGCAACCACACGTGTAATGGTAATTATTCGAATGAAATACAAGGTATCATTGTAATAAAACTTCATTATCGTTTAACCATCTATTCTTACTATTTTTAAATGTTTATGACCCGAGAACTGGTCACATATATCAGTAATTTTAAACGCTTCATGACCACAAAATCAAATAATTTCACACTCACAATTAATGAGAAAAATACTAACGTGTAATAATAACAAAAATAATAATATTCATTTATTTACCCTCATGCTGAAATCAACAAAAAATAAATAGTACCAATATACGATTATTTTTATGTACAACTTGACATTTTTTAAGCACGACTATTTTAAATTTTCTTAATATATAATGCCATCTATACAATCCAATTATTTTTTTTATAATGTGAAGTAAGTAGTCAGATAATGGCAACATCTACAGAGATTTGACAAGTAATTTTGACTGCTACGTTGACATTGACGAGATAGTCATGGTTGGCAATTGACAACTGACATTGACATTATTGATATACCGTGCAGCGCACACGGCTCGGCCAAGTCACTTAATTTAAAAGTAACCATAATTGTATTATTTAATTGAATGAAAATTATATATGAAATTTAATTTTTCCTGAAATATATTTAGTACATCTTTATCATCTATTATCTATCATAAATAAAAATATGCCTACAATATCAGTAAAACGCGATTTACTTTTCGCTGCATTGGGTAAAAGTTATAGTAAGTATTCAATTCAAATATTTGAAAATTATTTTTAATCCGATGTAATGAATCATTTAAAAAATACTTTCTTTCAGGTGATGATGAATTTCAAAATTTATGTTTTGAATTTGGCTTAGAATTAGATGAAGTGGTAAGAATTATCTTTTTGGCTTCTTTTCTCATAATCTATCAAAATATATTATTATAACAATACAATTCAAATTTGAACATACTTTACGATTGTCAATATATTTTTAGACTACAGAGAAACAGATGTTAATCAAAGAGCAAGGAGATCAAGCCGGTGCTGGTGTATCAGAAGATATATTATATCGCATTGACATTCCTGCTAACAGATATGACCTGCTGTGCCTTGAAGGACTTGTAAACGGTCTCTTGGTTTTTCAAGGAAAGTTAGTATTTTTTAATCTACTGTAATATTGAATATTAACATAATGTTATGACCTTAGATATGTTTTTTTTAATTCTATTCTATTTATAGTAATTATGAGCAATAAATTACACTTCTATTAGCTCTTTTTACTTTGAAATCAATTAAATAGTTATATTGTTTCTATCTACATTTTCATATTGTATGTTAAGATTCTTTCATATTACAGGAAGGAACCACCTATTTATAACCTTACAAAATATGAAGACTGTTACTCCCTTCATCTAACACCAGCTACTTCTCAAATAAGACCTTATGCTGTAGCAGCTGTGCTCAAAGGCATTTCTTTTACTAAGGACAGTTATGATAGCTTCATTGATTTACAGGTATATCATTTTTTATGTATCACCAAGAAGAATAGGTCATCAGTTTATCAATAATTGCACATATTTTTTTTACTGATAAACTTAATGTGTGTATTATGTCTGAACTTTGATTTATTTAAATTTATTTTTTATTAGTGATTTCTTATGAAGATTTTTATAAGAATGTTTATTTGTAATGTGTAGAAAAAATGATATAAAAAATATATTTTTCTGATAATTGTAAAAGTAACATATTTTTGGAGTTGACCAAACATGATTATAAATTATACATTTCTCTGTAATTGTCTGTTGCCTACCATGAAATGTTAAAAATTTCAACTGCTATATCTTTAGGAATTAACAATCACATACAATTACAAACTTTTAAAGAATAAGCAGGAATCAGAAATGCAGATTTTGCATTTGAATATACTTTTTTATTTAAACAACTATTAATCTTAGATAATATTAAATGTCTTGAATGAATTCTTAATCTAAAAAAAGAGTAAAAAAATATTACATACATACATAGCTTCACACTGTATCCCGCATATAGCAGGGTAGGCAGAAGGAACCTAGTGTTAAGACACTCCATTCCCCACTTTCCGCAGAATTGAGGCATTGCATGCCGAGTGGCGGAACTATATTGATAAAAAAATGTTGATATGCAAAAATCAATTTTATAGTGATTTATTTAATAAAATCTAAATATCATGAAATAATAAGCTTTAACTTATTTTTATAGGACAAACTACATCAAAATATCTGTAGAAAAAGAACTCTTGTGGCGATTGGGACCCATGATCTGGATACAATCCAAGGGCCATTTGTATATGATGCTTTACCACCAAGTGAAATAAAGTTCAAAGCATTAAATCAGAGTAAAGAGATGACAGGTTCTGAACTAATGGAATTATATTCTGTAAGTATATACTAATTTAGCCTAATTTTAAATAAAAATGGTCACATCAAAGAAATCCCTATAAGGATTTATATGTTTTCTAAATATATTTATGTTTTCCTAAGTGTGATTAACACATTAAAAATATGAAACATTACCCACTTAACCATCACAATGTAATTCATTTTTTGCCATCTGATTTACTTGACATATGTTCATTTTTTTTTAGTATGAATCGAACATCATGTTATTTATGAAAATATTTTTTTATTTTGGTAAATAAAAAATGGAAATATTTTTAATATCGTATTTCGTATTTCTGGATTAATAAAGAATTATCATTTGTAATAATGATTACTACTTTTTAGCCGAATTTATATTGTTACTTGTTATTCATACTTATATAATTATGATTATATTTTCAATTCTATCCTAATCTTGATGAAACAAATTGCAGTGTTGAGTTCTGCCGCCCAATACCTGCCGCCCAATACTTTATCTTGAAGTGGTATGGCGGAAAGAACCTAGTGTATTAAGTTCACTTTGCCTATTCTACCTATCTTACTTGTGACAATTAAAAGACTCCAAATAAATATTTCCATAATTACAGAGCCATGCCCAATTGAAGCAATATCTTGGTATCATCAAGGACAGTCCAGTCTATCCAGTTATTAAGGACAAGAATGGTGTAGTACTATCTATGCCACCAATAATTAATGGTGATCACTCAAAAATAACACTCAACACTAAAAATGTGTTCATTGAGTGCACTGCTACTGATCTTACAAAGGTAAAAAAATTGTTTAGCTAAATACGTACCTTACGTATTTTTAATATATACACAGCAGGTAAACGTTTTTCTCTGATAATCATCGAAAACTTTCCAATTTTTTGTTAATAAATGAATTTTGTTAAATTCTCCTCACTTCATTTATTTGTGTAAAATTCTTAAATTTACAGTTATTAAACATTTTTAACTTAATTCACGTACCAGCTAATTAAACTTTTCATATAAAATGTGTTTTGGATGCAAATCTATATTCTACGAATTTATATCTCTCGAAGTGATTTACAAAATAACAACTTAATTCGTCATTATTTTCTGCGTAATCGCATTTCGAAAGTTTGCCATTTCTGTGTGCGTGTCTTCCGAATGTTTTTAATACGTACTGTAAAAATAAACATTTTTTTTCAGGCTATTGTAGTGTTAGACACGATAGTATGTATGTTCTCAGAATATTGTGCCAATAAATACGAAATGCAACAATGCAAGGTGTTCGCACCCGACGGTACATACGAGTTGTACCCACAGATGGAGTATAGAGATGAAGTGATCAGTGTTGATAAAGCTAACAAGTATATTGGGATTGAGTAAGTAGTTCTTATTCGTATCTTAAATTAAATGATTTTTTGCTCCTTGATCACTTCTGATATATTACATTTTGACTAAAGTATATTTTAGAAATTAAAATAAATTTTTAAATTATTGTATGATAGATAGTTTATATGCCACATAATGGTGTCAACAATATTTTATTTATGATAATAATGTAGAAATATAGGACAATTTCTTATATACAAATTTTTAAAAAGTCAGTTGTCAATCCTATAGGAAATCGCCTGAAAAGCAATTAAAACGGTGAGTGCAGGAACAATGTATGTCTAAGGATTTTCAAATTTGGCAGGCGGGAGAAAAAAGTGTATAACGTGCCTTTCTAAGCTAGTTTAAATCGACTACGAAATTTTGCATTTTTTGTGACTTACATTGTTTCTGCACTCACCGATTCAACTGTGCTGAGAAGTGAAACTTGATATTATTAAATTATTATCACATTAACATGTAATTTTTACAAATAAATTGCTAATAATATGTTTTAGACTTTAGCATTAAATTATTTAAGTGTCAAAACAGAATACGTTCACGGAATATTGTTACACATACATAAGCTCTTTTGACTTTTTACAAACAACATGAAGACTTAACAAGATATTTCTATTTCCTATAATTGTACCACTGCATTTTTCTATAACAAATATGAACCCTCCCAGTACAAACGGCTCGCAGCTGGCGTCCCTGCTGTCCCGCATGTGCCTCGCGAGCGCGCACGACGCGGGCGCCGGCGCGGTGCGCGCGCGCGTGCCGCCGTCGCGACACGACGTCATACACGTCTGCGATCTGTATGAAGATGTGGCTATCGCTTTTGGGTCAGTTATAAGACATATTTATTTATTTTAGCCTCACGCTGTATCCCGCACGAAGCAGGGCAGAGGGCACCAGAGAACCTAGTGTTGAGTCACTCCGTTCTTTTTTAACATTTCCGTTCCCCACTGACGCGAACGAACTGTCGCGATCACAGTTGCTCGCTTGTGCCTCTGCGCCACTACAGGCAGACAGATTTTTATGTATGGTTTTATAATCTATGTGAAATCTGTTCGTGTAAATTATGAGGACAGATGAATATAAGTTTATATGGAAAAGTGAGAAAGACATTATTTGAATTAGCTTTCTAAAGCTTCTCTGCTTTATTCTAATAAAAAAATTAAAAATTATACTTTTATGTAAAGTAATATACAAGTTTAAAGGACAACATGAATATAAATTCTTTACGAATCTTTCGCAGTTAACGGGTTAGAGAGAGAACACTTACTGTTGAGACACATAGATCTCTATATTATGTGCATTTTAAACATATTGCATATTGCCATTTTGTTTTACCAGACAGAGGGAATAAAAATAATTTAAAAAGACTGATAAAGCTTATAAATACTTATTTTCGTGTCCAAATAAAACTTAACAGCGATAATTATAAATTTAACAGCTACAACAACATACAACGTCGTCCTTCCCAAGTTGTGACGTCAGGAGGTCAGGAGCCCCTCAACAAGCTAAGCGAGCAAGTTCGACAGGAATGCGCGCACGCGGGATACACCGAAACACTTACTTTTACACTTGTATGTCAAACACTTATTATTTTATTATTATATTTAGTTTTAATGGTTTTATTGGTATTTTTAAAAGTAATTTCTAAAAGTCCTATAATATAATTTTGTAGCTTCAAGCTTTTTTGCCTGCACAGCTAGGTAGTCGGAGATAACCCAGTGTCAAAATAATCCATTCTCTACTTCCACCCAAACTAGAGACATTGAAGGGCGACGTAACTCAACGCCGCATATTTC
Organism: Philaethria dido; assembly: GCA_033558755.1. Taxonomy (NCBI): domain Eukaryota; kingdom Metazoa; phylum Arthropoda; class Insecta; order Lepidoptera; family Nymphalidae; genus Philaethria; species Philaethria dido. The sequence continues at coordinate 408,808 of JAKGSA010000122.1, forward strand.
CCTTTGTTTTACCAGAGCGAAGATATAATTATAATTTAAATATTATCAGTCTTCCGTGTGGGTTCGAACCCACAGTCACTCGCGTTTACAGTCAAACGCTGTTCCACTGCGCCTCGGTGATGTTTATGATAAAGTCGGTGAAATGATAATTGCGAGACTTTAACTGGCTCTCTTAGAACTAATAGTTTTAATTTTTATACAATAATTTAACCAATTACTAGAATTAGAGTGTGATTGAGCTATTTACAATAAAAAGAAATGAAGCGGTACTTTTTATCTTTACATACCTTTCTATATCACAGAACTAAGAATATTAAAATTGACTTAGTAAATACAACATTTAAATAATTTTCAGTGTTCAAGAGAAGACATAGCCACTAAATTGGGTCGTGCTATCGAAGAAGTACCAGCTGTTCACATCTCCAACCCCAAGACCCTGGAATTCCAGGTGGTCCGCACTTTGCTGTTACCTGGCCTTCTCAAGACGATAGCGGCTAATAAGAAAATGCCATTACCACTTAAACTATTTGAAATTAGTGATGTAGTGGTGAAAGATGAGAAAGCAGGTATGGTATGACTATAATACGAAGTTACAAATTTTGTTGTTTATTAATTATATTATCCTTTTCAAAATTTATTTAACTACAAGCGCGTAAATAACCTCTAGAACTGAATTATATATTTAAAAACAAGCTTGTGAAGCTTTTTACACTATGTACTCACTCACAATGTAGAAAATTATGTATTTCTCCATTTCAGTTATTTTAATTATTAACAACAATACTGATTATATATAATTTTATTGTTATTAGAAATAAAGATGTCATCTTAATATTTGATTAAATAGGAGTTAGGAAGTTTAATTTCATTTAAATGGAACTTGCAAGATTTTATCTACACCAACCTTAAAAAATATAAATATTTATACGAATTAAATTATAAAAATATGTTTATACGTGTTTATTATAATTTATAACAGAGACGGGAGCCCGCAACATTCGTAAGTTATGCGCGGTGTACTGCGGCAAGGCGGCCGGCTTCCAGTTCGTGCACGGTCTCTTAGACCGCGTCATGGCGCTGCTGCGGCAGCCGTGGCACGACCGTCATGGGTATTTCTTGAAACAGTGTGAAGGTGACTTAAGTTTATATTTTTAAGTTAGAAAAACATATATAGCGCGCATAGGGACACTCAGCACTCAATACCTCAACCTGGCGAAAAGTGGGGAACGGAATTGTTGAAATAGAACGGAGTGTCTTAACACTAGGTTCTCTGGTTCCCTCTGCGTCCCTGCTGTATACGAGAAACAGAAAGAAAAGAAAGAAAGAAAAGTAGTAATCTATAATGATTAGCACCCATGAATTTTTCCAAATTTTTGCTACCTAATTTTTATGTTATTCACACTTTCACTTAAAATAAAAAAAATAGATATTAAGAACATATTCTTACTTCGAGCATATACGCATTAATTGAAAGTACAATAATCGAATAATCAAATCATGTTTCACTACCATTGCTGCAACGATTACCGTTAAAATTACGAAAAATAATTTTGTAGTCACATTTCTTTTGCTTATAACAGAATACGAATCGAGAACCTACACTAGATTCTCGTAAATAATTTTATATATAATCATATCCCCAAACTGAAGATGGAACCCACAACCGTGACACTAACAAGATGGTGGCTCACTTCGCTAAGATGGTGTCAATTTTTAGTATATAATGTTGTTTATTTAATGAAATAACTTTATTTCAGACCCAGCATACTTCCCCGGTCGATGTGCAGAGATCGTTCTTCGTGGTTCAGTCATTGGGAAAATTGGAGTTATACATCCAAATGTCTTAAATGCTTTCGAATTAACTAATCCGTGTTCCGCAGTAGAATTCAATATTGAACCGTTGTTATAAGGTCAAGTTTACTTTGGAGTTTTAAACCAGGCCACTATGTTAATAGATTAATTTTGTTTTGATAATATTCATCTTATATGTTCATATTTATAAATATGTAAATATACTGCATTTTTACAAATTATGTTGTTTTTCTTTTAATATTTTAAGTAATTTGTACCCAAGTGTATGTTTTAAGTTTGTTTATTGCACGGATCTGTCATGCTGCTATATTTTTTCTTTCATCCACATCTAGGGGTTGGCTGGAAGATATCTCTTATAGAGAAAAGTCCACTGTTGCAAACTACTACTGTGTTTGTACACAGATGAACAAGCCACTTGATGTCAACTTGCTTGTTTTTTTTTAAAGTGCAATAAAGAATATTATTAAATAATCCATAGTTACTTTACATAATAAAAACTGTATCATTTTTACCCAAATTTTCGATAAAAATGGATGATCTTTGGAATTGATGTGAAAAGGATCATAGAGTATAAGGTGAACTCAAACGAAATTGCAAGTTGCAACATGTATTTTAATAATTAAGAAAGAAGGACGTTCTTAATTCGACTGTATTTTTTTATGCTATACCTAGTTTCTGGTGTGGTCCCATTTAAGTCCAGTTAGGATCTGACGAGTAGTTTTTGAGTAATTCGTAATAATTTTACTTTTTAGTGCATTCATACAACGTTGGTTTCCTTTTTTTGTTAAAATAAAAAACATTTTATTAACATTAATTTTATTTATTGTGTGTAATGAAACATCACAAATAATAAAACTATATAAATACGTTTTGTACACACATATATACTCGTAAGTAGACGTTAAATTTTAGTTAAACAACGATTTAATCAAATCCAACATTGTATATACAAATTACAATTTAACAAACACAGTGACATAATGACGAACTAAATTAAAATTCTGAGGTCAACTCGTAAAACTTTAGCATACTAAGCATTTTCCGGTATCTATTGAGTCGTGATATATTACATATACTTATATATATAATTTAAAATATTTTGCATTTGTAAAATAAATGAAAATTGTAAACTTTAATTATATTCGAGATGGTTAATATTGTTTATATCGTCGACTTTTAAGACAATATGCAATTTCGTCTCAAAATTGTATCTAAGCAATATTTCAATGGTCGCTGATACTTAAAATCTGCTTCCTTCAAAGTTTTTCGAATTTAGGTATTAATTTTCAATATGAGCTATTACGCACTGTGAGGCACCACTCACAAAAATGACTAAGTCTCGACGCTGAAAAATGTTAATAGAATCCCGTAAAGCTATTTAGGATTTATCGAATGACGAATATGCTAATCGTAATAATGATATATTTGTGTTTTCTGTCGCTTAGCGAGTCTTTTGGCCCTAGTTGCCTATGTTTTGGTCGCCGTCGACCAAGTTGCCGGCGATTAGTCGACAGTGCGTAATAGCTCTATAATTTCACCCATAAATAGTTGTAAATTATTTGAAAATTTGTATACAATTGAATTTTTTACAATAAAGAATCAAACATTTTAGATTATTTGATTTATACCAAAAATAATTAGTACTTCATAATGTATTCGACGATATATAAAAATATTATCTGCATATCCTGTTAAATCTATCCTATTAATTTTACATTTAATTCAAACTTTAATGAATCAAAAATAAAACGTTTCATTCAAACCAGACACTAGACATACTTTCTTGTTTTTTAAGTTATAAAAATACATTTTTGAAGTATCTTAATATATATAGAGAGTACATAGTACATACATACATTGAAAGGGATATAAATAATATATTTAAGGCACATGAATTTTAATTGACTGTGTCATCACAGAAACAATAAAGAAGCCAACTTAAATTACTAATCAAAAGTTAAAACTTATTTTTTTTTTTATTGACTTTTAAAAAAAACCGACTACCTATTTCCAATAGAGTTAAGAAAAGAAAAAACTACCAAATAATAATAATCTAATATATTTATGTACCATAGTAATTTTACTATACTAAAGAATTTAATATTTTTTATCAATTAAGATAATATAATAATAAATTTTATTTATGTTTATCATGTTTATTTATCTTTATAAGGCATGTTACGCATTTTGAGAGTAAAACCTAAAGATCATTTTGATTCTTTACTGGGTAGAATTTAAATATATATTTTGCATGGACAATAGGATAGCCCAATGGCGCATCTTGTTTGATTAATGGAGGGTTGGACTTTAGTATGAAAGAACTATGCACTGCAGTCAGTCAAGCTCATCTCAATTGTGTTCGACAATATTAATATAATATAAATAAGTAATAGTATTCATATGACATCTCTAATTTATACAATTTATACTATAATTAAATGGCTTCTTAATGTTTCTGTGACAAAAGGTGGGATGACATATCATGATTGATATAAAAAAATCCTGAGTCAATATTAGTGTCAAGATGAATCAGTTATTTTTATAATACTTGTATAAACACACATTACTGATACTCCATATTTTAAATACTGAATTTAGTTCCAACTTTGGGGAAGTAGTTAAATTACAAAAATTTTTGTACAAACATGCACTTAATAAATACTTAGTATTTATCTTAACACAATAATATATCCCATACATAAATATTGCACATTTAAACATTTAATATATTAATACATTTTTTAAATACTATTATTAAATTTTTACATTATCCAAAATTTTTATGACCTTATTCCCCAAAAGTAAATAAGACACTTTAGTAGTCAATTTTTTATATGACCTTACATCTACTACATATAAAAGAGGTTTTAGTGATGTTTAAAATCTATTCAGATTTTTTAATAATCTAAATACTGTTGAGTATATCAATGCCTTATGCGCAATACTGTCATATTTTTAATACAATACTTAAACAATTGATTCTATAATGATATATCTCAAAATATGTCCTAATCCAAAAAGGGATCTAAAATTGAAATGCATAATATTTAATGCCTTCTAAACATTATGTATATTGTTACATGAGGGACGGATAACCAAGCTGCTTAGTTAAGAATACAACCATTGAATTTAGTCAAGAAGTAATTCTATTTTGAACATTTTCTGCAACTCTGCTCTTTTAAAATCTGGAGCTATTATAAAAGGACACAAGTAGAATGACAATTCTTTTAGATTTGGTGCACTGGTTTTGATGACTTTTGCTACTTGCATGGTGACATGATGGCATCTAGAGAGACTAAGATATGTCAAATTTTGGAATATGTTATTTGAAAAATATGCAAGTAAAGCATTTGTTGAGAAATAGCCGTGTCGTAATTTCAAGGACCTCAAATTTTTCAGTCTGTAAAAATGGAGTAAACTGGAATCAAAAAGTGTCTTGCAAGTCATAATATGCAACACTTGTAGTGCTTTACATTTTGATATAGATGATATTATATCATCATTCAATGTATCACCATAAATATGCAAAGCTCTGAGTGTATTCTGTTTTGTTCTAAGCAGTGATTCCAGAAAGTCTGCAGGAATATTTTTCATCTTTTCCATATTTATACTAATTAAATTCACACATTGTAACATGCTATACAAACTGCTGTGGGTCAATGCAAAATTAGATAGTATAAGAGTTTCTAAATACTTCAACTTTTCAAATGGCAAGTGATATACAAAATTTCCATTTGCATTTTCTGCATTTTGCACTATCAGAGAATTTCTAAAGCTGAGAAATTTCAAATTAGGCCAGTAACCCAGATCATCAAAAATACAACTATCCACTTGTGATATACTTATTTCTAGGTGAGTAAGATTCGGGCAGTAGCTAATGAGGGAAGCTCTCACTTGTGAATACAATTTAAAGTATTGCAATTTAACATTTTTTAAATATCTAGCCACAAAAGGAACAATGCTATCACTTATTCTCACATAATTTTTCATACATACAATAAGACGGGTGTTGTCCCAGATACATGGTGTCATGCAGAGTTGATGCCATCTCATGCATACCTTAGCCACTGATAGCAGTGATTCAAAGTCAATCATAGAGAAAATGTATATCAGTAATTCATTTGGCAGATCATTTATAGTCAGGACATGAGAATATGGTTCTACACCTGTCATCTCTAGGTGCACCATTCTTAATCACAGAAGTCCACTCCTTGACAGTCCTGAAAATATATTTATTATAATAAAAACAAAAGCCCATTTTTTTAAATAAAATATTTCGCATTTGTGAATACAGAGATTATGTCTTCAATGTCGAATAAATTAAAAAAACATAAAATGTACGCTCATATAAAATTATTATAAATGTACATAACATACCAACCTCGGAATTACTTTGCTTCCTATTCGAGAATATTTTAATGTTTTCTTTAGTAAAATCATAATTTATGTAGCCTTTGCTTTTAATAACGCCTTTACAATTTATAGAAATCCTGCAAGTCGCATAGCTTTTCACTGTAGGTCTGATTCTTCATTTTCAATAACAAAAGGATGCTTTAAACATTTTTTAAAAAGAAATATTAAAAATAACTTTCATCTTTGACTTATTCTATTTTGGTATGACGTCTTACGACTATATTTGACAGTTAGATGTGACCAGTGACTCAAGTTTGACAGTCGCGTTTCGCTATATACATTGCTATAATTAAATGTAAACAAATTAAAATCATAAAGAGGTCATGTATCGATAAACCATTAAGTAAGCAGACTACTTCTTATAAAACAATACAATAATGCATATAATTAATACAATTTTTGTTACTATATATTTCATTAAGGTGACATTGGTTTTTATATTCTTGCTGCTCTGTTTGCGATAAATAGTTAGAACGAAGAAAGAATTTCGGGAACAATTTGATTATAAAAAAAATACTTTATTATTATTTTGAATTTATATAATTATTATTTTAAATTAAATTAAAATATATTAATTCATACATTTAATCATTTTAGAAAAACCTAAAATTTAATTTAAGTTTTAAATTATTTTGACTGTTATCTATTTTTTTGTATTAAAAATGAAAATATTTTTTTTATGACTCCTATATGTAAATGAAATATAATGTGTATATATTGTAGGTTAATAATATTCACATATTTTAAGAAAAAACTTTTGGTTACAATTTTAAACTAAGTAGGGGGAAAATTCATGAAGTAAATAAGTTCGTAAGTATTTACTTACGGTAAGTACTTCAACGACATAATAATAAAATACAACTCGCATATAATTTATTTTAAACTTTTATTTTTTTACAAAACGTTAGTGCCTATTAAATTATTCATTTATAGTTTGTCAAAAATAAAAATATATGTATTCGAAAAATACATATATTTTTCAAAGGAGTACACAATTTTATGAAATATATTTTAATTGTTAACAGATTTACCGCTAAAAATATTATTTATTTGAATACTGGTGGTAAATATGAGGATGATGGTTTCGTAATTGTTCCTTTATTGGCATTGTTAGAAGGGTTGATGACAGGTGGCAAGTAGTCTTGATTCGGTGACTGAACCGATGTTGTGGATGTTACCGACACTTGTGCTTGATTATTTTGAATGCTAACTTGAGATGCTGTGTTCGGTACTAAATAATTAGAGCTCGGGCGAGATGCCGTCACAGTTCTTTGACTTTGAGTATTTTGAGTATTCAAGGTCTGAGATGTTGGAGCTAAGTACTTAGACGATGGTCTGGATGAAATTTCTGTTCTTTGCGCAAGATTACTTTGAATATTACTTTGATAATTAGGTGCCAAGTAATTAGAAGTTGGTCTAGATGAAATCACAGATGATGACACTTGGTTTTGAGGTACTGTATTTGGTGCCAGATAACCAGAAGCGGGTGAAGGTGCTGATGTTACTGTCGTTTGGGTAACAGACACAGATGGACGCTGTACGTTACTAACAGAGGTAACTGGGGGCAGGTACTGATCTGATGGTAGTGCTGCTGATGATCCAGTACCACTCTGAACATTAGTCGACACACTTATGTCCGCATTCGCAGAATTATCGGGTGGTAAATATTCTGGAGCGTTTGTTGAAACACCAGTTGAACCAGAACTTGATATAGGTGGAATGTAACCACCAGACACTGAAGTGGTAATCGTCTGAGTGCCTGTACTTCCTGAATTTTGTGCATTATTATAACTGTAACCAGCTGAGTTAGATGTAATTGTGGACTGGCTACTACCGGTGGAACTACCAGTATTAGATACAGCGTTATAGTTATAACCTGCGGAATCCGATGTCCGCCCAGTGTCTGTTTCTTGTACACCTCTGTAGTTATAACCTGTGGCCCCTGCATTGTCTGAGGATGTACCGCTCGTCCCTGTAACAGTGTTTTGAATACCACTATAATTATAACCAGACGACTCTGAAGTTCCCGAGGATCCTGATGAAACGCCGCTCGATTCGGTTAACACACTTTGACTGTTGTATGTGTAACCAGTGTCTCCTAAAGAACCGGATGAAGTACCACTTGTACCTGATGTAACTTGAGCGCCACTGTAATTGTACCCTGACAAGTCTGCAGATCCAGATGTCGCAGTCGATCCTGAACTAGAATATCCAATATTACCAGTGCTACCTCCACTGTTAATATTGCTCCCTCCTGGTCTATCATTTAGTGTGACACCACCGTAGCTATATCCAACGGAAGAAGTCGCTGTGGAGGTTCCTGTAGATCCGCTACTCGTCGAACCGGTGGTAACGGTGCCGCCGCCCGAAGGAGCAGGGTACGCATAAAACATTGGTTGCGCTGATATCCTGTCAACATTTGGGGCTTGAGTCGTTGAAATAGTTGGAGAAGGCAAATTGAAAGATATAGATGGACGATCGTAAACATACCCGGCCTGCCGACGAATACGTATGTTGCCTCCAAACACCCCATCCGGAACGTAAGACGATGTTATAAATAAAAAATTAAAAATACATAAAGCACACTGGATCCATATGCCCATTTTGATATAACTACCATAAAACAGTTCTAAGTTAGATTCACTGAATTTATAACATCCACGAGAAAGCTTCTGCGTGATGTTATGAAACAAGCACTTCCACAGTTAACCCTTTACATTGAGCCTAAGATAATTCATAAAAATATTATACTCAACAAAAATGTCTCTTAAAGAGTCTGTCTCATAACTGCTATATCAACATAAAGCAGAACAAAGCACCAATAAGTACTTTCTTATTGGTGCTTTGTCCTTTTATGTTGTTATCTTCTCTTTTTTTCCCGCATAGCAGGGTAGTCAGAGAGATCTTAGTGTCAAGATACTCCGTTCTCTATATAACATATTCCGTATTTCTTTAATTTATTTAATGAATATCAGTTTTTCTCATTTACTATTTACAGAAGGGTAAATAGATAGTGTCGTACAATACACATATTTTATTAAAATAATATGTAAACAGCAGCATAAAAGGGTTTGTTGCAAGAACAATGATCCTGTGGTTTAGTTAAATTACTACTTTAATTCCATTTAGTTTGCAACTAACTATTCGACTTCTGTTTACTTTCAATCATGTCAAGGTGTTTTATTTAGCTTATGTTTACATTTATACTGACACCAATTAAATCTAGGCACAAGTAAATATGACAATACAAATTAATTGTAAATTTTATATAGTTGAAAATGACCTTGTTCGTAATATTACAAAAAGCAATGTTATTTTAAATAAATTATTAACTTTTTTATCTACTTACTTAGCTTTACACAAGGCCCGCAGATAGCAGGTAGGCCGAGGGAACCTAAGAACCTAGTGTTAAGACACTCCTTTCTCTCTTTCCGTTCCCCACTTTCCGCCGGATTTGATGAGGCATAGCGTGCTGAGTGCCGGAACTCAACGCCGCGCTTTGCCTTGTTACCAGAGTCAGGAAATGAAAATATTTTTCATTCATTTCCTGGAATTTTTATTTTTCATTTCATTTCCTGGAGTGGGAATCGAACCCACTACATGTCGCGTTTACAGTTGCACGCTTGTGCCTCTGCGGTAACAAAAAAATGTTGGGTTCCTTAGAAGCATTCAACGCTTTCTCAAACCACATCGAGTAAATTAATACGTTAAATACAATCATTTTATCTAATGGTAATGAAACTCATAATCGCTCCGTGTATTATCAAGTGTTTCGATTATTGTGTCATATTATCTATTGTCACAAATGCAACACTTCCTGTAAGAAGTCTAATGATGTGTTCCGGTTCGATGGCATGTATGCCAGGTTTTCCCTTATCCCACCCCATCCTTTCCTCAGAATGTGGTGGTTCCTTTCCTTCTGTATCCTCTAGGTAGGCAACGCATTTACAACACCTCTGGTGTTGTAGATGTCTATGGGCGAAGGTAGCCACTTACCATCAAGTCGTCCTTCTGCTCGTTTGCCATCCGTTATCCATAAAATAAAAGAAGTTCAATGGCAAAGTAGTAACAACAAAAATTATTTATATTTTAGAACTTACAATAATACTTATTATGTACCTAGCAAAAAAAAATACTTGTCAAAACTGTTTTTTGCTATTTAATTTAAACAGGAGTAAAATATATTTTCTCTTTGCAGTGCAATACAGGTGCAACAATAAAACAATATTTGATTGTATATAAATTTATTAAATATATAAATATAGTATTAATAAATATAATATGCCATTTTAATTTATTTATTATGTGTTCTTGACCTCACAATCAGGACTGTTAAATGTACAAATGTTAATATAAAGATCCTTAATCGATAAAACACGCTTCAAATCCAATCTAAAACAAAACAGAAGGCTCGTCATGCCGGTTGTCCTAGCAAGGATATCAAGTTTATACTATGAACACATTGTACTGCCATCGGAACTGGATACGTTTGTAAATTTCGGCTGGCAACTCGCTAAGGCGATTAGCAAGAACGACAAGAAGTAGGTCAATATAACGTTGCAAGACTATTTTATACATATTTATCTTTTTATTTATCCTTTATTGCACGCAATATTTTAATATAAATGCATAAAAGGTGGAATTTACGCTAAAAAGTATTTTCTAATTTCAACCAGTCAATCCTGTCTTGGGGGAAATTATAAAAGCACTCCTGGTGCTTAAAGATAAAATAAATTAATAGATACATAGATAGTAAATACTCTTACAAAAATACAATATAATACAATCCTTACTAATATTATAAATGCGAAAGTAACTATGTCTGTTTGTCTGTTACGCTTTCACGCCTAAATCACTGAACTGATTTTGATGAAATTCGGAACGAAGATAGAACTAAACTTGGGAAAGGACATAGGATACTTTTTATCGCGAAAAAAATGATAGAGGGGGTTGAAATAGGGGATGAAAGTTTGTATGGAAGTTATTTATTGTCAAACATAAAATCATGTAAGATTGTTTAACTGTTTACAACTTCACCACATAAACCACTTAACCAATTTTGACATATAGTCTAGACCTTGGGAAAGACTATAGGATACTCCTTATCATATCGCGCGATATAACCGAATTTCACGCGGGCGAAGCCGCGGGCGGAAAGCTAGTACTATAAAAATACAATACAATACAATACAATACAATATATGTAGAAAGTTATTAGATGGTTAGGTAACAAAAACGACATACAATGAATCATTTTATTATTTTTTAATAATTCATAATTAAACTTTTTTTACTTCAATAATATTTATATAATTGTTTATTAATTTATAGGTACACGCAACATAGTTGCGGGTAGGTAGTTTTTGGTTGATTGGTAGAGTATGTCTTTGTTACGCGATAATAATGAATAATGATTCAGGGAAACGCTGGATTAGATAGCTACAAAGCGAATCAATAATATAGATACCATAATGGAGAACAATTTATGAAATATCTACTGATTTTATACTTTCTTAGTGACAACAACAATATGGTCAATAAATCCTTACTAAATTCACTACATACAAATGACACAAATTTCACCTAATTTACTAAATTTAAGTGACACAAATTACAGCTAAGGAAACTTTTTATTAAACGTTAACCTTAATATTAAAACTTGAAAAGTAATAAATTCAATTTTGCTCGACAATGTTTTTGTTTTATTAATTTTATATCTTCCTTATTAGGCAAGTTAAAAAATGCCTTTGATTGTGAATTAAAAGCTTATATTAGAATAATGTTTTGTTTTCCATTGTAGCTAAATAATGTGAGGCATTAGTTTTTGTCATTCTACACGAAACAGTTGTAACATGGACTAAAAGTGGAGAATAGTTATTTTTTAACTTCACGCTGTATCCCGCATATAGCAGGGTAGGCAGAGGGAACCAGAGAACCTAGTGTTAAGACACTCCATTCTCTTTCAACAATTCCTTTCCCCACTTTCCTCCGAATTGAGGCATTGCGTGTTGAGTGGCGGAACTCAACGCCGCCTTATCATTAAGTAAAGAGTTGCAATCTCTGTACTTAGTGTAGTGTAGTGTACTGGTGTTTAACAAAACCTCAACCTCACATCGAAGAATTTATTATTTATTCATTTTGAAATACATTTCTTCAATATATGGCACATCCATTCACAATTGTACATAAATATTATACCTTATACACTAGAGTAAAAGCTCTAATAGCCGTATAATAATTTATGTGGAAAAGTGAAAGCTTAAATAAGAATAAATGTAAGTTAAATAAGAACATACTAAGTTAAGCATTAAGGTGGTAGCTTCCGTTAGGACTGACACGACTGACACCTTTGTAAATTGACGATTCGAAAGTGCTTGTAATAGCCTACTTGAATAAAGAATATTTTGATTTGATTTTAAAACATCTGATACAGCTTGTGAATGCAGCCAATGATCTATAATGCCAGCGAATGAACTTTTTGGATTAGTGCACCAAGACGACTCAGGATAATAATTTAATATTGTTAATATCAAATGATATCCTTTACTTATATTATGCTTATAAGATGCGGAAATGAAGGCGATATACATATGTATATTGGTGTGCATATTCAGATCAGAAAATTAAAAACGAGTTATAATATTAACTTTTAACGTTTTTTAAGTCACTGTTTTTTAAGTTCATATAAATTTGCGTTACATCAAAGTAACTGTTTGGTTACCCATCCGTACTCACCAACTATTGGATTTACGCCATTAGGATTTAAACACAGATAAAGAATAGCGATTATACTATTAGTGTCATTTTTTATATTCAAACATTTCTCGCTTTTTGCATTTTTTTCGCCATTTAATAACACTTGCTTCTGGGGGGGCCAAAAATCAACACTATAATATTTATTTTCAATCTGATAGTATTTATCAGTTAAACCTATACTTTAAATATGAAGGACAATGTGGATGATTTTTTTTACCATATTTTTGAGTTCTTTTTTCTATCTATTAATAAGAATATCTTGCAAAGTTATTTTTGCAGTATGGACACGATATTCTTACCAGAATGACCAGGAAAAATCTCGTTGACATCACTAACGCTTAAACTAGACAAGCTCTGAGTAACTCTACTCTTCAGTATCATATAAACTACGCCAGCGAAGTCACTGTCTTGACAAATATTATTTACAGAGCGAAAGTATAACAACTTTTCTTTTAAATTATATGGTCCTCTTTCTCTTTCACAATTTGGTACGATTAAGGTGAGTATCGGAAAAAACGTGGAATTCTGAAAAAATAGTGTGCAATTAAAGTACAAAGAGATTCACAACATAATAAACCATTTAATTTCAGATACATGACAATAAAATTAGGTAAAACTTCGGGCACTTCAGTTGATTTCAGTAAATGTATTTAAACACCTAACAACTTAATAAATTTGTATTTGTGTTTTAGTTTTTAGATTTTATACCTTCTTGCCATCAGTGTTTGCAACTTTTAGTCTAAAGTCATCAATAAATTTTACCAAGACCTTATCTTGTTCAGCTCTTTGTTTTTTTTTTTGTATAACTGTCTAAACACTATTCTAATTATATTCTAACGTAATAACACCATCAAAACACAATATGCGGTTTGCTGGTGTAAAGTACGTCAAGAGTCTCACTCATTTTGTTTTGTAACCTACAAACATGCGTAATATTATGATGGAGGATCAGTTTATTTACTTTAAATTATAAAGAATGGAAGTAACTAGGAGTGCTAATATTTAAAAAAAATACATAAAACGTTAATTTTTATTAGTAATAAATGTAATAATTTTAAGCATAATATATTTTATAGCTCATAACTTCTCATATAACTAGGTACTTAAGAATGTATCTTCTAGCAATGTCTGGTGCTTGATCTTTGTATAATATGTAAAGATTATATGCAGTCTCTTTTGTTAGATCTATTGATCCATGTATTTTACATGTTGCTATAGGTGCACATGCTAGTGCCTTTTCATAATACTCAATAGCCAAATTGTTAATGCTCAGCATCTGATATGCCCTACCCAAATTATAATAAGCTTCCTGGTCACACTTCCTAAGGTTTTTATATACAAGTAAGTAAGACAACCCTTGTAATATTAAATTATGATGTTTATCTACAGTTCTCTGAGCTGCCATAGCTAGTAGTGTTATTGCTATCAACAATGCTGATAAAGGCTCCCTGCATTGTTCATGATACTCTAAAAAATATTTTAAAGCAACAAGATATCTACCTGATATTAAAAAGTTATTTCCTAAGAATAAATGTTTCACAATATTATAATCTTTCTGAAATAACCGAGAGAGAAATTTTCCATGTGTATTTTCATCTAAGGAGTTGATTATATAACTTAATAATATGTAAGCTTTTGTACCAGGATATTTCAGAACAAGTTCTTTTATAAATCTAAGGGCATTTGTAAAGTCACGATTTAGCAGACAAGCTTGAAAACAGTAAAATTCTATCATAGGTCGGTAAGTAAATAATCCTCTTGACATCATAGCATAAAATGTTAATCTTTGCATTGTACTGTAAAGTTTATTTTCACATGCAATTTGTAATAACTCTTTAAATAATCCAAATTCTTCACTTGGTGTAAATTTAAATGGTTCGTCTTCAAATTGGATATCATTTTCATTATATGTGCTCTCTCCCCTGATTGAGCGAAAATTATAAATTAGCTCTACTACAGCCTTTACTCTACATGCTATCTTCAGTTCCTCTTCATTCCTAAACTTAGTTAGATCTCTTGAAAAGAGCACTTCACCAACTTCCAGGTATTTTAATAATTTATTATATTTTTTAAGTACTTGACAATGTTCATACAAAAGTCTAGCACTAACAACATATTTATAATCTTGTTGCA
The DNA here is from genome assembly GCA_033558755.1 of Philaethria dido. Lineage (NCBI taxonomy): Eukaryota > Metazoa > Arthropoda > Insecta > Lepidoptera > Nymphalidae > Philaethria > Philaethria dido. The sequence goes on from JAKGSA010000122.1 coordinate 423,922, forward strand.
GAATATTTAAAGCTTCATCAATGCAACCTTTCTTTTCAAGAAGAGTAAATAGTTTTCTTCTTGCATCAGGATGCTGTGGGACATGTTTTAACACCTTATAATAAGATTCAATTGCATCATCTTCTCTACCTAATTTATGCAAACATTCTGCATATTTCAACCAAACAGCACCTAAATCAAAATTGGTGTTTTGTACTAAAGGCTCTAATAGTTTTATAGCCATCTCATAGTGGCCTACTGATGAAAATGCTTCTTCTATGTCCATAAACAAGTCTCCTGCTTTTTCAACATCATTGCTTAAGAAATCTTTCAATAATGATTCTACAAGAGTTAAAGCCCCAAGGTGAATGAAACAAACTAATAATTTACTTTTTAAATCTATAGCCATATTGTCAGGTATTGTACAATTTATATAATGTGTCTGATCTTCTATTTCACCATCATCATTCTTTACTGTCTGTATTTCAGCCTCTATTTCTACACCAATATTTGACACAAATATTTCTATACAATTTAAATATTGCTTGTTTGAAATTAGTAATTCAAGATAAATGTTTAGATCTTCTAGAGAAAATAAAGATGCACATTTTTTATATGCTGTATCCATAACTTCAAGTGCTTTTTCAATTTCTGAAGCATTATGATACAGTGAAGTGGCCAGTTTAGCATACTTCATTATTGTTTCACCTTCATTGGACGAAAGTACTGAAACTATTTTATGAAAACATTTAACTTTAGAAATACTCAGTGTGCTTAATGGATAATTTATCTCTTCTAAAGCTTCTACAATTTCAATTCTTTTTAGATGTGTTTGTAAATTTTGGGGTGCTGCTTTAACAGCTTGTGAATAACAAATCATTTCTTGTTTCCTATCATTTAACTGCTTACAAATTACAGCTAATCTCCACCATGTGTCAGCATCAGCATTACCTAAGTGAGCTGCTAATAATGAAAATTGTAAAGACTTTTCAATATCATGTTCATAAATTTGGGCTAAAGTTTGATAAGGTTCTGCTGCAGTTGGCAATTGTTTTATGATTTCATGACACATACGCTCGGCCATTTCAGTATCACCTCTGGCAAATCTAATGTTTGCTTCACCCATTAAACCAACTAAAGCGGGAGAAAGACGAGTACGTCTACGTCTCCTCTTAATACCTTTTTCAATTATTTGTGTAGCTTGTGGGGTCTTTTCATCATTCTGCGTCATTTCTTCAGAATCGTCTTCATCTTCAACATCTTCAGCATCTTCGTACCACTCACTAGAGTACTCCGCAAAAGACATTTGGCCACTCAAAAATTTATTCGTCAAATCCTTTTCTACTTCCATTTCTCTGTCTAAATAAGATGGTCCTGGCTTATCCATCGTTTCTTTACGAATAATCAGTCACTACACAAATAGTGTCAATTTTTATTAAAGTTATGAATTATTTTATTACTTGTTATATACCTTAAAAAAGTAAACAATCACTTCAAACGATTATATTCAGTTTGAAATACTATTATCATATGTATAATCTACGATAATTAGTAAAAAATATATTTCTTTATTAAACCATACACAAGATTATAATATCTTAAATTTACTATTAAATTCACTAATAGTTATTAAAAAGATATGTTTAAGCATGCGCCGACCGACAGATGTTTATGTCATTGAAATTTGAACTTACCATAAATAAAAACACAGCAGCTAACACAAAACACAGCAGCAAAACACTGCGCACAGCAGCGATCGAGCGACATTTAAATTATGCTAGATTTTAAAAGCACATTTATTACAGTACAAATATAATTTCCCTATATCCTTCTTATATACTGTAAAAGCGTATAGAAATTAAAAGACAAGCAAAAATACTATATATATTATTTTCATAAGGAATGCTTTTTTTACAATAAAGTTTATTTTTTTAAAGAGTTGTTATGGGCATAGCATACCGAATTATAACAGCCGTGCCCGTGTTTTTCGTCCTCCTTTTAACATTTCCAATGTAGTGTAAAATAATAATAACTTAGCAACATTCAATCCACTTATGTCATAATCAAACTCGAAAGTGTTGACTGTTGATATTTATATACATCCTAGACAGTTCACATAAAAAATATTTCCTAACAGCTGATTATCTATTATTCTTAATAAGCTTAGGTATAATAAATTTATAACATACCTGTTTATAAAAACTATATTTGTTTTGATTCGACTATTGTAATAACAAATTAACTGAGAGTCTCTTAATATAAAATCTTAAGTGCAATAAGGCGGTAAATAGTTTCAATCGATATAGTTTCGTAAATTTCTTTGTTAGTAGCAAAGAAAATTTATCAATTTATCTTATATTTATGTAAAAATATTACTGATTGCTTCGCTTAAACAAGTTGTCAGTATGTTATCCTTGGCAGACTATATTTATATTCATTGACACATATTTACCTTAAAGGGTTACTGATACATTTACTACTATAGACTGTATTAGTCATATAAGCTTATTCTTGTTTCTTACTTTCCCAGAGCCACAAACAAACCATAATGTGTGATGTGCTACAATCAATAAGAGAACAACTTGATGACATAGAAAATGAAACTAATTCTGAAAATATAAAAACTAATGATTTTTTTAAAGCAGCTGAGCCTTGTTTACATAATATGCCTCTAGAGGTAGTGACTTACATTTTTTTTATAATTTTTTTTATATTTTTTTATTACAGATATGATGTGAAATATACAAATAATGTTACTTTCAGATAATATTGAAAATTTGTACATATTTGGATGCAGATTTTATAAAAAATACTCTTAGCAAAGTTTGTACAAGCTTTGAAGCTATCTTAACAGATGTGAGCCTGTGGAGACATAGAGTAAGTTGTAAATTAAAAGGCCTTTTTCCACCAATGGCTCATTTGGAGGACTGGAATGAAAATTTAATTGATTGGACTAAAATGTGTATTGAAATGGAAAATGAAAAGCATAAATGGTGCAATGTGGACACAACTACAAAACATTTAGTAATAAAGGATGTTCATTATGCCTGTGTTGATGCAGTTATTCTGGTTAATGCAAGTATATTCCTAATAATTTACACTTAAAAATCAAGTTAATATGTAGCAATATTAATAACAATAAATTTATTGCTTATTTTAGAAAGGACAAACATGTATATCAGGTGGAAGAGATAGATGTTTAGCATTATGGAATGTAATGGATTTGAAAAATAGTAGTAGTGAAAATAATACAGTATTAACAGATCTCAAGCCTACCAAAATAAAACATAATGCACACTCTGGCTGGGTGTGGAATTTGGCTACTGATAACCTGGACACTGCTTCCATTGTGTACTCAGCATCCTGGGATAATACAGTCAAAGCTTGGGATATCAATGGTGGATTTGAATGTGTGGAAACTTTTAAGTGAGTTTTATTAAATATTTAAGGGTAACTATTGTTTTAGTAATGTTTTAGTTAGTAATTTTTTTTTGAGATATGAACATATTTACAAGGTTTTTTTCATTTGTAAGGGTAAACATCCATTAGATGAAATGATATTATCATGTCACCACCCAATTCATAAATAGATTATTACTTATTGTATTGTAAATATGTAAAAATAAGTGATTTCTTTACAGTTGTGGTATGTCTGCAATTTCTGTTGTAGCATATGGAAATACTGTTATGGCTGGGTTATATTCTAAAAAGATTTTGTCTTTTGATATCCGCTGCGGATCAAATCCTGTTAGTGTTTATAAGCCACATAGGGGTCCAGTGTTGGCTTTAACATCTTATAAAGATCAAATAGCATCTGTAAGTGAAGACAAGACATTAGCCATATTTGACAGAGTGGCTGGAAAAATAATGAAAACTGATATAAAAATACCAACAAATAAAGCTTATCCAGTGAGTATGAGTTGGAATACATATGCAATGTACATTGGTGATTCCAAAGGATCACTTCATCTATTTAATCCAGATGAGCATACATTTGTTAGAACTCATGAATTATGGCCAGAATCTAGTATAACTGAACCTGCAAATAAAATTGCTGGCTGTTATCTGGGACAAGGCACAATGATAGCATGTTCAGACAGGGGACAAATAAAATTTTTGTATAATAGCAGCCCACCTGAAGAGTATAAAAGTGTTTGGACTAGCACCATTGATGTTGCGGAGGTAACTATATTTTATAATAATAATGATACAGCTTTACTTACTTACTTAGCTTCATGCTTTGTCCCTAGCGGGGTAGTCAGATAGAATGGAGTGCCAAATGCTACAGTCCCTGCATACCTCTTTCACCTCATCCACAGTCATTAACCTCTTCAAACATGCCCTCCGAGGGGTCCTCAAGCTTTTACGTGACCTTCCTCTAGTATCATTGCTACTGTGTTCTCGAAGGTCAACTGACGTATCCCCCTACCTCTCTTGTCTTCATATATCTTTCTCACCATTTTTTCGTCACTCATCCTCTCAATGTGTCCCAACACCTCAGCACATTCTTCTTCATTCTTACTATAACATTCTCGCTAATACTTGCTTTTCTAAGTATCTCTTCGTTGTGGATTCGGTCAGCCAAGCTGATCCTCTATCCAGCCAGCCTATTCTCTAAAGAGATCGCATCTCTATAGCCTTCATCTTTCTTTCGTTCTTCTTTTGGCTCTATTTAAATATCGGTAAAATTAGAAATAGCTTATAAATTATAAAATGATTTTTATAAAATAGTTTTAATAAACACTGGTAAACCCCTTATATAATTAATAATTATTGTTTGTTAAACAAAATGACAATATTCGTTTGTTTAAAAATCTGATACCTTTCAGTATATTGTAGTTGACATATAAAGCTTAGTGATACGCTGCAAGAAAATTTCAGCATGTGAATACATTGTGTGTTATTGTGTTAACAGTTATGTGAATGAACATATCAATTCAGTTTTTTCTTCTATTTTATAAATTATTTTGTGTTTCCAGATGCGGTACCTTAATGGAGTATTAGCTGTTGGCACTAGTGACTCTGCCCTCGAACTCTGGATACCACATGATAAATTCGATCATACAAATTTATAAAATAAATTTTAATTTTAGTACTTTATTAAACAATCATAAATTAACAAAGAGCATAATATATTACACGTAATATTAATAATTGTTACTAGTTGTATGACTTGGTTGCTTCTATGATGATGAGATTGAAATGTGGTTTAAAGTGAATAATCACACTCGTTATGGAAAATATTTTTATATATTAGGATAGAGCAATTTTATACATTTTATTATCTATTATCTACTAACTTTATTAAACATATATCGTATAAAGCTAACTTAAAAGCAAATCGGTGAAAATTATGAGAATAATAATGAAAAAAAAATTACTCAAAGTAACACGCTTTAAGTTATTTTCTCGTTATCCTCTCTCATCATCAAATTTGGACACAAATTTCTATGCAACCAATGAATCGAAATAGTGTTGCAAAAAATAAAAATATTTACAATTTAAAATATACTTCTATTAAAAGCAAAGATTTTCGTCCTAGTTGAAATTTCATAGGTATTAAGCTAAACAATAATATAATGCAAAGCTTAAATGCCAATTGAAAATTTCATTTCAATTCAAATTGCAATTGTGGATAAACATGAAATTAAATGTACCACCTATTTTGTAAACATTGAAAAGAAAGCATTTATACTTTCAAAGCATAAAAAGAATGGAACTTCTCAAAATAAACCCTGTGATATATTTATCTGATGTTAATAAAATAAAACAGTTTGACAAAAAATAGTTTAGATCAGCTTTTCCCAGCCTTTTTTAGTCCACCGACCCTGGAGCACAGTTTTTACAGACCATCTTAATAAAATAATAATAATATTTTAGTTATTACAGATACAAAAAAAAACAAATACAGAAATACGACAAAATAATTATGTGAAGGTTGGTGTATGGTGTTGCTTTTTTGCGGCCCTTTGGCATTTAATGAGCGATTTACGTATGGTCCAGAGATGACACCGCGGACCCCCATACTTATACTCGCAGACTCCCAGGGGTCCGCGGACCACAGGTTAGGAAAGTGGAAACGCTGGTTTAGATAGCTACAAAGCGAATCGATAATATAGATACCGTAATGGAGAACAAATTATGAAATATCTACTGATTTTATACTTTCTTAGTGACTACAACAATATGGTTAATAAATCCTTACTAAATTCACTAAATACAAATGACACAAATTACACCTAATTTACTAAATTTAAGTGACACAAATTACAGCTAAGGAAACTTTTTTTTAACCGTAACCTTAATATTAAAGCTTGAAAAGTAATAAATTCAATTTTGTACGACAATGTTTTTGTTTTATTAATCTTCCTTATTAGGCAAGTTAAAAAATGCCTTTGATTGTGAATTCAAAGCTTATTTGAAAAATGTTTTGTTTCCCATTGTAGCTAAATAAAGTGAGGCATTGGTTTTGTAATTCTACACGAAACAGTTGTAACATGGACTAAAAGTGGAGAATAGTACCTTAACATTAAGTAAAGAGATTGTAATAGTGTAGTGTACTAGTGTTTAACAAAACCTCAACCTCACATTGAAGAATTTATTATATATTCATTTTGAAATGTATTTCTTCAATATATGGCACATCCATTTACAATTGTACATAAATATTATACCTTATACACTAGAGGAGTAAAAGCTCTAATAGCCGTAAAATAATTTATGTGGAAAAGTGAAAGCTTAAATAAGAATTAATGTAAGTTACATAAGAACATGTAAACATAAGTTAAAAAATCTGATACAGCTGCGAATGAACTTTTTCGATTAGTGCGCCAAGACCGCCTTAGGACAATAATTTAATATTGTCAAAATCAAATGATATCCTTTACTTATTATGCTTATAAATAACATGCGGAAATGAAGGCTATATACATATGTATATTGGTGTGCATATCCAGATCAGAAAATTTAAAACGAGTTGTAATAAACTTTAAAACTCACATTTATTTGCTATGTTGTTTAAAATCTTTTTATTTAAATTTTCTCTAAGTTGACTTAAATTTTCATAGCAGTAAAGGAATTTATGGATAATATATATTTTTTTGTAATAAATTAGTAAAAAGACCTAGTTACAGTAGAATATTCCCAGTTCTATACAGTACTAAATATTTAAACCTTTTTTTAAATTCTGGCGCAAAAATTTAAAAGTAATTTTCTCAAAATTCAAATTTTGCGGCACAACCATTCATGTCTTCAGTTTTTGTTGATTTGTATCATTAAAAGCGTACATCGTAACATCCCTAGTAGGGATGTACAGAATAGTATCGATACATATATATATATATATATATAAATATGTCGATATTTTTAATCCCGATATCAATATATTTTGAATATCAAGAACATTTATTTTTGACTATCAAATTGAATATTTTTTAGAGATAAGGTCAATCTAAGTAGCGTCAGAAACTATACTAGACTTGTTGTTTTTCTTTTCGAAGAGTTTGGTTTTTTGGTAATCGCGCACCTTAGGGTAAAAATATCCTGAGAAGATAATTCATAGAAATATTAGGCCAATTTAAGCAGCATCAAACCTATAAGCCAAGTAATGATTTGCTTTTTCTTACGTCCAATTTTTTTTTTAAGTTAGAAGCGCATGTTGACGTAACATTATTTATATATCGAAATATCAATATATACATATATCGATATTATCTAAAAACATCGATACCATAATTATATATCGAAATATTTTCTCCGTTTGCATATCACTAATGCACAGTAAAAAGGAATTAGGAAACCTACAAACAAAGTTGCCAGTTCACAAAACATTTCACCGCTTTAAAAATAAACATAACAAATTAGAAATGTTTAAAATTATTAATATGATTTAGTTTCAAAATGTATTTTAATTCGCGTAACTTTTAATAACTGCTGTAAACTACTCGTGAAGAACACACGTAAACAAATATTTAAAAATTATACTTAATCTACATCTTACGACATTTAAGTCATGGGCTAATTAAACTCGTACCTAAATAAAGTTTTGGTGTCTCTGTTCGTCACTAATGGCAAATCATTATTTAAGAAAGAACACTTTAATTTTAATTGTCTTACTCATATTTTTATGAGTCTCATTCTCATTAATTTTATTAATTTACCAGTTTCTCAACGAAACTCGGCTTGAAGGACTCTCTTCAAGGCCCCAAATAAAAAATATACATACTTATAAAAAATGGCTGAAATGTTGTCTAACTGTCAAACTCAGTGAGATCTCTTTTATTTTCACTATGACCTGTATTTTGTGAGTTGTGATTTGTAAAGAATAATGTTTGAATGTCTATTTCAATAAATTACAATTAAATTTCACTATGAACGGATTAAGTTTCAGTGAACTCTGTTGCCTGTTTTGTTGTCCGCCATGCCCAGGGAAAATCGCGGCTAAGCTAGCATTCCTTCCTCCAGAACCCACGTATGCATTCACGCCCGATGAAACTGGATCTAAATTTTCGTTAACATTAACTGAAAGAGCAGAATGGCAATACTCTGAACGAGAAAAAGAAAACATAGAAGGCTTCTATTCGAGAACTACGAGAGGTAACAGGATAGCTTGCCTCTTTGTTCGATGTAGCCCTAATGCTCGATTCACAATACTATTTTCTCACGGGAATGCTGTAGATCTGGGGCAAATGAGTAGTTTTTATTTAGGATTAGGCACTAGAATAAATTGCAACATATTCAGTTATGACTATTCTGGTTATGGTGTGAGTGGTGGCAAACCGTCAGAAAAAAACTTGTATGCTGATATTGATGCGGCGTGGCAAGCGTTGAGAACTCGATATGGTATTAGCCCCGAAAATATAATCCTGTATGGGCAAAGCATTGGTACAGTACCCACAGTTGATTTAGCAGCCCGCTATGAAGTTGGTGCAGTGGTTCTACATTCACCATTAATGTCGGGTATGCGTGTTGCATTCCCTAATACCAAAAGAACATGGTTTTTCGATGCTTTTCCAAGGTAAGTTATATGTGAATAATAACAACTTTTTACTTTTGTTTAACATATGAGTCATCTTGCTACTGCTTTTGTTCCATATATCAAAACTTACAATCTTTTGATAAAATTTTGATTAATCTCTATTGAATAGATCTAAATGTTAATGATTGCATATAATAGAGTTATAATATGACATGGCCAGCAAAAAGTTGAAAATTTCTATTGTTTTACTCAGATTCAAATGTATTAAGTCCTTAAAACATTAAAGACAGATCACTTAATAAGATTTATTCATCTTTGTAACTTGTAATTATATAGAAATGGCATGTAGTCAAAACAATAACTTTGTTGACTTTCATCAACCTTTATCATTTCAAGGTTATTAATAATACTTATCTTAATTTCTCAATAATTAAAGAGATAGACTTTGACTTTATACTTTATATAGAAACAAGACCTCTTAATATTGTGAAAAGATTATATTATATATAGTATACCAATAAATACCAATGAGGGCATTGTGGAGATGTGGAATGGCATCTTATTATAAATGCAAGTCATTGTGGATTCAATTCCTCCTCAAGGGAAAGTTAATATTTACTTTTATTTTCCCTGTAAAATATATCAAATCCAGTACTACTGAAATAAAATGTAAAATATATTATTTTAATAAATAGAAATTGAGTAACGTGTCCACTATTGTCTGTATTCTATTGTGGAAGGATTTTAAGGATTATACTTTCTCTCAAGTTACTAATTTAATATATACTTACACAAACTCTTAAAGTAACATTTTAATATTACAGTATTGATAAAATTCCAAAAGTAACTTCTCCAGTTCTTGTAATACATGGAACTGAGGATGAGGTTATAGATTTCTCCCATGGATTGGCAATATATGAAAGATGTCCTCGTGCAGTTGAGCCACTGTGGGTTGAGGTATGTTAATTATATTTTGAAATTTGTATAATAAAATGTATATTATAGCCAAATTATACAAAAACTTTATAAAATTTGTTATTTTAATATCTATGTGTTATTCTAATAGGCAATATTAATGTTAAATTTCATCTAGATTTGTTCAGCAATTGTTACATGATTGAGATAAAAAATACCTATCCATCCTCACAAATTTTCACATTTATAATATTAAGTAAGATAAATGATCCAGTAGCAGTGTCTTCCTTACATACAATTATTACTTCTTGATTCAATCCCAACCTTTTTTATGATTATATTAAGGATTATTTCTAATTTGTTGGTTTGGCAATGATGGCCTCTGTCATTTAACATACAACATGCATCAAATGTAGAGTAGAATAGGTCTTGACATTAGCCTTTCTCTACCAACCCTGCCTGCCCATTGGCAAAACAGAAGAAAAACTATTTCAGGCTTTTTACTCATTGGTAAAAAGCCTGAAATAGTTTTTCTTCTTTTTTATATAATTTTAATTCTCCTACGGTCCAGCTAGGAAATATTTCTTTTTTATCAATATAATAAAACAGGTACATTAAAACAAAAATGAAATTCATTTAGTAAATGTAAATCAATGTCAAAAAACCAGTGTAACAGTGTGACCTGGTTATAATTAACATACATTTTCATAACTAAGTAGGTTATCTACAAGAAATTGTTTGTGTGTACTCATGCATTAAAAATTATTGTTGAAACTATATATTTACTTTATTTTTGCTATACAGGGTGCAGGACATAATGATGTGGAATTATTTAATCAATATTTGGAAAGACTGAAGCGTTTCGTTTCAGTGGAATTGCTAAACTGACAAAGACTGCCGGCCACCGGCCAAACTATTCAAGGTATTGTTAAATTGTTGCCCAATAATTGAAATATTTATTTAAATTTAATAATATTGCAAGATATTCTATAAAAAAGCTTCAATGACAATTGTTTTGTATGATAATGTTTCTTTTATCAAAAATCACATTTTTTGATCAAACAACTAAATATTATGTTGTAAAAAAATGTTAAGAAGGAAGTAAATATCACATAAAGTCACAGTTTAAAACATTATTCTGGTTTATTTAGTTGCCAATCAGCTTATTTGAAAATATTTAGTTTCATAGAACTGTGGCATATAGTGAACAGAAGTGTGGATAAACACTAGAAAATTAAAGAAATTTCTAGTGTGCATCTTGTATTATTATCTTTTATTAAGTAATTTTAGAAGTTGCTTGCATGATAATTTCTGTTATAAGTTAGCTAATTAGTTTAAAAATTATAAAAATATGAACTTAGTGGGAGTCCAACCAGCATTCACTTATCAAGCTCTTTAAAATTCTTCGTTTTTATACATATTAAAATAATTTTTTTCCTTAGTATGTGTTCTGAAAAATAATGCAGGTAGGGAGGGTTTTTGTAAAAGTCTTCTTACAAAAGATGCTAATAACAAAAATAAGATGTAACAAGCATATAAGAATATTGATGTGACAAGAACATAATATAGCCTAATTGGCTGGAGTACTTTTATGTTTTCCAGTAGGTTTTCCATTTCGAGTTCCGTTACGTTTAATAATAGATAAGATTTTAAAAAATTTTATTCTTAAATACATAAAATAAAAAATAATAATATAAATAAGTTTCGTTTTAATACATTAGGAGAAGAACAGAATCCCGCATCTACACTTAGCTCTGGAACTTCGAGTTCGGCGACCGAGAGACTCCTCTAGCTAGCGGGGGCCGGGCCCAGCCGGGCCGGCCCCGAAAAACTATTCACTAAGTGCGAGTCGCTGGCGAGCCCGCGCCGCTCCGACCGCCCGACCGACTCCCCGGCGCGCAGCCCGCGCAACCCCGCGCCCGCCCTCGCCGCTCCCGCTGCAGCCGCAGCCGCCGCGCAGCCCTCGCATCCCGCGCCGCCCGCGCCTTCCGCGCCCAGCATCAGCGTCACCGACGCCGACTCGCCCGCCGGCGTCCGCCGTCGCGCGCATCTGCGCTCCCTCAGCGACGTGACGCCGGCCGCCCGCTCGCCAGTCGCGCGCGCTCGCTCCCACTCGGAGCGGCCGCGCGCCACGCCCGCGCCCTCGCCC